>MU123709.1:0-207656 GCA_014904935.1 Melanogaster broomeanus | reverse complement strand
TGGGCGTGAGTTTCCAGTTCGTCAAACGGCGCTTGGCAACCGGAGCGCTCTCACCGGAAAGGAGATCCATTCCCAGAACCTGAGATATGACATTCATATCAGACGGACGTATCAAGGAGAACTAGATCGTCAGGTACTCACTTCCGTGTAGAAGTGCAAGGACGCCTTCGGGTCCTTGAACGACTTTTCTGGCCACTAACACTTACGATTTTGATTACATCAGCAACAGCACCGATACCTGGTCGTTGAACGCAACAACATACGCAATGTTTTTAGCATGCAATCACTCCTACTACAACTATTCTCTGTGTCCCGTAGTGGTCCTAGCTCCAGAAACACCTCAAAAGCATTTACGTTCAACCCCATAGTAAGCAACCATGTGTACCATGATTAGAACACTTCGATACGACGACGCGGATAATTCATTCCTCTGGGGCTCGAATGGTGGATGAGTTTCGCATCACTAATGACAATATTGACCTGCATAAGTGACAGCAATATTGTCTCATTTCTTATATATGGTTTCTTCAATATCGTGAGCCTTCAACTTTCTCCTCATTTAAAGGTACTGTGTACTTTGTGTACTTGTATTCTTTTTGGACAGCGTTGACAGCAAAACTTCGCTTGGTGTTTCCCTGCCCATCGTCTATCACCTTTAAATACTCTCAATGGCTTCGACCACGACCACGATCACCTACCCCTGTCACCCTCCTAATACCCTCGACTCGCAGCACCGTGCGCGTCTTATGCGCTCAACGCGAAAGCTAGGAGCAATAACGTCATTCAGCTCTGCCTCAACAACATCCCTCCATCGTCCTTCTCCATCAGCATCGCCTCTGGTCTGCAGAGCACTGTTACTCTCTACGCCTCCTGGCCTGTCCAGCGCCTGCAACCGCAACTCGGCTAAGAAGTCGCGCGCCGCCCGCCAGCTGTACTTGCGGCTGAACAGATGCCTCGTTCGGTCGCAGACAATCATCTTGTATCGTCGCTTCCCCCGACTCCACGCGTATCGGTCTCGTGCTTTCCACCTACCCCTCTCACTTCCCTAGCAACCCGGACATCGCTGAGGTTCGCCACTGCCATCCCTTCCACAGGGACCAGACGATGCTCTCGTCGATCCGCAAGTTGTTGCGTTGTCTCAGGGCTACTGTATATCAATGAGGTTGGCAATGTCGTGCACCACGCCTAAGTGCCAGACATAGTACTAGTGGTAGTTTAATCCCATATAAAATATTCTTTGGGCCTGTGGTTTATTCAGGCGAATAAACACGCAGATTATGCAGATTTCAAATTGTTTTAACACTCCGATTTATTATAATCTTTTATTCCACAGGCTACGGGAAGTCAACCACTATTACAATACTTCTTACAATACTTTGCAATATTACAGAGTAGTAAGCACACGGGTGCAATATGCCACCACGGACGTGGGAGCGTGACGGGGGAGCAAACCCGTGAGTGTGGATCCGGGGTCGTCCGGCTGCGTTACGTTCGAGCTTGATGTTGACGTAGGGCTGACAGCGATCGAGGTACTGGCAGCAGTGGCTGCAGTTGCACTGGCCGATTCGGAGGCGAAGATGAAGATGATGGGGATGGTGGACCCAGGTGCCGTCATCTGCAGAACGTGCCAGACGCAGACGGTCGACAGCAGGCGGCAGCGGGAGCGGGAGAGGCTGGACGAGATGACGGCAAGCAGACTTGAAGCACGATGAGGAGGAGGATGGTGCGTGGATAGACCGAGATTGGTAAGTCAGTCACAAATAAGAAATGGTTGCACCCGCATGCAGGGATAACAGAATAACAGAAGGACGAGAGAACGAAGACACACGAGAAACGAAGGCAGCCACATACGACGAACTAAGCCGAGGCTCCAGAAGAAGGGGCCGTAAAAGGCAAAAGCCACCGTAGCACGTCGCCACGAGCGTCTTTTCGACGAGAGAAGCACGGGCTTACAGCGGATGGCTACTTTGTTTGGGAATATTCAATAGGCATCAGAGGGACTTCTTTCGAGCACGGTTGTCCGGCTTTCCATAGAAATATGAAATCTCGTCGTTCTTTTTGATTCCCACTCTCTCTTCCAACATGCCTCTGTGTTCACGCCATCCGAGGTTCACGATATCCCTCCTTGTACTGATATTTCTTTCAGTACTCCTATTCGCGAACTCCGAATTTAGTCATGATTCACTTTTGAACGCAATGGCATTCTGCCCAGACAAGGACCTAGGCGGAATATTGAGGGAAGAAGAGTTCCTGTACAACAAAATGTTGCACCAGCGGCAAGAACTCATCAAGAAATGGGGCCCAACACCCGAGCAGGTTGTTCCGTAAGTCTTACATTCCCAGCATGTGAGCCGGTTCATTCAACCGACCATCCGTCTAGCTTTCCCCCCCGTGATGACCTTTACACTATGTGTGGGTCTGTGAACCAAATTACGTATGTACAGAAGGCTAATATTGGCCTCAGGGGACTTCTTCCTCCCGTCCTTTACATGTCCCCACCGTCTTGATCGCATTGGGATCATGGGAGATGGCGGAAAATGGTTTTGTGGCGTAGAACGCATCGCCCGCAAAAAGAACTGCGTCATGTACACTTTCGGTGCGGGAATCCATCGTAGCTGGTGAATAAGCACTCACTTCCCCCGATAGGTGTCAACGGCGAGTCGTCTTTTGAAGCTGATATCATGCAAGCTGCGCCCGGCTGCGAGGTCTATGGCTATGATTTCAGCGTTAACTCTGTAGGTATATCACGTTCGACAGTGTGTCCCAGAGGGCTAACGGATTCAACTCCATTAGTTCGGTCCTGAGATTGAACAAGATCCTGACCTTAAGAGCCGGGCTCACTTCTATGCCTACGCCCTCGGGTCAAAGGATACCCACAGTCTCGCTGATAACCCCAAGACGTATACACTGCGGACCCTGATGGAACTGAACGGCCACGACTTCATTGACGTGCTCAAGATCGACATCGAGGGTCATGAGTTCGACTCACTGGAGGTGTTTATTGACAGTTTCCACGGTGCCCCGTTACCATTTGGTCAACTCCAACTCGAGGTGCACGCATTCGCGCATACGGAGTGGGGGGTGGACTTCGCTAAATTCCTGAAATGGTGGGAGAAGCTCGAAGGGGCTGGTCTCAGGCCATTCTTCTCGGAGGCCAACCTCGTCTACATAAACCTGTTTAGGGGCGTGTGTCCTTGCTTGATAGAGGTGCGTCTATTAGTATAGTAGTTCAATGATGTTATACGAGCTGAAACGATCTTTACAATAACAGTACTCCTTCATTAACACTCGTGGTAATCACGAATTCATTTCCGACCACCCCTCACCTCCCCCGCGCCTTGCGCACTAAAATCATACAATCAGCCGCCCGCATGCATGTCTCTGTACTCTCGAGCACCTACCAACTCTGTAATGTGTTTAGCTCTCACCATACTTCCCACTTGGTATTATAATAGGTCTTCATGGCCTCGTGTCCACTTGCCCGGTGCCCATAAATTTGAAGTTCGGAAATAGCAATCGGCACTGCTACTGCACATATGGTTGTGAACCGAGTTTTCCCGATACCCTCAAGCTCACGGAAGATTCCTACCCTTTGCGGATGACTTCGAGCGCTTCTGCAGGCTGGGTTGACTTTCGAATGAATGGTATGACGGCACGAAGGTGAGTAATCATCGGAAGTCTGGTTACTAAGCTGAGGCTAGGAGAGAAGATATAAACACACCTCCTTGAATATGCCACATCTTTGCATAAAAGATTCAATTGGTGACAAACATCAGACATCAGCTCATAGGTATTCACTTCCTATGATACGAGCTGGCGAGCAAGATGAGTGTTGCCAGTGTTTTCAGATGTGATTCTTGAGAAGCGAAACCTGCCGACTAGGTCCATTGCTGTGAATAACAGTCGTGCAAAGTGCTCGCCTGGGAAGCGTCAGAGAAATCCTCACCTTCAATGAGGAAACTTCATCCATTGGGGATTGTGAAATGGATAGTATAGACAAATTTGGGGCATTTAATGGTGCCACTGTCGAATGATGGTCAGATTATATTATGTTTTGAGATATTGTAGAGTGAGAGTTTGAATGCGTGCTGCCTCGCTTAGAGTATGCTGGTCAATGATGATTGTGCTGGATGTAGGCTTGTAAGTGGTATTGCGCAATGTTCGTCATCCTGTCCACCGTGTGAGGCGTTTCTTGAAAGGGACACTTGAGCTTCTCGAGGCGTGCGCATGCCTCCTGGATGTTGTCGACGGTGATGGCGCATACACGGGTGTGGTGTCATCCGAAGCGGAGCCCTTACCCTCGCGGTTGAACCGGGCCTTTGTCTTCTCCTCGGCGGGGAGCTGGCTGATCCCGTCGTGGTCGTATCCGAGGAAGTAAAGGGTGAAATCCCCCATGTTCTGCTCTGAGACCGGCGTGATTTCAGTTCGTCGAACGGCGCTTGGCAACCGGAGCGCTCTCACCGGAAAGGAGATCCATTCCCAAAACCTGAGATATGACGTTCATATCAGACGACGTATCGAGGAGAACTCGATCGTCAGGTACTCACTTCCGTGTAGAAGTGCAAGGACGCCTTCGGGTCCTTGATACGAATCATGGTGTGGTTGAACTGCAGATACCCCTGTTAGTTTCGGGGAGAGACAACAGAGTCGATGGTGGATGCTCCGTTCTCACCTTGAAGCTCGCTGTCTCAGCGGTGCGCGGCATCCTGGCTGATGTTGTCGTGAAGAGGTTACGATTGAAACTGTGTGAGGAGAGTGTGGGGGGAATGGGAGTTCGACGTCTGGTTTTGAGTGCGCTTGAGAGAATTTTAATGTTCCGCATCTATGAATCCCTTACAAAGAAGGTCAATGTCGCGGAGAGAGCAGAGCGTCTATATATGGCATGTTGCGTGGTTCAAAATTATCTACCTCATCCTTCGTCGGGGAGGAAGAGAATGACGTAACACGTGAAACCAGTTCATTTCCAATGCTTTGCAGATATGACCAGTGGAGTACGCTATACTGGTCAGTTGCGAGCCTTGAAGTCGGTATAAGGTGCAGCTGTAATCGCGGGTCGGAATGGCCAATCCATCGATAAAAGTCAGCTGGTGCAATCGATAATATCTGCCCTGTGATGGAGGCAGCGTTGCAGGCAGTTTCCCGCGAAATGGCGCGCATGAGGCCTGAGAGCTGAATGTCGACAACTTCCCTCGCCATTTACTGCTTATCGTTGTTTCCCAAATTTGAAGTCATGGGCACTGGGCAAGTGGACATGAGGCCACCAATACCTATTATGATGCAACCTCATCATCATCATCACACCAATCGGAAGGACGGACAGTGGCTTTGTTTCTCACCACGCTGGTAGGTACCAGAAAACCGCCTTGTGCGGTCTTGGGGTGCGATAAAAAAAGCCAAGTCTCAATTGTTCTGACGAGTAAGAGGACTTATGTAAAGGAATGTCCACCAAAGATTCACCAGGTAAATACCAAGCGGGAAACGATGTACGGGGAGGGTTAAATTAAAGAATTGGTAGGTAAACGAGAGTACAGAGACATGCATGCGGGCAGCTGATTGGGCGGTTTTAGTGCGAGAGGCGCGGGGGAGGTGAGGGGTGGTCGGAAATGAATTCGTGATTACCACGAGTGTTAATGAAGGAGTACTGTCATTGTAAGGGTCATTTCAGCTCGTATAACGTCATTGAAGTACTAGACTGATAGACGCACCTCTATCAAGCAAGGACACACGCCCCTAACCAGGTTCACGAAGACGAGGTTGGCTTCCGAGAAGAATGGCCTGAGACCAGCATCTTCGAGCTTCTCCCACCATTTCAGGAATTTAGCAAAGTCCACCCCCCACTCCGAATCCTCGTATGCGTGCACCTCAAGCTGGAGTTGACCAAATGGTAACGGGGCACCGTGGAAACTGTCAATAAAAACCTCCAGTGAGTCGAACTCATGACCCTCAATGTCGATCTTGAGCACGTCAATGAAGTCGTGGCCATTCAGTTCCATCAGGGTCCGCAGTGTATACGTCTTCGGGTCATCAGCTGGGCTGTGGGTATCCTTTGACCCGAGGGCATAGGCCCAGAAGTGAGCCCGGCTCTTAAGGTCAGGATCATGTTCAATCTCAGGACCGAACTAATGGAGTTGAATCCGTTAGCCCTCGTGGGACACTGTCGAACCTGGTATACTTACAGAGTTAACGCTGAAATCATAGCCGTAGACCTCACAGCCGGGCGCAGCTTTCATGATATCAGCCTCAAAGGACGACTCGCCGTTGACACCTATCGGGGGAAGTGAGTGCTTATTCACCAGCTACGATGGATTCCCGCACCGAAAGAGTACATGACGCAGTTCTTTTTGGCGGCGATGCGATCTACACCACAAAACCATTTCCCGCCATCTCCCATGATTCCAATGCGGTCAAGACGGTGGGGACATCTAAAGGACGGGAGGAAGAAGTCCCCTGAGGCCAATATTAGCCCCCTGTGCATACATAACTTTGCTTCACAGACCCACACAGTGTGTAAAAGTCGTCACGGGGGGGAAAGCTAGACGGATGGCTGGTTGAGCAAATTGGTTCACACGCTGGGGATACACAACTTACGGAACAACCTGTTCAGGTGTTGGACCCCATTTCTTGATGAGTTCTTGCCGCTGGTGCAACATTTTGTCGTACAAGAACTCTTCTTCCCTCAATGTTTCGCCTAGGTCCTTGTTTTGGCGGAATGTCATTGCGTTCAAAAATGAATCATGGCTAGATTCGGAGTTCGCGAATAGGAGTACTGAAAGAAATATCAGTACAAGGAGGGAGATCGTGAACCTCGGATGGCGTGAATACAGAGGCATGTTGGAAGAGAGAGTGGAAATCAAAGAATGGTCGAGTGTGGTTGCTCTTTGTAAGTTAATTCATTCGGGTAGCTCCTGTTTGCCGTGCGTGGCAATCGGTTTCCCCACGTTGCAACCGAACTAAGTTATGTTCCTAACCACCAACAAAATGGCAGTGACTTATTTTCACACAAAGATACACGAGACTCCGCGAACCTGAGCTCCTCCGATCAAGGAAGTATTGCCTGTTCCGACTGGAAAGAACGCGAAACTACTCCTCGAAATGAAGATCACCTAGCAGTTACCCACGATCCAACTTGAAGCTGCCCGTGCAGTTCCACTGGCAGGCATATGTATCTTGCCGACGTTGAAACGTTGATGGGGCACCAACGGCACTCACGCCACCCGTGATGGGAGTTCTAAAACTGGGGTACATCTTACACTAACACGTGCCGGTTGATAGTTGCTGAAAACGACCGAACGAGATACGCAACTCGAGCGATACGACGAACTATGTACAGAGCTGATCGACAAAATTGCACCCTGCTGTCACCAACTTCGTGATCCAAAGAAGCTGCAACACAAGTGCATTGGCGACAACTGCAAATATAGCCTTGCAGCCACCCTAAATCGAAACCGGCATCTTGAAGCATGCTGCTCACTGACATCGACTTCCTTTGCGTTACGGCGCAAAGCCAATGAGTTACCGGCCAATGAAAGCCCTGGAGCACGCTTGGAAGTTCCTGAAGACGAACAAGATGGGTCATACAATCCGCCTCCCCTTCCTCATGGGAAGAAGACTATGATCGAGCTCGAGTTTGGCAAAGCAGGTTGTGACTTGCTAAAAGCCTGGGTTGACCCTGCCGTCATGGAACAACTTTGCGCAGCTGCGTTCCCACCCTCGTTAACTACTATGACTGGTAGGATATATTTTCAATTGCCAATACCACTTACAAGCCTGCATCCAGCACGATCATCATGGACCAGCATATTCCAAGCGAGGCAGCACGCATTCAAACTCTCACTCTACAATATCTCAAAACATAATATAATCTGACCATCATTCGACAGTGGCACCATTAAACGCCCCAAATTTGTCTATACTATCCATTTCACAATCCCCGATGGATGAAGTTTCCTCATCGAAGGTGAGGATTTCTCTGACGCTTCCCACCTCCTTATGTAAATATCTCGAGGTGTGCCAGATCTTTGCACAAAAGATTCAAATGGTGACAATCTTCAGACATCACCTCACAGGTATTCACTTCCTATGATACGAGCTGGCAAGCAAGATGAGTGTTGCCAGTGTTTTCAGATGTGATTCTTGAGAAGCGAAACCTGCCGACTAGGTCCATTGCTGTGAATAGCAGTCGTGCAAAGTGCTCGCCTGGGTGAATTTATCTCTTCCCCCTCAGCTTAGTAACCTGACTTCCGATGCATTACTCGCCTTCGTGTCGTCATAACATTCATTTGAAAGTCAACCCAGCCTGCAGAAGCGCTCGAAGTCATCCACAAAAGGCTAGGAATCTTCCGTGAGCTTGAGGGTATCGGGAAAATTCGGTTCGCAACCATATTTGCAGTAGCAGTGCCGATTGCTATTTCCGAACTTCAAATTTATGGGCACCGGGCAAGTGGACACGAGGCCATGAAGACCTATTATAATGCCATCTGGTCGTCATCATCCCTTTACTCACCTCAAGACTGCGCTAGGGGGTACCAGAAAACCGCCTTGTGCGATCTTGTCAAGTATGATAAACGTCTCAATTGTCCTGACTAGTAAGAGGACTTATGTAAAGGAATGTACACAAGAAAATCACCTGGTGAATACCAAGTGGGAAACGATGTATGGTGAGGGCTAAACACATTAAAGAGTTGGTAGGTACTCGAGAGTACAGAGACACGCATGCGGGCGGTTGATTGTATGATTTTAGTGCGCAAGGCGCGGGGGAGGTGAGGGGTGGTAGGAAATGAATTCGTGATTACCACGAGTGTTAATGAAGGAGTACTGTTATTGTAAAGGATCGTTTCGTTTCAGCTCGTATAACATCATTGAACTACTATACCAATAGACGCACCTCTACCAAGCAAGGACACACGCCCCTAAACAGGTTTATGTAGACGAGGTTGGCCTCCGAGAAGAATGGCCTGAGACCAGCCCCTTCGAGCTTCTCCCACCATTTCAGGAATTTAGCGAAGTCCACCCCCCATTCCGTATGCGCGAATGCGTGCACCTCGAGTTGGAGTTGACCAAATGGTAACGGGGCACCGTGGAAACTGTCAATAAACACCTCCAGTGAGTCGAACTCATGACCCTCGATGTCAATCTTGAGCACGTCAATGAAGTCGTGGCCGTTCAGTTCCATCAGGGTCCGCAGTGTATACGTCTTGGGGTTATCAGCGGGACTGTGGGTATCCTTTGACCCGAGGGCGTAGGCATAGAAGTGAGCCCGGCTCTTAAGGTCAGGATCTTGTTCAATCTCAGGACCGAACTAATGGAGTTGAATCCGTTAGCGCTCGTGGGACACTGTCCAACGTGGTATATACCTACAGAGTTAACGCTGAAATCATAGCCATAGACCTCACAGCCGGGCGCAGCTTTCATGATATCAGCTTCAAAAGACGACTCGCCGTTGACACCTATCGAGAGAAGTGAGTCCTCATGCACCAGCTACGACGGATCCCCGCACCGAAAGAGTACATGACGCAGTTCTTTTTGCGGGCGATGCGTTCTACGCCACAAAACCATTTTCCGCCATCTCCCATGATCCCAATGCGATCAAGACGGTGGGGACATGTAAAGGACGGGAGGAAGAAGTCCCCTGACGCCAATATTAGCCTTCTGTACATACGTAATCTGGTTCACAGACCCACACATAGTGTAAAGGTCGTCACGGGGGGGAAAGCTAGACGGATGGTCGGTTGAATAAACTGGCTCACATGCTGGGAATGTAAGACTTACGGAACAACCTGCTCGGGTGTTGGACCCCATTTCTTGATGAGTTCTTGCCGCTGGTGCAACATTTTGTTGTACAGGAACTCTTCTTCCCTCAACATTCCGCCTAGGTCCTTGTCTGGGCGGAATGCCATTGCGTTCAAAAATGAATCATGCCAGTGGCTAAATTCGGAGTTCGCGAATAGGAGTACTGAAAGAAATATCAGTACAAGGAGGGATATCGTGAACCTCGGATGGCGTGAATACAGAGGCATGTTGGAAGAGAGAGTGGGAATCAAAAAGAACGACGTGGAGCTATGGAAAGCCGGACAGTCCCGCTCACTTCTCGCTTCGATTCGTGATCTGTATGGAAAGCCGGACAGTCGCGCTCACTTCCAGTGTTCGAGGTCTCCAGGTCACGACCACCCAAGATAGGAAGTCACAGATCGCGAATCGAAGCGAGAAGTGAGCGCGACTGTCCGGCTTTCCATACAAGGCGAGCACATTGCACGACTGCTATTCACAGCAATGGACCTAGTCAGCAGGTTTTGCTTCTCAAGAATCACATCTGAAAACACTGGCAACACGTGTCTTGCTCACCAGCTCGTATCATAGGAAGTGAATATATACCTGTGAGCTGAGGTCTGATATTTGTTGCCATTTGAATCTTTTGTTCAAAGATGTGGCACACCTCGAGATATTTACATAAGGAGATGAATTTATCTCTTCCTAGCCTCAGCTTAGTAACCGGACTTCCGATGCCTGCATTTACTCACCTTCGTGTCGTCATAACATTCATTTGAAGGTCAACCCAGCCTGCAGAAGCGCTCGAAGTCATCCACAAAAGGGTAGGAATCTTCCGTGAGCTTGAGGGTGTCGGGAAAACTCGGTTCGCAACCATATTTGCAGTAGCAGTGCCAATTGCTATTTCCGAACTTCAAATTTATGGGCACCGGGCAAGTGGACACGAGGGCATGAAGACTACAATGCCACCTGGTCATCACCATCCTTTTACTCACCTCAACACTGCGCCAGGAGGTACCAGAAAACCGCCTTGTGCGATCTTGTCTAGTATGATAAACGTCTCGATTGTTCTGACTAGTAAGAGGACTTATGTAAAGGAATGTCCACCAGAAAATCACCAGGTGAATACCAAGTGGGAAACGATGTATGGTGAGGGCTAAACACATTAAAGAGTTGATAGGTACTCGAGAGTACAGAGACATGCGTGCGGGCGACTGGTTGTATGATTTTAGTGCGAGAGGCGCGGGGGAGGTGAGGGGTGGTCGGAAATGAATTCGTGATTACCACGAATGTTAATGAAGGAGTACTGGTATTGTAAGGGTCGTTTCAGCTCGTATAACATCATTGAACTATAAATAGACGCACCTCTATCAAGCAAGGACACACGCCCCTAACCAGGTTTATGTAGACGAGGTTGGCCTCCGAGAAGAATGGCCTGAGACCAGCATCTTCGAGCTTCTCCCACCATTTCAGGAATTTAGCGAAGTCCACCCCCCACTCCGTATCCGCGTATGCGTGTACCTCGAGTTGGAGTTGACCAAATGGTAACGGGGCACCGTGGAAACTGTCAATAAAAACTTCCAGTGAGTCGAACTCATGACCCTCGATGTCGATCTTGAGCACGTCAATGAAGTCGTGGCCGTTCAGTTCCATCAGGGTGCGCAGTGTATACGTCTTGGGGTTGTCAGCAGGGACTATGGGTATCCTTTGACCCGAGGGCGTAGGCATAGAAGTGAGCCCGGCTCTTAAGGTCAGGATCATGTTCAATCTCAGGACCGAACTAATGGAGTTGAATCCATTAGCGCTCGTGGGACACTGTCGAACGTGGTATACCTACGGAGTTAACGCTGAAATCATAGCCATAGACCTTCACAGCCAGGCGCGGCTTTCATGATATCAGCTTCAAAAGACGACTCGCCGTTGACACCTATCGAGGGAAGTGAGTGCTCATGTCACCGGCCACGACGAATTTCCGCACCGAAAGTGTACATGACGCAGTTCTTTTTGCGGGCGATGCGTTCTACGCCACAAAACCATTTTCCGCCATCTCCCATGATCCCAATGCGATCAAGACGGTGGGGACATGTAAAGGATGGGAGGAAGAAGTCCCCTGACGCCAACATTAACCTGCTGTGCATACGTAACTTTGGTTCACAGACCCACACATAGTGTAAAAGTCGTCACGGGGGGGAAAGCTAGACGGATGGTCGGTTGAATAAACCGGCTCACATACTGGCATGGGAATGTAACGACTTACGGAACAACCTGCTCGGGTGTTGGGCCCCATTTCTTGATGAGTTCTTGCCGCTGGTGCAACATTTTGTCGTACAGGAACTCTTCTTCCCTCAACATTCCGCCTAGGTCCTTGTCTTGGCGGAATGCCATTGCGTTCAAAAATGAATCATGGCTAGATTCGGAGTTCGCGAATAGGAGCACTGAAAGAAATATCAGTACAAGGAGGGATATCGTGAACCTCGGATGGCGTGAATACAGAGGCATGTTGGAAGAGAGAGTGGGAATCAAAAAGAACGACGTGGAGCTGTGGAAAATTGAAAGGTATGGTTGAGAGTGGAGCCCTGTAAGTCAATTCACTTCGGGTAGCTCAGCGCTCATGGAGCCAGGTGTTTGCCGCGGCAATCGTTTTCCCCACGAACTAACTATTTTCGTCACCACCAAGAAATGCCAGTGATTTTCACACAAAGATACACGAGACTCCCGCGAGCCTGAGCCATTCCGATCAAGTATGTATTACTCCGACTGGAAAGAACGCGAAACTACTCCTCGAAAGTGAAGGTCACCTATAGCTAGTCGCCTGCGATCCAAGCTGCCTGTGGAGTTCCAGGCATATCTTGCCGCCATTGATGTGTGCACCTGGCGGTACTCACGCCACGAGACTCGTGATTGGGGTGCTAATACTGGGGTTAGAGACCTGGACTGACATTGACAACTGCCGATTGATAGTTGCTGTGTTGCAGTTGTCCATCTGGCAAGCTGTCGGTCTCGATTTCTGGAGATCTTCCACGTCACCAATCCTTCACTTCACTCCTCCCCATGAACACGATAAAAGCTTCGATGAAGGGCCAGTCACCGTATCAATCGAAATGACTCAACTGGAGAAAAAATGACTGCAAACCAAGATGTGTAACAGGCCTAAGTTATCAGAACTGCAGAATTTAGTAAATGAACGTATGTTGTTAGTTCGCAGCCGCAGACATCGTCCTCACTCACTGGCATGGGTGTGAGACAGATGACGGCACACTGATATCGGATATGCACGCCTCTCTTCAGATTCGGTGTCTAGTGAAAGTAGTCGGCAGATCAGCGCCCTCTGTACCAGCAAAGTGATGGTTGGTACTGAGTTTCGTCTCACTCAGTGGACTGTCGGACAGTTCGCGTGGCTACTGGTACCATTCACTATAAGGTACAAAAAGGCTTGGACATTTCCGGCTAACAGTCCCTGCCGGAGTAGCCGTACGTGCTGCTTTACGGCATTACACGATCACGATTTAATCTCCGCCCCAAAGAGTGTTTACTCACAAACGCGCCTCCACGTGACCGCATATCTTTCTTGTTCACATCCATGTTCTCCCCGAGGTCAGGATCGCCGCCAACCATCCCCTTCAAATTTAGGCGCAAGAGCTCTTCTGCGTCGACGAGTGTGTCGTTGGACGATTTCTCTCTCGGACGGGAAAGCGATGCCGCATTGTCCTCGTCACCATTACCGCCGTCCTCTCCGCTGTTAACCCCTTTGTACGCCGGACGGAGGCAGAGATATAGGGAATGGGAATATGGGTCATATTGTGCTGCGAATGAGGTGATGTGCGATTCGCAAGATGATTTCGAGGACGCGCAGGACCCTTGGTCGTGTGATACACGACGAACACACGTATCCCGCTATCCAGCAGCGCATCCCCTGCCCTCATTATTCAATAAATTCGGGGGACATGCACAGAGGGACCAACTCCCTTCGTTCTTTAGCGAGCCACCTCTCGCGCTTCCGATCCAACATCCTCATATCTTTATCCGCACGGGGACAGCGCCATCGAAGACGATTGCGAGGAATATGACCTCGAAAGCATGGATATCCATGTGCGCGAAACTTATTTCGCAACCTCTGCTGAACGCGGACGATGGCAGAGTAGTCCCGATCGCGCCGCGGACACGCACGCAACCTACATTCCTGTCCACCCCCGTCCGACCTATACGTGGGCACTCTACGCCAGTCAAGAACGTGGGCAGAGACGATCTGTATGACGCGTTACCGTTGCAGGATCGTATGCGTAGGCAATCAACAAATAGTGTCGCCGACACAGAATCCTCGAGCCCTTCGTTTTTCGAAGATGATGAGGAGGACATGCGGTATTCCTCGCCACTTCCTCCTTCCTCTCCGCCGACCTCGCCCATGTCCGTTGCACCCTCTCTGCCTGATGCCTGCGAGGACGCTGTGGCTGTCGACCATCCTGGTTCATTTCCAAACGTACGTATCCTTCTTTATTTTTTAACCATGAACTCACCCGTGTCTTGTGATTTACTTATCCACCCATATAGTCAAGCGCCACGCCAGACCTCAGCGTCTCCTCAATAGACAGTGCGCCACGTGACGGCATCTCATCTCCGTCAGGTCTCCCTGAGTTCCCTTCCACATGTTCGCCTCATTGTTCTCTTGCTCCGGCCACCCCCCGCAGCCCCAGCTGCAACCCCAGTCATAACCCCGACAACGTCCTGGTCCCTGCACCTCCCACATCGAACTCCACCAATCTCCACACACACGACATGCGACAGTCGCCGTCCCTGTTCGAGTTTGACAATTCCCTACCGGCAGAACATTCCGAGATATGCTTGTCGAATGCCGAGAAGAACACACCTCACTCTGGGCAGGATACAACCGACACTAGCACGGGTGTAGTCGTTGCTCTGATCCCGTCGTCTTCCAAACAGGGACCTCCTTCCACCGTTTCGCTGTCGGCAGGCGTAGCAAAGGTAGAGGATGGGGTCCCTCATCTACCGCTTGCCCCCAAAAGCGGGTCCTGTACAGTCAAGAAGATGGCGAAGAAACCGAATCTGGGCAGGGATTTCGCCAATAGCGATTCTGAGGGACCGCACCCACAGATCGCGAGGAAGAGCAGCTTCGTGCGGTCCAAGCCCATGTGCTCGGACGAGAATGAGGTGGAAAGAACGTCTAGACCAAGGACGAAGGCGAAAAGAGAGCCCGAGGAGAGTCGCGTTTGCGATCCCTCGGAGCCTCGAAAGAAAAAATCTAAATTATCGCGTGATGGAGAAAATGATTCGGAGAGGAGCAGGGTGAGATCGTCATCCCGCAAACATGCAGGAGTGCGGCGCAAAGCTACCTCACGCTCGCCATCGCCCTTGCATTCTGAGGATGAAACTCCTGAGGAGGATCTGACCTCTCACCTTGCACGCACATGCGATACAACGACACCACCGCCTCCCCCCGTTCGTGCCCGTCCAAAATCACGACCCAAAGCAACGCCCTCCATACCGCCCAACCCACGGGATCCAGCAGACGCCGAGTCCGATGCTGCGTTGACAGGCATGTTGATCGAAGCCTTTGCTACTTCCCGAGCTACTTCCATGGACCCTTCCGCGCTCTATCTCGCTCTCTCGCAAACACATCCCAACCTCATAGCCGAGCGTCCAAAGAAGGAGTTTCTAATACTTATCGCTAGCGTGCTGGAAGCCGGAAGGAGTCGATGTGGGATGTTTGAAAAAGTTGACAGTAGCGGAGAAGGTTCTCGACAGAAGGGACTTGGAAGTCGATGGTTCTACGTGCCGGAGCGGGACGAGGACCAAGAACGTGCGTCGTTGATCAGCGCGATTATGCCGCGGCAGAAGAGGACCGAGACGAAGAAGTATAAGCAGTATTACTACCGACCGTTGGGTAAGATCTCTAGGTGGGATTCGGAAGATGCGCCATGACAATGATGGCAGTGGAGAGATGCAGTATCTGATGGGATGGGGCGGGTTCTTGGGAGATGGGATCATGTTACACGTCATGCTTTCTCCTATTCGCTATTCTTATTTACCCTTACATATTAACTTGCTGTGGTCGCTATTCTTACTTTGATTCTGCGATTTGATTTCGCAAATGTTCGGTACAGGATGATGATGTTTACCGTACTATGTCGTTTGAGCTCGATGGCGATGGCTGTGGCGGTCTCCCTCGAGCTCGTTGAGGTTGTTCAAGTTGTGGGACTTGTTGCTTTGACCAAGCGATGCACGTGTTCGTCCAGGCTGAACAACACAAAAGCAAAACATATCCCCTTCGGTGCGGCCCTGCATCTTCTCCACATTCAACTTCGCTTTGACTTTGCTCGTGCCGTGGACGACTTCGTTTTGTTTCCGTGGAAGTATCTCTGCTGAATTTTTCTGCTGTGGATACGACACCAAAAACGGGATCGAGGAAGGTCCTAGCTCGCCAAAGCATTCGTGCATCGGACAAGGGACACAAAAGGAAGTCCACGTTTTCGTAGGGTTTCATAGGACTTTGTTAAAGGCGCAAGGTCTGGCTTTGTTCCTGTGGGCGATACCAACCGGTCAAAGCGCGTCAAAGTGTTTATATCCTTCAAAGCCAGCTATACGTCCACCATCCCCCTCCTCCAGGTATAAAGGACTCTGTTTTCTCCGGTGAACCTCATCCAAAGACATCAAGCTATATCCACCAAGTGCCACCAACACCAAGTTTAAGTTTCATCGCTCCGCCCGCCTTCGCGAACATCACCATCCGCATCGACTCATAACGTCCACAGCAGCACCAATCCATAACCAGCAATTCGTTCCCCTCGCGCATATCCACCAAGCACCTCGCCAACTTACAACATGCAGGCAGCCCACGACGCAGTGAACACCGACGATATGTCAATGACGGACGAGCAGACGCAACAAGCCACTCAGTCCACACAATATTCCGGCTCTCAGGCCACCGGAGACGGCAGCTCCCACCTCTGGGGATTCCTCCAGCCGTGTAGTGCCCACCTTAAGCGCATCGACTTCTTCAAGATCCAGCCTACCGTCAGCATTGGGCGGGCCAGCGACCAGAACGAGATCATTCTTCCCGGTGGGAAAGTCAGTAAGTATACAACAGCCCTTGCTACGCGCCTTGCCACGGGGATTGACGCGTCTTGGTTGTCTTGCAGGTAACCGTCACTGTCGCATCGCCTGGGACGGTAAAGAGGACGACAAATCCGCCGTCGTCGTCGCCGACTACTCTTCCAACGGTACCTGGGTATGCTTTGACATGCTACCGCCCTCCTGACGCGTGCCACTGACGCGTCGCTGGTTATAGATCAATGGTATCAAGATCGGCAGGGACAAAACGGCGATCCTCAAAGAGGGCAACGAAATTGCCTTTGGAACACCACAGCCCCAGCCTGGAACTCTCGAGGATTACCGTACGTTGACGCCTTGCACGCCTGTCCCTTCTAGGTTACTGATCCGCATCCGGTCTAGGCTTCATCTACAGGCACGTCGCGGGGGGTCCCCCTCAAGGAGGCGTGCATGCCTTCTACGATATCAGCCACGAGCTCGGCAAGGGTTCCTTCGCGACTGTGATGAAGGCCATTTCGCGGGCTACTGGACAATGGTTCGCCATCAAGATGATCCAGGAGAGCAAAGTCCGACGCGTGACCGCTACGGAGAAGTCGAATGCCGAGAAGGAAGAGACTGCTTTCATGCGAGAGATTGCCATCTTGGAGGCTTTGGACCATCCCAACATCTGCAAACTCAAGGAAGTGTTCCGTGACCATGGTAGCATTGGTGAGAACGGCCTTCCCCCTTGGTTTCAATGTGTGTTGTCTGACCAGTGCCTTCTAGACCTTGTGTTGGAATTTGTCGACGGAGGAGATCTTCTTGATTTATCTTGGCAAACAATGGCCTCCGTAAGTCTATTTATCCTCCCATCTTCTGACACAATGTCTGACGTGATGTCAGTAGAGGAGGGAATGGCCATTCATATTACAAAGCAACTCTGCGAAGCTCTTGCCGTAAATCCCCTCGATCCGCTCGGCACTCAACATATCTGACTTCGCCTTTGTTTAGTACATTCATGAGAAAGGCATCGCCCATCGTGACCTCAAGCCCGAAGTATGTCGACCTCTCCTTAGTCCCAGTCACTTTGCTCATGCTGACTTCAAACGCAGAATGTGCTCCTGACCTCGGATAACCCGCCTATCGTCAAAGTTGCCGACTTCGGTCTTGCCAAGGTGGTCGACAGTTATACCTTCCTCAAGGTTCGTCGAGTCCCGTTCTTCGACTCTCGTTCCAAGTTGATGTTCTTCTGTATAGACTATGTGTGGTACTCCTAGTTACCTCGCTCCTGAAGTTGTTATGCAGACCGATCAGCAGCAAGGCTATAGCGAGCTAGTAGACAGCTGGAGCGTACGGTGTGATCGTATTCTCGATGTGCGTAATCCCCTTCCTCTCTACACGAGTGATGCCTTACTCAGTCAACCTCCAGTTCAGGTTGACGGGAGCAAGTCCCTTTGTCGAGGACGATACCCAACGCGACATGAAGATCCGTATTGCAGGACGTAGAATTGACTGGTCGACCCTCGACCACGCAGGTGTCAGCGACCTTGGTGAGCTAGTAGTCTTCCGTGCCACCCGCGTCGCTTCATTTCAGACTAACCTTGCAATCCAGCAAAGGACTTCATCAGGCAGCTGCTCGAGCATGACACCCGCCGTCGCCTGTCCCTCTCGGCGGCCCGTGGCCACCCCTGGCTCAACCAACCCGTCCCCGGCGCTACTAACCTCCGCGACGTCCGCGCCGCAACTTCCTTCGCCTCCCTTGGCCATGCTGATTCTTCCCTTACCTCGCTCCCCGAGGATGACGACGACGCGATGGCCGATGCGATGGCTGATGCTATGGCGGACGGCACCAACAGCGATCCCGTCATGAACACTGGCCTCGCAGCAACTCCAGTTGGACCAACAAAACCAGCAGCAGCAACTATCAGAAAACGGCGGCGGTCGCGTTCCCCTAGCAGCGGCGCAGCCAAGTTCTCGCGGAGGCCGCCGCGAACGACATCGATCTCCCCGAGCCCTCCTGGCAGATGCTCAGCGCGGCAGGTGCGATTCCCGCGCGTGCTGCGAAGCGAAAGCTGAACGAGCATGAGCAGCAGCAGTTGAGCGCCGTGCTTGAGGACGGCGAGAACGAGGGCGTGCTGGGGACGCCGCACGCGGGTGGGGCGCGGAAGAAGGGGAAACAGGCGGCTGCGAGCGATGTGGAGGCTTCGCCCCAGTCTGGGGATGGGGTGCCTACTGTCGCTCCCAAGAGAGGCGGTAGGGGTCGTGGAAGGGGTCGAGGTGGCGTGCAGGCGAAGACGCGCGTTTCGGAAGGTGCTGGTGCGATGGCAGTGGATGTGGATGTAGGACGCTGCCGAGAGCGCCTAGGCAGCCCCGGCGGTCCTCTCGTCAAGCGTCGCCTGCCAAAGCCAAAGCCCGGCGGTAATAGCCCAAAAGCCGTACCGGTGAATCGACCTAGCGCAATGGCAGTGTTCGTTGACAGGTCGAGTTTTCACAGGCTGGTCGATCTCGAAGTCTCGCTAATTTTTTGTTGTCTTTTTCCCATCCTTCCATTCTCCATTCTCCCTCTCCTATCTCCCATCTATCAATGTGGTTTATTCAATTCAGGTCTGTATTCATTACATACATATATTAGTCGGCTCCTCCACCCCCTCACCCTCGTTAGATTACTATGGTCGACTGCCCACCCTCGTTTTATGTTACATGTACAGCATCATATGCATATGCACGACTTTAAATCGTTCACCATAAGCACCGTGCCGCACCCGGCTGCAATAAGGATTGAATTCTGATCGACCTTGTTTACGCACACCCAAGACCAAGACCAAGACCAAGGGAAAGAGTGCGAAAGGGCCTCCTAAGGGACCCTTGCACTGGTACCGCTTAAGTCTCGGTGCGTATGTCGGGTCGATCGCACCGTGAGCCCCCCGCGAACGCGCAGGATTCGGAGTCTGGAAGTCTGGAGCGCCGCGAATGAATTGAATCGAATGAAAATACAATAGTGTAAGTCGAACATCGATGTCGGCTAGGCGATTTGCATTTCGAGATTCGGTAAATTCGTAAGGAAAAAAAAAGCTTTGTGCGCGGATATACTTGTGTAGGTAACTTAGTAAATGCTTATGCTGGTACTGGTACTACTGTGACGAGAGAAAATAACTATGACGACTGCGAAGAGGTGGGGTAATAACGAGAGCGGACGAACGAACGAATGTACGGACGCTCGTAATGTGACGACTCGGATACAACTTATACTATATACGATGCAGGAGGGAACCACGTGCGAGAGAGTGGGCATGCCAATGTGTCTAGGCGCGGGTGACCGAATAGATGATGTATAAGGCGCAGTAGGGGGAGCGAGAGCGAGAGTCGACGAAAGAGCATGAGGCATAGCGAGCATGAGAGAGATATAGAGATAGCAGTAGAAAAAAAGAAAAAGAAAAAAACACGAGAACGAAAACGAAAACGAAAACGAAATAGAGAGAAAAGAGCAGCCAAAAGGCACAGCCCGAGAGAACCATCCACCTGCATTGTATTGGGCACAGCTGGCACGGGACCGCAAGACCGTCCCCATTCGCTGCAGGGTCCGGCGCAAACGGGGGCCTCGACGTGGCGGCTACGACAACGTCTTCTGGATGGAACGTTTCCGATTGGCCTTGATGACGTTGACCTTGTTTCCTGGTGGTCTAGTCTCAGGGGTTGCGGATGTAGCTCGGGGAATCAGCGACCTGCGCTTTCGCATTCCACGACGAGATTCAAGGGGGTATTCGCATTTCAAATGTCGACGGGCACATTGGCTGGAAGAAGGAGCACATGTCAGTATGGTTTCGGAGATCTGCGAAAGGAGTGAAAGCGAAAGGGAAAAAAGCACAAGGGAAAAAGCGCCCAATGGAAGGGAATTATTAGGTCATAGAGTGGACATAATTGGGCTCTAATCCACGAGAAAGTAACGCAATTTGCTAATTGCATGTATTCAATACGGCAAATCGTGGAGAACGCCAATAGACGTGTGTGCGGACGATGGGAAGTGAAAGAAGTCGAATTGGACTAGGTAATGACGAAAGGGTTTACTCACTTGCAGGTTTTGTCCTTGCTGCCGGGCAGAGGAGGACCGCACGCGATCTTCCGGCCTCTGCAGAAGAGACACGCGAGAGCAGGCTTCTTATCCAGGGGTCGCTTCGAATGAGGTATCGGGGACATGCGAAGCTGAGGCGACTGCGAACGGACGCGGTGTGAATGACCGTGCGAAGATGCAGACATATACTGTTGATGTTGAGGGGGTGAGAACGGCGTCTGAGCTGGGGGAGGGACCTCGCTGAGCATGTACGCTTGACTGGGAACCGTGAGACGGGGCGTGAGGTCAGGAACGTCCTCCCACTCGTCTCGGCTGGAGGCAGATTTGAACGACGCGTTCTGGACGTACGACGGTGAGTCGAGGACGACGAGGTTGGGCGGCGACTGGGAGGGTCGGAAGTACGGTGGAGATTCGGAATTTTGGGGAGGGAAGGGCAGGGAGCCCATCGGTGGCTGCTGGTCGAAGATGGCGAGCACGGGTTTCTGATCCACACCTGATGCCGTAATCGGCGTTATGGCTTGACCATGAAGGGAATACGACTGGCCAGAAAGGGAGCTCGATGAAGGGAGGTCGAAGATCATCGCAGCGGTTGCCTGGGTGTGGATTGAGCTAGTGCATGACTATAAAGGACGATACGTACCTCGCTTGAGTCCTGCTGCCACTGATGGCTACTAGTCGCTGCTGGTACTTGAGGGCTAGTGCAGTTGCTCTTGATGGGTGCATGGTCGCCCAAGGAGTTCTGGAGAGTGTATGATTTCCACGTTGAGATGCGACAGTTGTCGATGCGATTGACGGTGCTCTGGGCGGGGGTGTGGCACGATGGGTCATCGGAGGACGGATGGGCATCGTTGTGGAGCGCGAAGCTACCGTCGTCCTCTGGAATGAGGACTGGCTGGCCGTATATGCGATAGAACTGGAAATCGGACTCGTCGAGGGACTCGAAGTAAGTGCCGGACTGGAGTTCCTCGAAGGAGAACGCGCGCTTTACTTTGACCTAGTGGATGATATGGAACACGTGCGGGTCAGTTCAGGGATTACTAAAGATACATCTTGGCTCAGCGCACATCAACTTCGAATTTGGCCTCGTGGTCAGCGTAGGAGGGGGCTGGGTAGTCCTCTGAGATGGGAGATTGACACAGCTGAGGAGCAAAGACAGGCCGTGGGTGGTCATCAGCGGCACGATGATGATGGTGGGTGGCGGGGTAGTGGAAGTAAGTGGATGGGAGCTCCATTGTATTTTGGACAGCGCTTCGCAGGAGTGAACGGAAGCAAAAGGAGGAGAAATTGACGGCAGGGGGAGAAGGTATGGAAGGGAGCGCTGGCTTTATAAGAAAAGGAAAAGGGACTTTGTCAGTGAGAGTTCTTGAGTCGGTTACTTGGACTTGGTGGACTAACTGAGTATAAACCCCATTATAGAACCCACGGGACAGGCTCGATGGGTCAGACGACAAGGGCCTGACAAGATCCTGCACATGTCCATACTAATCTCAATTCGTAAGCCCTCCCGTAAGATCGTGCCGTAATCCATGGCCAGGACCCACACCACTGGCTTCTCTATTTTCGAACATATAGACTCCGTTTAGATCCCTCACTTTTCATTACATTATATTATATTATAACTTACCACTATAGCTATACCTACTACAATCAGCCAGCGACCAAATCCTGCCTCAATCTGAGCGCTCCATATCAGTCCACAATCAATGAAATCACCCTCTCTAGCCCCAACTGCATCCCAATCCAAATGTCCCAGTGCCCGGAGAAAGCCCCGAACTGCTGGCACACAGCCTGAGCACTATGGTGTGCAGGGTCCATGCTGCCGCGATCCTCGAAGACACCTCGAAAATTTTCACTCACCGCCTCCATACCAATTGCAATAATTGCTGCACCTCCAGTGTGTATATTATATATATAGCACTAGTATGGTCGTCGCAGTGGGGCGCAACCTGAAATGTTATTGCCACCGAGCTAACCACCTTCTGACAGCCAAGAATGGTAAGTGACGTGAATTTGGCATGCGCGCTTTCACGAAAACAGGCTGCGATCGCGAGATAACGATCGTCTACCCCTGCCTGCCCGCTCTCTTGGGTTCTCCTCCATGAGGTCCCAAGTTAACAAAGACGACCTGTCGACTGCGGTGATACACCATAATGGCTGCCTATATCATGGACTTCTGAGCAACTAATAGCCTAGGCTACCCAGCCCACCGTGATCTCAACCCCAGCAAATTGGAATCATATCATCATGCCGCCATCAAAAAGGACCGCCCGCACGACGGTTCACCTAGCTGCTAATTGCGGCCCGAGCGCAGAGTCCCCTCTTTTTTTTTAATGGGTACAGCCGAACAAATCGCATCGTTTTCACTCATTTTGGCAGGCCCATCCTCGAACTGGACCGGCGTCCTCATATCTATTCGATCAAGGGTAATTCGACCGCATCAGCTAAGACGGATACGGGTCATACACGCTCCCCACTGACAGGAGGCAGCTCGACAGCCTCGCCCGCTGTCCAAGTCGATCCGATCGATTCCACCGAATTGAACGCGGAGCGCACTCTGAGAGAGGTTATTGTTACCCAGCTATCAAAGTTATCTAGTAAGTTGTATGACAGATAGCCTGGCCCACGCTCCGATAATAGCTTTACAACTGTCACACACTCTTAAATTCAGTTCTGCTTACTTCCCTGCACGCCTGTTTCCCCGAGCACTGACGTATCTATCTTCGCGCGTGTCCACGACCTTTGAGTTTAGACAAAACTAGCTATGTATGAAACGGTACCATCAGATACCTTCTTGCGAAATTATTCACAGGACCTTCCCTCACTTGGGATCTCCCACATAAAAAACCTTCCGCCAGATGGGAGCCTGTCAATGCGTGTTGATAGGAAGCGCCACATACACCGCAAGAGGATCGTTTATGTAACGTAGTCTAACTTACTCCGCGGGCCTGCTTTGACATCGCTAATATCCCCCCCACATGGAACGACCGGCTATGAGACAGCATCCAGCGCCTCAGGCATGTCAAAGCCTGTCGTCCGTCCCGCCTCTCCATAGGTGAGCACACCAACATAGGGCATGACGTTGTACTTCAGAGAGAACTCAGCAGGAGACACGTTCCTGCAAAGCAACACAATGTTTATCAGTCCGCGTGCTTCTCGATAAGACCACATCATCACGGCACGACATGTGGTGACCGTGCACGGTGCACCCCACTCTCGCAGATCGTCGCAACAGGGAAGGAATCACGCCCTGGGGGCCTACTTACTTGAATGACTCGGATAGTTCCCGGAACTTGTATTTGTTCCTTGACGACTGGCTGATGTATGCGTCCTCCTTCCGTCGGACGATGCGATCCCACAGCACGACGGAATTGTTGACCTACGGAACAGAGTCAGCCCCAAAGGGAACAGGCACGACTGGCCAAAAGTGCAAATGCTGGGGAAGGAGCACAGCATGCAGGCTATGCAACGAATCGCTGGCCACTCACCCCTTGCGCGTTCGTATACTCAGCCTCGAGGTACACGAACAGCTGCTTTGTGTTCCAATGGAAGAGGGGTCGCAGGTCTGCATTCCACGCGGTTCCAGATAGGGTCGAGCGGTGATTTGAATGATAGGTGGAGCAGGAAGTTGGTGGCGTCCACGGGGAGATGAAATTCCAGCCGTGAACACGCCCGCGGTGATCGTGATGGAAGCAACAAAAAACACATACCAGCTGTTATGTTGAACTTTACGAAAGCCAGCTCGGACTCCTTGTAGGGATAACGCTTCGCTTTGGTGTTGAACCTGGATGGATGCATTATGATGTTTGAGATGGTGCTTCTTCAGAAGACAGACACAGACAGGGACACTCGATGGCACTCACACTTTCAGAGACACTACGTCGATCTTTCCGTCTGTATTGGCGGTGAAAACGAAGGACGACAGCGCGATGGCTGCCAGGAGAGCCACTATACACGTAGACCACAGCGCAGATAATCCATTGAAGCGAGCGTAAATACTGTGCATTTCAACCCGGAGTGGTGTTTTTGTTGTTTCGTAAGGACGATAGGAGGCGAAGCTGGAAGGTTCTCACGTTGGAGCTCGGCGAAATGTCGAGCGGTGAGTGTCTTGAACGATGTACTATGGATGGCAACTTGAAAGGCGCTATAGGCCACGAGGCCGAACGTGGCGCAACGTTTGTACGCAATGATTACCAAATTAGGATAAGGACAGAATTGCCTCAAGTTGCATTTACCGTGAAATGACCACAGTCTTCCTACTACAAGTATCTAAACGGGGTTCTGCCTACGGGATACTCCATTATCGTAATTGAGCGTCACTGATTCTCCGATGACCAGCCGCGACGATCCTAACCGGGGACAGCACGAGACGCCGTTGGTGCTGGCGAGTCTTTGCCCATGGAGCCATTTTGGCTGTCATGCATCAAGTGCGTGCTGACGGTCGGTCGGAGACAGATGGGCCTTTCGACCCTTGACGGGCCACTGTTGCTTCTGGCTCCGTCCAACCGTGCCGGAGGAGTCCGCTGAGTGACGAACATGTACAAGTACTGGATCCCACTGCTGCTAGTATTGGTACTAGCAGTCACATATCGAGCGTAGTGCCAATCTAGAAGGGGTCGCGTTTGATGAGCGCAGGCTCAGACTGGAACCCAATCATGGCATCACCCGACATCGGCACCCCTAGGTCTTTTTTTTTTTTTTTTTTGCGACTTCAAATTGGTCCCTTCCTGTGTCGAGCCCGAAAGTACTGGATCACATCAGTGAGTACTTCTGGCTGTCGTTGACATCGCAACAACGTACGCGTGCTTCTCTTCGTCTCGACCACCCAAGCCTACGTAAGTGCATATCGCTGTGCGCCCCAAGCCTTTCATCTCCACTCCCACCATTTCAAGAAATTAGTACCCCCACTTATGGAGCCAGGTAAAGGCTTGTTCGGCTGGAGCAAGACGTCGGCGCCATTTCATTTACAGAGCTTCGTTATCAGCATCTGATGGCACACCTATGCCATCTCGCGCGTTTTTTCGACGAACGTTTGCCATATCGTCCCGACGGTACATACTGCCTACGTGGACTCAAGATAGGCTCGCTATATGGAGGAAGGCGTCCTGTACCTCGCTATGTTCGGAACATGATGATCCATTCCAATGCCCTACCGCCGGCCGCCTCGCAATCATGATTAGTAACAAGATACGGTAACCTTTTGTCCTTCCCCCAATTTGCAGGCGTCTCTATCAAAGTGTCATGATTCTTCATTCCGAAATCTCATAATATCAGATCTATGAACCCGCAGTCCGTCCCAACGCAGCATAGAAACAGGAGGCTCTCTCCCTCACTTGTCCAATGGACTTTCGTTCTCTATCCGCGCCATGAAATGATCTTACAGTGACACACACTGCCCTCTCGATTCCCCTCCTGTCAACGAATTCGAAGCTTAATCACCTTCATTTGCCAGATTCAATAGCCACATCAGACGTACGTGACAGCGTCGCCGCGCCCAATCTTCGAAACTCGACCTCGAATTTGGTTATGTGCAGAGAGGTTTTTGGAATGGGGCCGTCCTGATGGGCAGATGGCCGAAGCTCATTGGGCCTGATGGCAGATGGGGCAGATGGGGCATGATTGCATCGTGGCTATTCTTCCCCCATCTTCGAAAATGAACGTGGACCCCTCTCAGCTGTCGATTCGCTCACCCCCTGGCCAGTGGCACGTCTCATCTCGCCGGATCTGGTATCTATATCAGCAAAGAAAGAAGTTTTTATGCATGTTATCAATAATCAGGATCAATATCACCGGCTTTTGTTTTTGTTTGGCTTTGCTTCGATTTTATGCATTGCATTTGCGGTCTTCGCTGACCTAACGGTTGATCGATCATGTAGCTATCTACCAGTGGTGTTATGCCATTGCCAGTACCCATCCCAGTATGTTCGATTCGACGGTGATTATCTTCCGCATGACAATGGGTCTGCCCTTTGCCATGTTCCCGTTGTCGTTGTCGTCGTCGTCATCAGCAAGCTAATCCGTAATGAACACCTCGCTATCTGCCACGCAACTGTCGTCCAGCTCAAGAATATCAGCAATGTGTCCATCATCATGCCTTCCATGTCTTCGCTGTAAATCGAAGTACTATATACTATAAAACACCTTGCATCCACGGTGCTGCGGTATTATGACATTTATTAAGGGCTTGGACTGCAATGATGCAAATCACGTCCCAGCAACCAAGGCACATAATAAGTATGATATCGTCTAAACAAACGATGGAATGCAATATATCCAGAGTTGGCTCGAATCGCAAAAACCATCACCTTCATTCGTCACGCGTCATGGAATCATCGTCATCATCGACTCTGCATTCAGGTATTGACCCTCCGGATCATATCACCCTCACCCCTCACCCTCACAACCACTCCTATCTCCGGCTAGGTCGTCACATTGCGTGCCAGTGGACCCTACTTTTCCTCTTTGCACCGAGCACCGCTTGGCACCCATACGACATCCTCCTCATTGTCACCTTCCCCCCTCTCGCTCCCCACAGGCGTAGCTTCCTCCTCGCTGCCCAACACTTCACCCCAATCCCCCTCAATCGCCCTGCCCAGCGTAGCAATCTTTGCTCCCCTCAGCCTCAGGAACGAAATGACCTCCTGCGCACGCCTGGATCCACGCGTCTCCACTTCCTCGGCCCCCTCTCCCTCCGCCTCCGCCTTCACCCCCACCTTCACCTCCTCGACCCACCCAAACCGCTTCGCAAGATGCACGCTCGCCACCACCTTCTTATCTTCTCCCGCAGCTTCCAATTCCGCAAAGAAGCTCGCAAGCGCGCGCACAGCCTCCCCGCGAGCCCGCAGCACGTGCCGCATGATCCGGCGCGACGCCGGGCGTTTGCGTTTCAGAACTACCGGCGGCTCGGCGGCGGTCTGCGTCGTGATGGTGGTGGTGTTGCGCGGTGGTGGTGGTGGTGAGATCGACTGTCGCAGACCGGCTCTTTGCGATCCACGGGCTCTCCGCCGGGATTTGCGGCGTCGTGTATTGTGAAAGCGCGGAGATGGACAGGTCCCAACGTGTCGGGGCCCATACGCCCACGAGGACACGCCAAGCTGCGATGACGCGTTTCAGGCTGTCGTGATGGCAGGGTTATCATTGCGTCAGCGTCATGCTTCGCGAGAAAAAAAACGAAGGAGGAAATAAAGTTCAGAATGATGTAGAAGAAGAAGACTCACTGCATGTAGTTATCTGGGGATACGAAGCCGGTCAACGTCATGCACCACGCTGGCGAAGGAAGTGATCGACCCACCGTTCACCAGCCTCGTGTGATAATACGCAAATGCCCACACGGTCGTCGCTGCTACCAAGCGCGCCATAGATCGAATAGCTCAGCACAGCCCATAGAACCCAGAATGTGATAGGGTAGATCAACATGAGCAGCAACAGACCAATGACGACCTTGTTCTGTGCCTGAGTTTCCTCCTCGTGCTCGGTCAGGCTTGCTGCGAGGCGACCTACGACATATACGGGAAAATGAAGAAGCAGGGGCACCAAAAACAAGGGGAGGCGAACAAGGGCTGCTACGGTGTCGCGAATGAGGATGGACAGCGTCAGAAGTCGGGAAGGGAGCGGCGTTGCCTTAGTTGGAGAAAGGGTTGCCGGGAGCGGGAGGGACGACAACACCGAGTTCGTAAGCTGTGTCGACTGGAGGAGGGAATAGTACTCCAGAAGGTGCTGGCGCACGGAAGCGAAGTTCGGTGTCATATCTTTGGTAGAGAAAAGGTCTACCAGACTGAACGGCGCACGTGAGCAGACCGAGGTAACCCAAAAGGCGGAGCTCGGATAACGTACGTCTGTGAGATGGTCACGAATTCGTTCAAACTGATCGAGCGCTCATCTTCCCACAATAGGTCTCGAGCCATCCGAGCAGCGTAAAGTGTCTCCCTACGTACACGCCTCATCAGCTTCTGTGGTATGGCGCAAAGGAGTATGCACGTTACCAGTCTGGGGCATTAATGGTAGTTTCCACCAGCTGTCGTTCGATCGTGCGCGTAAGGCGCTTTACTGCGGAACGCGCTGCACCTTCTACATCAGAAAAGAACTGTTCTTTGTACTCTTCCATAGAGATGGGCGCGCCAAACCTGCCACGCGGTCGTTAGAGGGAAATTTTCATTCAATATACTCATCTTCTTACTCCATTATAACCTATAACAAAGACTATCAGCATCTGGCCGTAAGTAGGAGGTCTCCCCACCCAGAGCTGGGTGGTGCACCACACTCACATCACTACGATACTTGGACTTATTCGTATACACAAGCGCAGCGGGCACAATCTTGACTTCAGGACCGTTGTTGCCGCGTTCTGCCGCCCACTTTGTGTACTCTAGCGCAGCCCACGCCGCGCCGTCTTTGACTTGCATGATGCGGGGCTCTGTGTAAGAAGTTCCTTCGGGGAACAGCGCGACGGCGCCCCCCCTAGCGAGTGCGTCGAATGTTCCCCGGAACAACACCTGTCGGTCCTTGGAGTTGCGGTCCACCGGGATATTGCCAGACGAATAGAGAATCCAGGCCAAGTACTTGTTCTTGAATAGGGTCGCTATGGGGTTTTGACATGGGATGTAATTGGTTAGATAACCACAGTTGAGGTCCGGGTCCAGATTGCATACCTTTGGACCAGTAGTTCAGGATTCGTCCGTGAGGGAACGAGCTCGCTGTGGGCCTTCATTTGGTTTTCTGCACGATACAAAGGGATGCACGAAATGGACTGACAAAGAACACAAGGATCCAGTATCATGTTATGGTGGGTGGCAGTGCTGCAAGATACGCAGGTGTCAACGCAGGTCGCCATCCCCAGACCTCGCAATGCACATTCAGTGAGGCCACGAGCCCACTTACACGATAATCGGTCCTTCCTCTGGAACATTCTCTCCTCCTACGACGTGCACCTCGGTGAAAAAGGACCACACAGCCCAACCTGCGAGCTGCCTAATGACCCTGTGCAGCGGTTGTGCGTCCGGCATGGGTAGAGTATATGTGTGTTGTGTGGTGGTCGTCAGTGAGTGTGGTGAGGGTAATGAGATAATGGTGATAATGGTGATACGAAGTGGGCGGGTGAAAACAGCCAAACAGAGAACCCCCGAAGAAAGTTTCTGGGCAGCTTTGGCAGAAGCGGTGATCCGCGAATTTTTTCGTTCGCCGGTTTCATCGCCAGAGCCGTTGCAGCACGTCCTGTCCTTTCCATTTTGAGCAACCCCAAGGCTTCCACGTGCCTGTTTCTGAGGTCCCCCCTCAGTAAGCTCAAGTGACTTGGCAACATATCATTTTCACTCCTCGTCTTCACTAGGAATTCTTGGTTTGTTACAGCCCATGATCCTTTTCAGTCCAGTAGAGACTAATATATGCATACTGCAACACGTTGCTCTATGTTGCTAGCTTGCGAATCAGTGAACGACCCGAGTCGGATCGGAGTCTCATCGATCATCACTCTCATGTGATTTTCAACACAGGGGGTTGCTGGTTGGCCACCGTAGCCAGTGCGTGTCTGCCAAACTGACCAGAATTCTGGAAGTCGGTAAACCACTGCGACCCGACCATGACCTCTGCGCTAGCCATCGCAAATGGAGAACACGTGGGTAGTCACCGCGCCATTTAGTCCATCTCCTCTCTTCCCAAAGTTTGGGGCAATTACTCAACAGCTTCGGGCGTCCGCGCTTATTTCGTTCAGGTTTTTGTTTTCGACTTCCCTATGAGAAACAAACGACAACGACTCGGACAGGGACGTCATCGAACTATGACCATGCAATACCCTGTATGTACTATGTCTTCTGCTCACTTTCGGTTATGGTCCGTCGGGTTGCTCGGTATGTGGCTGACCGTGCACATGAAGAATGGTGTCACACAATCTCTTGTATTCACTGTCGTGCGGACTCGTTGCGATATGAACCATATCTGGTCGTAAGTTACACCACGTCTGACTCTAATGATCTGACTTCTCGAGTCGGATCCCTTATGAGCTCATCGTCCCAAACCAGATAAAAGCGATCTTCCAGAGGATGTTTCGTGGGCCTCTCTGAATTCTGACGTTCAGTGAACTAGCATCGAACCAAGACGTGGCTAACCTTCCAAATCTGTGTTCTAATGTCCCAAACTTTTTGGGACGACACGCTACTGGACTTTTCATCACTGACGCGGTGGCACAATTTGCGTGCCACTTATGGTGCGAACTCGTTGCAGTGCTAGCCCTACCTGGTCGTGAGTCTCTTGTTCGGCTCTGACGGTCTGGCTCCCCTGCAGATCGCCACCCCCGTTGAATCATTGCGAGCTCATCTCTCTGCCCAGATAAAGGTGATGTTTCAGACGACGTTTCGCGAATCCTCTCAACGAATACCAGGGAACTCACATTCAAACCCGGACACGGCCAACGCTCCAATTCCGTGCTCTATCTGTCACAAACTCGTGGAATGACACACCTACCCAGCTTGTCATTACCGCACGGTGTACGTTATCTCCAAGCTTATGGTGCGAACTAGTTGCAGTGTTGTTCCTACCTGGTCGTGAGTCGCAGCACGTCTCACTCTGACAGTCCGACCCCAATGAATCATTGCAAGTTCATCAGTCCACCCGGATAAAAGCGATGTTCCGGAGGATGTTTTCGCGCAAATACTGACGTTCACTGAATTCGCGTTCAACCACGACATGGCTAGTAATCCAAATCCGTGTTCTAATGTCACAAACTAGTGGAGCGACACTACCCAGCTTGTCACTACCGATGCGCGGTGGCACACGGAGTACCTGCCAAGTTCATGGTGCCAAGTACTGGCCTTGCCTGGTGGTGAGTTACATCACGTCCGCATCTGTCAATCTGACTTCCTTGCAGAAGCTCCCCCAATTAATCATTGCGAGCCTATCGCGTCGCCCCGATAATGGTTAACCATCCAATTCCGTGGCCTAGCTATGACACACCCGTGGTCCGTGGAAGGACACGAGATACGCTACCATACTGCCCAGGATGTCATTGCTGACGCGATGCCATGTTCCCCGCCAGGCTTATGGGCACCCCAAAGGTCTGCTGCCTGCCCCCAAAACGGGTGACTCCGATCCGCTGTTAAGAGACGACCAGCAATCGAACATTGTCATATCTTGCGGGATTTTGCTCGAGATCTCGTTGGGCGGAACGTACCAAGATTGCAGGCGACGCTACTCCGTCCAAAGGATCAATCGAACAATCGACATCCGTCCTCTCATAACGAAAGCGAAACAGGTTTATGCAAAGGAAGAAATTGTACGCCTTGCATTCAACTTCGATTCATCCAATTTCGGATCAGTTCGACGAGGCAAGCAGAGAAGAACCCGAGATCTCAAAAGCCACATGCGGACCAGAACTGATGGCGCCACCGCATGGCGTGCCCACCGAGAGAGATGGACGCGATCCACTGAAGAATGTCCCATTTCTTGATATTTCGTTGAGAGGCACAAGTAACAGTAACGCGAGCTGTTCGTAGCTCGACTGCACTCGATACTGTCCGACAATTTCAAGCAGGATATCTATCTACGTATTTTGTTAAAGGATGTCCAGTAGGATTGGAGGGAATTAGCCCCATGACCATCCTACGAACAGATACCAAGATTAAACGAACCAAAGAATGGCACCCTCCGGAAAGTACCGCTACAAAGTAGACGAACGTTGGGTGTCAGTGAAGTAGAAGTAATTATCAACCGATAAACCTGGAGCACGATGCCTCCGTACGAATACACGCCGGTCTCTTCGCTGCAGGGGACAAACCGGCTCCCGTCGTGTTCCGCTCCCTCGAATAATTCGGGAGCAGCCCACCAGACGTTAGCTCGAGAAGACGACGAAAAGAATGAAGTTCCTAGTGTATAGTGGCGAGACTGAAATCCGAGAGACAAGCCTTGCCGCTCGCATCAACCAGGATATTAGTCCGTTTAAAATGACGGGTCAGTCAGCGACCTGGATGGCTAGGTTAGTATGGTCATAATTGGTAAAGCGGCGTACAAACCTCGATACTTTCCATGTCGAGGATGCCCTTATAGATATCGCCGTGCCCACCACCTGCGTCGGAAACATGTTTTGCTTCCTGATCCAGTCAGTGAGAGTCGGATGGCTAGGAAGTGATGTCAAAAGAAAGACTCATTCCTGCATTTTCAATGACAATGGTATGCGAGATCTGCAAGTACAGTAGACTTTCTCGTAACGTATACTGACGGGAGCTGCCCAATCCTAATACGTTTTGAGGTATATACAATAGCAAAAAGTTCCCACGAGGATAGGAGTAAAGCCAATTAGGAAAGGTTTAAGCGCACACGTGTGCACTAAGTAACTATGAAACCGTGACTAGCCAATTGTTGTCTGTTTCGCACTTTTCACCTGGTCGCGACGAAGCCCAGCCCGAAATGCACGAAGATGATGAAGAAAGTCAGGTGAAGAATCCACACTTATTCACAATACAGATCCGGCCTCAAGCTTCTCAGCCAGTGCAATCAGCTCGGATGTTGCCATTGCTGCCACCCCATGACAATCATCTTCGTCGTCCGAATCTACCTCAATAGCATCCCCGTTTCGAACTGCCTCTCGTCGACGAACTTCAGCAATGATTTCAACATCATCCTTGAACATCTCTGCATCCATATCAAGATTTTCTTGCTGCTCGAGAGGATCAAGGAGCTCGTTGATCGAAAGTGGGGTGCCGAAAATGCGATTCTTGTCCTTGAGATTCGTTATGGAGTCCGTCAAGTCTTGTTCAAGCACTTGGAGCTGGGGAGGCTTTGAAATGGAGAGTTTGAGCATGAGACCCGCTGACACGCTGCTGATGCAAGCTCTTCGATTGGCGACTAGGCCTTGGCCCCGCAAAAATGTAAGCTCGTAGTGTATATTCCTCCTGTCCAACCTATACGTTACGAAATTGACTGTATATTGTATATTCTCCTGCATCCCATGATGGGAGCTGCCCAAAGTCCATACATTATGAGATTTATACACTACTACCATATACGTTATGAAAAAGTCTACTGTAACAGGCGTCGAGCTGAGTCGAGGTCGTCGAAGGACGGAGCTGATGGAGTTGCTCGGTGTCATGTGTGGAAGAATGGCCGAGTTGCAGTGTGGGGGGAAGACGACCCGTGCGTCCGCGTCAGCGCTGAACAGCTCTACTCTCTGGTCAGGAAACCACCCTTCTTTCCCGGTGTGAATTCTGCATAAATGAGATTCCGAAAATTTCAAATCAAAGCTGTGCTATCTATCGTCTCAGTAATTACTAATTTGGTTACTAGTCAGTCTACTGTGCTGCACCCAAAGGTTATTTCAACTTGAAGCTTGCCAGCCTCGGCTCACAACATTTCGACTTTTATTCCAAGTCCTTCACTATGCCACCAGTTCACGAGGAGCAGGAAAAACGACCAGCAGCCGTACCGAAGAAGCGAAGATTCAGGCTTAGCAGGTAGGCATCTCTACCTGACCCGTCGCAACACTTGACTCACCGTTGTTTCAGATCGTGTGATGACTGCCGGTAAGTACCCCGACGACCCTCTCTATCGCCTCATCCTGATTATCTGCACTACGTGGCCATAATACAGAAGAAGGAAAATCAAGTGTGAAGGGGGTCATCCCTGCCGGGCTTGTCTGTGCACTAACTCGCCATGTACGTTCGAAGAACCGCGGAAGAGATCTCATCCCCGCCTAAAGTACGTACGCACAGTGCTAAGAGTTTTATGGCAGCCTACCTAACCACCTCTCAGATGCACTGCTACCTTCGAAGACAGGATACACCAGCCCGAAGCGTTGCTTAAAGCGATTCCTCCAGCTGTCTTCGTCACCCAAGGCCCAAGTCGCCTACAGCAACGTTTCATAGACCATCTCTTTGCAAGTTCACTATCTACGTTCACCTCTATCAACCATACATTTTCCCCGAGTGCCCCCCCGTTCCCCATCAACCCATTTTACCACTCATCGGACAAGGAATTCTCCGAGACAAGAAAGCCTGATATAGCATTTCGTTCCATGCTAGCTTCTCACTCTCAGAATGGTTCTGGATTTGAGCCACCCGCCGAGGAGACCTCCCGCCCACTTTCCTCATATCTTTGCTTCGACGATGAGGGACATACCCCATGGCAAGGAGAAACCCCAGGTCTGCCTCTACCCAATCTCTTGGTGGAGAACCATACCCCAGTCGAGTCTGAGACTGAGAAGAGCTCCCTTGACCTAAACTGGGATAGTAAGCAGTCTAGCTCCACAAATACGACAGTGTCTCCAGACCGGACGCCTAGACGAAATGACGTCAATCCTGAGCTACGGCGACTCATAACTTCATACATTGTTCCGGATCTCGGTTTCTATCCCTACCGTGACCTTACCAGTCAGTTGGAACGCCCAAATCGCTTTCCTGTTGCATACGGCGGCTACGGTGATGTTCATCGCTGCATCCTTCGTAGTGCATTGCAGGATTCTGAGGTAGGACTCTACGATTACACAAACGTAACATTAACATTTTCTAGGTTGCTGTGAAGTCTCTCCGACCTCACACAGTATCCAGTGACACAGACTTGTACAAGATGGGAAAGGCGAGCTTGTCGGTACCCTAAGCGTCTTTTAGTAACTAAACAACACTGGTTGGTTAGATGTTACGCCGAGAGCTCAGTGTTTGGGCTAGGCTAGAAAACGAAAACATTCTGCTATTCTATGGTGTTGCACTCGGTTTTGGACCCCTTCCCGCGCTGGTCTGTCCTTGGGCAGTCAATGGTACCCTCAACCAGTATCTTATGGACCATGTAGACCTCAACTTGCTGGACAGGTTGAAACTTGTACGTCTCACTATATAACTGGTGTCGTTCCATTTACATTCATTTCAACACAGGTCTGTGATATGGCTAGTGGGCTGCACTATCGTGAGCGACATAGTCCATAACTCTCAATTGCGAATTGACAGCTGCTATGACAGTCCATTCTCGGAATGTCATTCATGGTGACCTCACTGGTGTAGGTATCAGCCCTTGTTCGAACTATCGGATCATTGTTCATTGTTCGCAGACCAACGTGCTCATCAACGCAGCCGGTCGAGCATTATTGTCTGACTTTGGTCTGTCCACGATACACCAGGAGTTCCTGGGGACGTCGTACTTTACCACTTCCTCGCGGGGTAACATGCGTTGGGCGGCTCCGGAACTTTTCGACTTGGCAAGCGATGGGAGTCCTAAAGCGATTATAAATGAGAAGACAGATATCTATTCCTTTGGCAGTGTCACGCTGCAGGTTTGTCTCCACCTTTCGACCCAATGTGCTGCTGAAATGCAATGCTGTTCACGTTTTCGATTAGGCACTCTCTGGACAGATGCCTTTCCCGACAAGTAACACGCACCAGGTCATCATTAAGGTGTCCCAGGGTGAGAGACCGCCTCGCGTGGCCTGTTGGGACGGCACCGCCATATCTGATGATCTTTGGGCATTCATCGTGAAATGCTGGGACGATGTCCAACTTAGACGCCCTTCGAGCGCAGAAGTGCATGATTTTATTCGGAGGAAGACTTCTGACCTGCTTTGATCGATGCTTGCTTTCGTTCCGCTTTGTTATATTCGTCATTTGTGGACTAGTATGTACTACACTTTCTTAATCTATTGACCTGCATTTCTACACGTGCTTCTGACAACACCGCTATATACAGTATCACTGCACAGGCATCTCTGACTGCCGCATCCACAAACGCTATGCAGGATCGTTCTCAGATGGCTCGGGCAGTTGGTCCTGGTTTACTATGACTATGCAATACGCTGTATGTACAATCTCTCCTCATTTTGGGTTAGGTAACTCGGTATGTGACTGACCGTGCACGTGAAGAATGGTGTCACTTTACTGTGGTGCGTGCTCGTTGCGATACTATGAGCCATACATGGTCGTAAGCCACACTATGTACCTCCGACTCTAACGGCCTGACTTCTCCAGTCGGATCCCTGGCAGAGGAGTGACCCGACTCAATCATTGTAACCAAAAACCAGATGAATGCGATGTCCTAGAGGACGTTTCGCGTGCCTCTCAACGAATCCTGACGTTTACTGAACTAGCAATGGCATCGAACCAAGACGTGGCTAATCATTGAAATCCGTTTTTCAATGTCCCAAAATAGTGGGACGACAAGCTACCCGACTTGTCATCACTGACGCGGCGGCGCGATTACCTGCCAAGCTTGTGGTGCGAACTTGTTGCTAGTGTTGGCCCTACCTGGTCGTGAGTCTCTCGTCCGATTCTGACAGTCTGGCTTCTCGAGTCTCCCCTGCAGTTCGCCATTTCAATGAATCATTGCGGGCTCATCGCTCCGCCCAGGTAAAAGTGATGTCTCAGAGGACGGTTGGCGAATACTCTCAACGAATACCAGTCAACTCACATTCAACCCGGACATGGTCAACGCTCCAATTCCGTGCTCTATCTGTCACACACATAGAACGACACACTACCCAGCTTGTCATTACCGCTGCTGTGGTACATTATCTGCCAAGCTTATTCTGCGAACTAGTTGCAGTGCCATCCCTAACCTGGTCGTGAGTTGTATCACGTTCCACTCTGACAATCCGGCTCTAGTAAATCATTGCAAGCTCATCAAGTCGCCCGGATAAAAGCGATGTTCCAGGGGATGTTTCGCGCGAATCCTGACGTTCACTGAACTCGAGTTCAACCATGACACGGATAGCCCCCCAAGTCCGTGTTCTAATGTCACAAACTAGTGGAGCGACACTACCCAGCTTGTCATTACTGATCCGATGGCCCATGAAGTACCTGTCAAGCTATGGTGCCAAGTATTGGCGCTACCTGGTCGTGAGTTACATCACGTCCGCTTCTGACCATCTGACTTCTCGACTTCCTTGCAGAAGCGCACCAAATTAATCATTGCGAGCCCGTCGCTCCGCCCACATAGTGGCTAATCATCCAATTCCGTGGCCTATCTGTGACAGACCCATTGGGGGGCACGAGATACGCGACCATACTGCCCAGCATCCGACGCGATATCGATGGCATATTACCCACCATTATGGGCCAAAACCTGTGACTCCGACCCGTACCAAGATTGAAGGCGACGCCACACCGTCCAAAGGACCAAAGGACCAATTGACATCCGTCCTCTCATCACGAAAGCGAAACGGGATGATGCAAAGGAATAAATTGTACGCCTTACCTTCCGCTTTGATTTGTCCCATTTCCGCTAAGTTCAATGAAACAAGCGGAGAAGATGTTGAGAGCTCAGAAGCCACATGTGGAACTGATGGCGCCACTCTACGAGGCCCGTGTCCACCGAGAGAGATGAACACGATCGACCGCATAATGTCCCATTTCTTGATATTTCGTTGAGAGTTCGTAATTTGACTCCATTGGGCACTGTAGTCCGAGAATTTCAAGCAGGATATCTATCTACATTAAACATAAGAAAACAGCTCAGTCCCAGACCGGTCGTGAGAACGAGACACAACTTCAAGAGACAACTCTGTAATCTGATTGGCTGCTTCAAGTCCATGGACCAACGTCTTTCCACGTGATTACACAGCTTGCCTCCTCTCTGCCTCAAGGGGTGTAGTTCAGTACTCGAGACGCAGCCCTAAATCAATGCTACACATCACTCGACAGGCTCACTTTTCCTAATTACTAGCACTACCATTGAGATCATGTTGCAGTCAGAAAAAAATTATATTCATGTATGTATGTAGTTACAACAAAAAGCTATCAGGATGCAAGCGGGTGAGGTATTGAGAGTGTGGACGAGGCATTGGAGGTGACAAGTTCGGTTTTGAGGCGACGGGGCTGTTTTTGAGGCGACGGGAATGTTTTTGAGGCGACGGGAATGTTTTTGAGGTGATGGGGCTGGTACTGGGGAGGTGGGTTCGTTATTGGGGCGACGGGGTTGTTTCTGAGGCGACGGGATTGCTTTCGAGGTGACGGGGTTGATTTTGAGGCGACGCGGGTTCGGTTTTGAGGTGACGGGGCGGTTTTTGCGGCAATGGGGTAGTTTGTGAGGCGACGGGGTTGCTACTGAAGTCGTGGGGTCATTGTTGAGGCGACGGGACTGCTACTGGGGTGGTGGGTTCATTCATGGGGCGACTGTGCTGTTTCTGAGGCAACAGGACTGCTTTTGAGGTGACGGGGCCGTTTTTGAGGCGATACGGGTTTGGTTTTGAGGTGATGGGGCCGTTTTTGTGGCGACGGGGTAGTTTGTGAGGCGACAGGGTTGCTACTGAGGTCGTGGGGTCATTGTTGAGGCGACGGGGCTGTTACTGGGGTGGTGGGTTCGTTATTGGGGCGACGGGGCTGTTTCTGAGGCGACAGGACTGCTTTTGAGGTGACGAGGCCATTTTTTAGGCGACGCAGTCGTCAGTGAGGTGGTGAGTCCATTTTCGAAAGAAAAGTTGTAAAAACAATGCTCGGGTCACATGACACGTTCGACTCCCAAATTTCGACAACTCCCATTAGGAAGCAGACATTACATTTTTTAAATAAACTGTACTATACTGTAGGCTACTGTGGTACTGCTGTAGCTGTAGTCTGTTGTGGAAGAGGCCTTATTGCTGTAGCATTCTATACATTACTGTGTGAAGTTACCTACATTTTTGTGGTTTACTGATGCTATCATGAGGGGCAAAGCCCCCTGCTCAGAGACCTGCGCTTGCGCGGGTCACCTGAGCTAGTATTTTTACGAAAGGACGTGCAGTAGGATCGGAGAAAATAAATCCCATGACAATACTACGAACAGATACCAAAGCTAAACAAGGAATGTGAATGCCTGATGTACGATATGGGTACAAAGGGGTCAGACACAAGCAGGGCCGAGGTATAAGACTGTTTACTCTGTTTCAGTTAACCGGCTCCGGATGAATTCGAGCACCTCAAAACTCGATGGACGTCTGGAAGGTACTTTATCCCAGCAACGCTGAATGAACCGCCAATAAACATCAGGAATACGCTCGCCGTTCCAACAACTTTCACGAGGTGGACGATGCCCCACGGAAACCTGGCCATAGACCTGCTCAATTCTGAAACCAAAGAACGGTACTTTTCCGGAGAGTACCTGCCATAAATTAAATGAACGTTCGACGTCAGTGAAGCGGAACTAATACAATTGTCAACGGACAAACCTGGAGCATGATGCTTCCGTACGAATACACGTCCGCCTCTTCGCTGCAGAGAACAGACCGGCTCCCCTCGTGTTCCGGTACCTCGAATAATTCAGGAGCAGCCCATCGAACGTTACATCGATAAGACGACGAAAAGAACGAAGTTCCCAGAAACTCGTGGTGTATGGTGGCGTGACCGAAATCTGAGAGGTAAGCCTTGCCGCTCGCGTCAATCAGGACATTAGTCTTTCAAAAACGACGGGTCAGCGAAGATGTCATAGACACATCAAGTCAGAACTTGATACATACCCCGGTGAGGTCACCGTGGATCACCATCTGGGTGTGGACTAAACGAGCCGGCGCTGAGATTCCGACCATGTGGCAGAATTAATTTCACTTACGATAATGCAGTCCAGAAGCTATCTCACACAGCTATGTTGTGTTCAGAAACCGACCTACAACCATGAAAATTGTTGTACTAACCAGTTGTGCTCTACTTGATGTTGGTAGACCTGGTCTACATGCAAGGTAGTCTCCTAGAGTGCCATTATGAGCCCATGGTCCGACTATCGCTGGAAGAGGTCCAAATCCAAATGCAACGCCATAAAATGGTAAGACATTCTCATGACGAAGCCTCGCCCAAACGCTCAACTCGCGACAAAGCATCTATAAAATGCAAGACTTCAGATACTACCGCGGTATTCAACCTTTGGCACGCATACCTTGCTCTGCGGACAGGAACCTCCCCCACCTAGTATTAGAAACGGGCGTAGAGATTTTACCGCGACCTAGCCGGCCAGTTTAGCACGGTCATAAGTGGTAAGGCGGCGTACAAACCTCGATACTCCCCATTTCCGTGTCGAGGAAGCACTTGTAAACATCACCGTAGCCCCCCACCTGAAGTCGGAAACATGTTTTGCTTCCTGATCCGGTTAGTGAGGTTCTCGTATGGGATGGAGTCAAGGGGTTGTGTGTCTCGATCCGTCGGAAGTGATCTCGAAGAAAGAATAGTTAATGCATTTTCAATGAAAATTTTATGCAAGATCCGCAAGTAACGGGCGTCGACCTGAGTCGCCGAAGGACTCCACTGGCTTGCGGTCTGGTAGCTCGAAAGAATGGATGGGGATGAGAACGCCTGTACGGAGCCGATGGAGCCCGTGTATGTTGTCTGTGGAAGAATGCCCGAGTTGCCGTGCTGGGGGGAGACGACTCGTGCGTCAGGGGCCAACAGCTCTCTCCCTTCCGGCTGGGAACTTAGACGTGGAGTGGTTTGGGACATGCAGTTACCCTTGAAGACCCGATATCTTGTCAGACACGATTCGGGGGTGTCAAATCAGAGCTTACCATAGAGGATTCGAGCTAGTGGAGGGATCAACGACAGGGTGCTTTATATTGTAGATACGTACTAACCTGGTAATGCGGGGCTCAGTGAGCGCCTACCATGGCACCTCATGTACAGCACGATGCCCAATATTACACCCCTACGCTCGGTCTATTCATTGTTCACCGCGAGCTGACAACCGAGTCGACTTCAATCGAGGCTGTTATCAGATCCCATTCTCAGATCCCATTCTCAGATCCCTGTGTGCAAACTTTTGGGACGGTGTTTGATTATATCTTAACATCGTTCCCTGGTATCTCCTCAATGTCTTCAAGGAAAATCTTTGTTCTTGGCCCTTCGTTGTTCAGAAAACATGGTCAGGATTTTGATAGCCCTCCAGGGATGCATAAGGTAGCGCTCCTGTCGCCAAATTCATCAGAGGATGACTACGCTGAGCTGGGTTACAATGTTTGGTACCCCGTCCACGTATTGGCACTGCACGAAGGGGGCCGTCTTTGCTGGCTTATCTCGCGCTTCGCCTCATCTGGCCGAGATCAATTAGTCAAGAGCTACTTCACCATGACTTACTTTCTTGATGCTCTTGATGCTCTTGAGAAAAATGGCAAGATCGGTAAGCGCCGATAAGATGTGACTAAGCGCCATCCAGACCCTTGTAAGTTTCCTGATCAGGCTGTCACCAGTGCACCAGAATTCCGATGCCCGATGACGAAGACTGATCAAGACTACAGAAGGGATGTGATGACAGACAAGGTGAAGATCAAAGAAATCAGAATTAGGAAGAAGTGACCGATGCACTGGGATTCCGACACCCAGGAGACACATTAATGGGAATTGAATAACATGATGATAATTGATAGATGTACCACACCAAGTATGCCTGAGCATATAAAACATAATCATTTCAATTGGTGAAAGACATGTCTTGATCAGCCTGACATCTCAAATACATTGCACTGCTAAATGTTCACCTTTCCTCCATCCGTGGACAGCTAATTGTAGTGTGAAGGTAACATGCTATCAGTCAATATCAAGTTTGTGTCTATTTGTCTAATTCATCTGGCTATACCTGCACCTCACGGTTTCCCTGATGTGTGGAGACATCCGTGCCATCATAACTGAGTTATTAAATACTTACCACTGTACAGCTGTGGCGTGTACGGTGTTCCTAGACGAGATGTCCCAAGTGACTGCACTCGTCTAACCCCAGGGCCCTGGATGCACGAGGGAACACTTCGTAAATATCTCTAGTGCAACTTCAACACAAATCCCCAACACAGACCAGACGACGCTGGAAAGCGAGGGTCCGCTCATCAATGCATCACCTTTCGTGTGGCGCTTTTACACATTGCGTTAGATATTCGACACGCTCAGGGGCCTGGACTATCTCCACTCGATGCAGGCGCATATTCGCTCACCGGCATCTCAATCGGATTTGTTTACTCTCTCTCTCCTTTTACCAAGCAGGGATGTGTGTGTCCTGCAGTTTACCTGCCCCTGGCCTTACGGTGAGGAGTCTGAGGACGCCCAATTCCGTACCGTGACAGCCGTCATTGTTCCGGAGTTACGCAAGGCAATGCCAATCCCTGTGAAAGTAACAAGCGACCAACAGCCATGGAGAGCTTTCCATCAAGTCGAGCACCGCCTTACGGCTGACAGACCTCGTCCTCTCATAAGCCACTGTAATAGGAAGTTTACAATGCGGACTTTTCCTGCACCTACAAATGATGGCGCCACTGTCCACCTGAGGCTGCGATCTACCCATAACGTCCCATTTCTTTAATATTTGGTTCAGAGGCATGCTATTGGTAGGTGTTGGGCATCTCCGATAATGTTTAGGGCCTTTAGGCAGGCTACTGAGTCATCTATGTAAATATTATCTCGACACGTCACACAGCAGGGTTGGATCTTACTATCATACAAGCTATTGCAATAAAACAGACATGAAAGCTAACGACGAAGGGAATGTGAATCATGATGATGAAGTAGGTAGGCATGAGACCATGATTACTCAGATTGACCACGCATAAATTCAAGCACCTGAAAACTGGACGGACGTCTGGAAGGTACTTCATTCCAGCAATGCTGAATGAAACGCCAATGGACATTGGGGATATGCTGGCCATTCCAATAATTTTCACGAGGTGGACGACGCCCAAGGGAAACCTGGCCACAGACCTGCTCAATTCTGAAACCGGAGAATGGTACCTTTCCCGAAAGTGCCTGCCATCAATCAAAAATGAAATGAGTGAAGTTGAAGTGACCCAAATACAACCAAACAAACCTGGAGCATGATGCTTCCATACGAATACACATCCGTCTCTTCGCTGCAGAGGACAGACCGGCTTCCCTCGTGTTCCGGTACCTCGAATAATTCAGGAGCAGCCCACCGGACGTTACCCCGAGAAGACGACAAAAAGAATGAAGTTCCCAGAAATTCGTGGTGTATGGTGGCGAGGCCGAAATCTGAGAGATACGCCTTGCCGCTCGTGTCAATCAGGACATTAGTCTTTCAAAACGACGGGTCAGCGAAGATGTCATAGACACATAAAGTCAGAACTTGATACATACCCCGGTGAGGTCACCGTGGATCACCATCTGGCTGTGGACTGAGGAGATCGCGGTGACATTCCGAACCATGAGTCATAATGTGTTTTGACTTACGGTAATGCAGCCCAGAGGCTATCTCACATAGCTATGTGAGGTTGTACATACTCAGAAACTGACCCACAACCATGAAAGTTGTTGTACTAACCAACTGTACTCTGACTAGTGTCGGAAGGCCTGGATTATTACAAAGATAGTCGCCTAAAGTGCCATTCTGAACCCAGGGTCCGACTATCGCTGGAAGAGGTCCAAATCCAAAGGCCACCCCGTAGAATGGTAAGACATTCTCGTGATGAAGTCTCGCCCAAATGCTCAATTCACGACAAAGCATCTGCATAGTGGCAAAACTTCAGATAAAACCGTCATAGTCAACTTTTGGTAAGCATACTTTGCTTTGCTGGGCGGTACGTCCCCCACCTAGTATACAGAATTGGGCGTAGAGATTTCACGGCGACCTGGATAGCTAGGTTAGTATGGCATAAGTGACAAGGTGGCGTACAAACCTCGATACTCCCTGTTCTCGTGTCGAGGAAGCACTTATAGATGTCCCCGTACCCACCACCTGCCGTCGGAAACATGCTCTGTTTCCTGATCCGGTCAGTGAGGTTCTCGTATGGGATGGAGTCAAGGAGTTGTGCGTATTGCTCGACTGGAAGTGACGCCGAAGACACAATTAATCCTGCATTGCAACCGATATTAATGTTGTATTCAATGTCCGCAAGTAACAGGAGTTGGGCTGAGTTGCCAAAGGACTTCGCTGGCTTGTGGTCTGGTAGTCTGAGACCCTAGGTGACCCGGGAGGTGAGAACGTCTGCGCGGAGCCGAGGGAGTTGCTCAGATGTCGTCTGTAAAAGGAATGTCAGCAGCTACGTTGCAGTCCTGGGGGGAGGCCCCTGTTCGACGGACATGCGCCAGGGGCCAATGTTTCTCCGCCATGTAGACTGGTCTGGGACGTGCAGTTGCCCTCCAAGAGCCAATGTCTCGTGAGACAGTTTGTGGGCATCGAAATGAATCAAGAGCCTACCATAGAGGATACAGACTTGAGGACTAAAAACGCGGCTCATTTCTTAGTACTGGCAAGTCGGGATTCTTTATCCCAAGGACGATGGCTATGCTATGTTAGGGTGATACAGAGGTACTAAGTACAGTATTACAGGACGATTTACAGCATTTAGGGTGTCTTCTCATCTCGCTAAGGTAATGCATTGTTAACATGAGCTGCAAGCTCACTTAGTACAACACCTTGTATCAGAGCACCTCGAGATCTCGACTTCAAACAGGTGAACTACCACGTTCAACCGCGTCCGCATTGCCTGGAAGAACTCGTGGATTCTTTTCCAGATGTAGGCCTACATCATCTTCCTGACTCCATTTAAAGGTGGAGTAGATGAAGTGAAGGCTGACAAAATCGTTCACATGTTACGTAGTATTACTGGATATTGTTCATATGAGTTGCCGCACCATGCCATTGACCATAGATCTACAACAACTCCAGGACGTACAACTTTCGACAATCATAAAATGCGCCTCATCAAGACGAAACTCATGGGAAAGCGTTCTTATAAGATATCGATCTTTCGCCACGTTCCTCCAAGCAGGTCTTTTCCACGCGTGTGCGAGTTCGACTGGAATGCGGCTGTAAGAGAGCGGCTGATCACTTAAGCCGAAAGGTAAGCTATAGGCTTGCAGCGGCCTTGGTGATTGTTGCGGCTTTGGTTGGCCGCGAAAACGACCGTCAAGGTCTTACAGTCAGCAGGGCTCCTTCAATATATAAGTATGATAACTGTGGAGGCAGTCTTAATTGAGACTGCCTTACCCACATATGAGCTTCGTAGTCCTTGTCGCTGTGATCCGTCGCAGGCGGTGGCGATAGGATGTTCCACGAGGCGTGCGGCTGTGCCCTGGTGGAGTTGCGCGGGTCGAACGCACAGGGAGGACGTATGCTGGGAGGTGACGGGACTGAGGGCCCAGCCTTGGACTTTGGGATCCTGTTCGACCTGTGCAAATGTATCCTCGTCTTCTGTAGGTAGCGATAAATGGCGCTTGATTGACTCAAAAAGGATTCATTTCAGAGGACTCGCCGATATGTCGCTGCAGACTGGAGGGAATGGATATGTCAGCTGTGGTCGTCCTAGATGCTTACCCACCTCAATATCTATGTCGCTTACAACCTAATGGTTGACCGGCCCTAGCGGGAATCTCATAACTCTTAGTTGCACTGCGGGGCAAGCGCATGGTTACGTGCAAAACCAGAACGGAGGGAACCCTCAGGCAGAGCAGGTCTGGATATTATTTGCGCCAGTGTCAGGTACAGTCACGTTGCCTGGTTGGCAATGCGGGATGTCATGGCTAGCTTGTGACGACGGTGAAGGCCCGACTTGCATACTATCTGGGACCTGTAGTTTGGGTATCAGGATTATCTGGCAAGGAGCTTTGAGGAGTCGCCGTAGAGCTTCATTATCATGTTATGGTGCCTTGCTACAAGATGTGAGACCGCAGGTGTATGGGGCACCTGAATGGATGGAGAGTAGGCGGCACCACGCCGAAGGTCTCCCGCTGGTCCACAGGCTCAAGTTGAACTTCACTCTGCACATTCCAGTTGACCCTTGCATGATAGTTACACTTCAGCTAAAACATTCGCTCGCAGGACGCCTACCTCCATAGAAAACCAGGACAAACTGCCCAAGCCATCAGAGAATGACTCTGGGCAGCGGTTGTGGATCCGACTCGGGCGATTAGAGATGCCTGTGCAGTGATACTGTAGGTAGCGATGTTGTCATTCTTGTAGAAATGGAGGTCAATAGATTGAGAGAGTGTAGTGCATGGTCCACAAATGACAAATACAACAAAGCGCAACGAAAGCAAGCGTAGATCAAAGCAGGTCAGAAGTCTTCCTCCGAATAAAACAATGCACTTCCGCGCTCGAAGGGCGCTTAGGTGGAACATAGTCCCAGCATTTCACAATGAATGCCCAAAGATCATCGGATATTGGGGTGCCGTCCCAACAGGTCACGCGAGGCGGTCTCTCACCCTGAGACACCTTAATGATGACCAGGTGCGTGTTACTTGTCGGGAAAGGCATCTGTCCAGAGAGTACCTGATCGAAAATGGAACCGCATTGCATTTCAGTGGCACATTGGGTCGAAAGGTGGAGACAAACCTGAAGGGTGACACTGCCAAAGGAATAGATGTCTGTCTTCTCACTTATAATCGCTTTAGCACTACCATCGTTTGCCGGGTCGAAAAGTTCCGGAGCCGCCCAACGCACATTACCCCGCGAGGAAGTGGTAAAGTACGACGTCCCCAGGAACTCCTGGTGTATTGTGGACAGGCCAAAGTCAGACAACAATGCTCGACCAGCTGCATTGATGAGCACGTTGGTCTGCGAACAATGATCAATGATCCGATCGTTTGAACAAGGGCTGATACCTACACCAGTGAGGTCACCATGAATGACATTCCGAGAATGGACTGTCATAGCAGCTGTCAGTTCGCAATTGGGAGCTATGAACCATGTCGCTCACGATAGCGCAGCCCACTAGCCATATCACAGACCTGTGTTGAAATGAACGTAAATGGAACGCCACCAGCTATATAGTGAGACGTACAAGTTTTAACCTGTCCAGCAAGTTGAGGTCACCATGGTCCATAAGATACTGGTTGAGGGTACCATTCGCCGCCCAAGGACAGACCAGCGCGGGAAGGGGTCCAAAACCGAATGCAACACCATAGAATGGCAGAATGTTTTCGTTTTCTAGCCTAGCCGAAACACTGAGCTCCCGGCGTAACATCTGACCAACCAAGGTGTTCAATTACAAAAAGATGCTTGGCGTGAGGAGAAGCTCGCCTTTTTCATCTTGTACAAGTCTATGCCACTGGATACTGTGTGAGGTCGGAGAGACTTCACAGCAACCTAGAAAATGTTAGTGCCACGTCCATGTAACTGTAGGGATCCTACCTCAGTAGTCTGCGGCCCACTATGAAAAATGCAGCGATAAACATCACCGTAGCCGCCGTATGCAACAGGAAAGCGATTTGGGCATTCTAACTGACTGGTAAGGTCACGGTAGGGATTGAAGCCGAGTGCGACTGAATTGTATTGTGACACATGAACAGCCTGCTCGTTCATAACAATTGTTGGGCGCTTCCACTGCAGTCCAGCACTCAGCCATGCAAGCCAGGAATAAATGACGTTAATTTTTTGGGGCTTTCTTTGGCGCAAAGTGTCCTGCGAGCTGGTTCTCGAACTCATCAGTACAGGTCATAAGCATGACGCCCTTACGCACCATGGTTGATTGGGTCGACTGACGGTACGGGAGACGCCAATACGAGGACCGATATTAATAGGTGCTCTCGATACTGCGCTGGCGGAGTCCTGTTACAACATGAGCGGACATGAGGATGTTTTGCAGGACTGCACGATATCGTGTAACGCACTCGTATGCAAACGTCAAGGGGAGACTCGCAGCTATTTCCACGGCCAGGAACCTACTCGGCATTACTGTGGTGACAGGACTCAGAACCTATGTTGAGGTGGACCTACCTCTGATATCACGACCTCTCCAATGGACGAAACCTAGTACATTCAGTCACGGCACATAAGTAACCAAGTAGGTTCACGCAAGTGAAATGACTTCACCTTCACCTGAGTTAACGGTAGTATAGAGGCTAACGACGTCGCAGATTGTGGCGTTGAGCCCTGCGATGTTGCCAAATCGTTGGTGAGCAGACATCAATATTTTCAATCATGGACGGAATCACTGTGCTTACTACATAGGGACGTGTCACTGTCACACGGTCATGGGCCATTGTTGTGACCGCCTGTACTCGGAGGGCAAGTTATACGTACTAATAGTAGGACCAGTGGAGTTATAAGCCTTGAGGCCATTCGAACTGGAACACACAGCCTTACGTTCCAAATAGAAAACTCCATAGGCACAAACACACTGCCACATATACTGGCAACTGTCAATGGTTTTGTAACGTGTAATAATGCATCATGGAACGATGGGATTCAACAAGATTTCAGTTACAATAAATAGTTCATCGTTATCCTCTGCGTACTATGTCGTTGGCAACTGTAGTTCACTGATCCTCGAATGTACTCACATCATCTAGTGGCTACTAGTATTTCTGGTGACACAACCGAGTCTATACAAGAATAGTGGGAATGGGATGGTGCACCAGCAGCGAGTTTTAGTGGGATAACGATCCAATAGTGGGATTAGAGTTGACCACAAAGAGCGCGGTGGTAGTCCAAATTAGGGCAAGCTCTGCTTATGTCATCTAGCCAGTGAGCCATAATCATTGAATCAACACCAGAGGTCCTAATCTCAATCCCACTAATCTCGCTGGCTTTGCTAATCCCATTCCCACTACTTTGGTGATTACTCGACACAACCCACAGTTCGGCAGTCATCTACTCGTGTTATAACAGGACTCCACCAGTGCAGCATCGAGAGCGCCTGTTAATATTGATCCTCGTATTGGCACTCCCCCGCACCGTCAGTCGACCTAATCAACCATGGTGCGTAAGAGCGACATACTTATGACCTGTACTGATGAGTTCGAGAACCAGCTCGCAGGATACTTCGCGCCAAGGAAAGCCCCAAAAAATTAACGTCATTTATTTCTGGCTTGCATGGCTGAGTACTGGACTGCAGTGGAAGCGCCCAACAATTGTTATCAGCGAGCAGACTGTTCATGTGTCACAGCACAATTCGGTCGCACTCGACTTCAATCCATGCCCTGACCTTATCAGTCAGTTAAAACGCCCAAGTTGCTTTGCTGTTGCATACGGCGGCTACGGTGATGTTCATCGCTGCGTTCTTCGTAGTGGGCTGCAGGATACTGAGGTAGGGTCCCTACAATCACATGAACGTAACATTAACGTTTTGTAGGTTGGTGTGAAGTCTCTCCGACCCACACAGTATCCGATGGCATAGACTTGTACAAGATGGGAAAGGCGAGCTTCTCGTCATCCTAGTCATCTTTTTGTAATCGAACACCTTGGTTGGTAAGATGTTACCCCGGGAGCTCAGTGTTTGGGATAAGCTAGAAAACGAAAACATTCTACCATTCTATGGCGTTTCATTCGGTTTTGGACCCCTTCCCGCACTGGTCTGTCCTTGGGCAGCAAGTGATACCCTCAACCAGTATCTTATGGACCATGGAGATCTCAACTTGCTGGACAGGTCGAAACTTATACGTCTCACTATATAGCTGGTGCCGTTCTCTTACATTCATTTCAACAACACAGGTCTGTGATATGGGTAGTGGCGTGCACTATCGTGAGTGACCTGCTTCATAACTCCCGATTGCGAACTGACAGTAGCCTGCTGTGACAGTCCATTCTCGGAATGTCATTCATGGTGACCTCACTGGTGTAGGTATCAGCCCTTGTTCAAACTATCGGTTCATTGTTCATTGTTCGCAGACCAACGTGCTCATCAATGCAGCCGATCGAGCATCATTGTCTGACTTTGGCCTGTCCACGATACACCAGGAGTTCCTGGGGATGTCGTACTTCATCACTTCCTCACGAGGGATCCTCAAATGCTGCTCAGGATCATTCTCAGATGGCTCGGGCTGTTTGTCTTGGTTGACTATGGAGGTAGGCCTCCTGCGACCGGAAGTTTTACCTGACAGTCTGACTATCATGCAAGGGTCAACTGGAACGTGCAGAGTGAAGTTCAACTTTAGCTCGTGGACCGGCGGGAGACCTTCGACGTGGTGCCAGCTACTCCATATCATTCAGCCGCCCCATACAACTGCATTCTCACATCTTTTAGCAAGGCATTACGACATGATAATGAAGCTCTACGGCGACTCCTCCAACTTGAAGCTCGTTTCACAGACAATCCTAATACCGAAACTACATGTCCACAGATAGTATGCAAGTCGGACGTTCACCGTTGTCACGGTTGTCCAACCTAGGGCGGCCAATGACATCCCGCACTGCCAACAGGCAACACTACCTGGCACTGGCGCAAATAATATCCAAACCTGGGGGTTCCCTCCGTTCTGATTCTGCACGTAAGCAGTGACATAGATATCGGGGTCCGTGGGCATCTAGGGCGACCACAGCTGACATAGCCATTTCCCCAGTCTTCCACAGCGAGACATCGGCGAGTCCTCGTCCTCTGTTGAATCCTTGTGAGCTAATCAACGCCATTTGCCGCTGCCTACCAAAGACGACTTTTCCAATTGGCAATGTCAAACAGGAGCCCAACGCCAAGACTGAGCCCTCCCGTGCCTGTTCATCGTCTCAAGAGCAGAACACCTTTTCACAGCCAGTATAGATCCACGCGTCCTACTTGGAAAAGTTACCTCGGAGTCGAACCTGTCCCCGACGGCAGTTCGTGCACCGTCTACCGTTTGCCGTTCTTCGACTCGTCGCTGCCGAGCACGCGCCTCCCGCAACAGCATCGCGAGCCCCAGCTTCTCGACCAGATTGTGTCGTAGTGCGGGGCCTTCCGCTGTGCGTTCGACCCACGCAGCTCCAGTGGGCACAGCCGTACCGCCTCGTGGAACATCTATCACACGCCTGCGACGAATGCGACGATGAGGACTACGAAGCTTGTGGGTAAGGCCCTCTCAAATACGACTGTTTCTACACTTGTCATATATATTGAAGCAGCTCGCTGGCTTAAGATCCTGACGAGCGTTTTGTGGCCAACCAAGTCTGCGACAATCACCAAGGCCGCCGTAAATCCTTTGGCTCCAGTCTATCAGCGAAAAGACATGCAAAAGGCTGTGGTCGAGAACCGTGCTGGTTTTGAAGAACCACTAGTCGGCATTGCATCGGGCAAAATTTCAGTATAAAATCGCAGTCAACTTTTACATGTTATATCTTTCTCTGCGTGCAGGGACCTTCCGCATCTGGTGTGGGGTTCTCGTATGGGGTGGAGTCAAGTTTGTGCATATTGTTCCGCTGGAACTAATGTCGAAGAAAGAACAGGCCCTGCACCTCCAGCGGATGTTTATATTGTATGTAGTATCCGCAGTAACTAGGCGCCGAGTTGACTCGCCAAAGAACCTGTCGGGCGTGGGGTCTGGCAAGTTGCGAACGAGGACGAGAACGCCTGCACAGAGCCGATTGGAGTTGCTCGATCCTTGACTATGAAAGAATGCCCGAGTTCCAATGCACGCGGAAGACGGCAGGTGCTGGTGGACAAGTATTAGACGCCAATGTTGCTCTCTTCCAGCTCAGAATGTGTTGGTGGTTCGAGCATTTGCAGTTGCCCTCGAATCTCGACGACGAACATGGTCTATAGATGTCAAATGAAATCAAGAGCATACCATGGATGATACAGGTTGGTACCGGCCCGAGCTCTCTACGTGGAGACTCTATTCTGTAGAATGGTGATTCAGATCATATCAACAGGAACGTACTGTGTGTCAACGTACATTTCAGGTTTTCGATTCTCGTCACGAGCTTAGAAAAGCAATGATCATCCTCACAGGTCCAGTTTGGGGGGACACATGTGTGTGGGTCTTTGGGGAATAAGTAGGCTCTGTACACGCCAAAGCGGTTGGTGAATCTATGGAAAACATAGCATGTTCCAACGAATGGCTGGTTCACGGTGCCAAAATTGGTTTGATTCAGGGTTGACTCCCATGCGTCAGCTTCTGCTCCACAGCTCCAAGCTGACACTTCTAAATGCAGAGCTGCTTCGGTGACATGATTGACCACTGGAAGAAGTTGCTAGTGGGAACGGGAAGCACGTCTATGCGGAGATACTGTAAGCTGACTTCGATTGCAAAACGCCTCGGATACAATCACTATTACAAAAGACCATAGTGGACGTTTACGGACCGATGGACAAGCTTGGCGTAGGCCGTCCGTCCCACATGGAGAGCTGCTGCGCATCTCTCTGGGATTTCGTAATGCGCAGCTGTAGTCCAACATCGAGACGTAGGTGGTCTATAATGCAGACGGTTGGGTCCGAGGCAATGGCTATTCAACGATGAGTAATGGTGAGTATGCATCCTTGACACGTACATCAGTCGAGATGTGTAGAATGCTCACGTTGTCGAAAGTAGACCCAGTGTGCAGGATTCACTCCACTCGATGCTGCTCGGAAATCCAGTCAAGGGCGTTGGCGAAATGGAGTGCACCGACTTACGGATGCTGGCACTACCGTTTGGGTCTTCGCCACCGTCACAGCGCTTCACGTTCTTGGGTGCTCCTGGGGTTTGATCAGGCCGTAATTTAGTTGTGAAGAAACGATCGCGAGTGGTGAGGATGATAGGCGCGCCGTGAGATACGCATGCAATACAATGATCGCTTACCCAGTTCAGTAAATTCCCAATATTCTGTAGCACTAGATTCCCCAAATCAGAGAAGAGACACATCGGAAATCGGCTGCATACAAATGTCGATAGCCAAGCACTCGTCGGAATCATGGTCGGGACACCATCTTGAGGAAAGTGGAGTGTTAGCAGGATAGAGACGTTGGATAACGTCGGGCACACCAATTAAGTGTACACCTGTCAATGTCAATCGTTCGACTGACAAATCCTATCAACAATACTGGTTGAAAGCCTACATCGAAATACATGCTCGACGCTGATGGCGCCCTCCACAAGCTCTACAAAGGCAGAATTTCCGGTTCGGGGTTGGCCTGACATCTTATGTATCAAGGCGAGCCGTCCATTGAAAGTCGCTGCAAAATGCTCACCGAAAGTGTATAGGCTGATGGAGCTCCCAGGGAAGGTGTGGTTGAATAGCGATGGAGGCTATGCTTGCGATCGATCCCTGTTGTACAAAACGGTGGAAGATCTCGCGATTCAGACAAGGCTAACAGGAGCGATGCAAAGGGCTCACCCCCAAGGAATGACCTATGTCATGATAGTAATAAGTTCCTCCGTGACCAACAGCAGAGACCTGAACCTACCACAGACCATGACGGAATATGACGGATGGGCTTGTATTTGAGGTCTGAGCTCGTCCAGCACCGTTTGTCCTATACTTTGGTATCGCGATGAGGAAGCCGATATGAACGCGAGGTTCGGCCGATCGTGCAAGCCAGGAGGGGTCAAGGGTGGGAGGCCAGGGGCCCTTCAATGGCACGAGTAAGGATCGACGTGTCTGTGGGGTGTGTGCGATCCAGGGAAGTCAGTCTATGAGATGCCAGTGGATGCTGAGCACTTGTGAGTATTGAGGGAACGCACCAACGAGGATACTGGTAATGTCTGTAGTACCCCTAAGCGCGACAACCAGCTCTCGCCGCTTGTCATCTCTTGCAATGAACCCCTGCGTTGAGGTGACGAGGTCTGTGAACTATTGTTTTACATGTCAGCGGAGATTCCCGTGAGCGGAGGCCAGAATGGACACAGCGAGGAATGAAAATAGTCGTTTACAAGGGCGGCTGTGATCACTTTGTTACACACCTGGGCTACAAGGGAGTTGCCCATGGGACGGGGACATAACACCTGATAAGCGCCAGAGGCATACTTCGTGTACCGAACAAGATTATCGTAGGTCTTCTGGTCGACCCCAACAGGAGGGGTCACTGACACGAGGAAAGTGTGGCCAAGGCCATCGTGTGGTTTCGAGCGTATCCGCTGACGCCTGAATGGATTTCTGCCATAGGTTTCTCAAGTACACAGGTGGAGACAGGCTGTTCGAATGAAGAGGAGAAACTATGCGATCTTGCATTACGACATCGATCGATAGTCATTTTGCTTGTTCGTGCGCGTGACCCCTGTTTGGCAGTGAGTTCGAGTTTCGGACCAAGAAAAGGCAGCTCTGAGATGGAAAGAGCACTGAGTGACTCACTAATTAGCATGATGCCTCCGAGCCATAGATGATCGATATTATGCTATACTATATAGAAACAGAATAACCTTTCATGCCAACTATCATGCTGAACTCGTGGTGTCAAGTAAATGACACCTCAACGCTCATCGTGAGAAATGGCAAAAAGATCTAACAGGTACTTGAAGAAGACATCTTGAAGTCAAGGTTTATGAAAAGACCATGAATTGAACGGCTTTGAGACTGACGGAAACCCGTTGCGCTCCACGTCAACAGTTCTCACCAAAAAGGACAACTAGCGAAAAATGTCAATCGCGGACTCCCACGCACGGACCGATACGAAAATGTATATAAACCTCGCTCAAACATTTTGAATCCTCAGAACATACTCAGCTAGGATCTATTTTATAGAAACTAACTCGAGTCTCGCATGTTTACTCATGCCGCATCCTTCAAATCCACTCGATGACATTCGCGCTCACTCGTTCGACAGAGAACATGATCTTTGCTTTGGCGTGATCTCGAGGACGTTTGGTTCTGTGCTTCGCGGGCTGCTTGCAGCTCTGTGAGCTGGAACCAGCGAGTTGAGCGTCGGTCTGATGGATTATGTACATGTGGTTGGTAGTGCTGTGGGAGTTGGTGTAGGTAAAGGTACTTCTATGTAACCTAGGCATTGCTGGAATATTACTGTTTGTCAGACGTCACTGCATCATCTTTTGCATGAGTGAATTTGCCTGGTGTCATACATATGTGACCACTAAGTAGATCCTATGGTGTTCTTCACCTGCTCATCCTTGTATCTTCTCAAGATGAAAATTGGTTGTACTGGTACATATTGCATTTGATGAACGTTTGTTATGCAAAAACATTCATGTGGCCAGGTGGAAGCAGTTACAGCCGTTTGCAAAAATGATGACAGTAGCCACTATTTTGAGAAAGAAGAAAAATTAAATAATCCTCGCCCTGCAGCATGATCATGTATTGCAAAATCAGTTGTGATGTCAAACTGCCGCTATCAATCCCTATGGTCATCTATCACTTGAGGGCATCCTAGCTTGTGTGATGCTTCTCCGAAAACGCTTCTGGTACATCCTGTGGCTCTGGCGTGAAATGGGTGCGTTGTCAAAGCATATTCATGGTATTCATGACTTCCATTACATTCTACATTTGCGATGATCTTTATCTCATTCACCTCGTCAACCTGAATGTTTCTGGACAACTCGGAACTGCTCAATCTTCTTGAAACCAATCGCTTTGTATCAGCACACTACACTACCATCCATCCAGAACTATGTACTAGTAGCGTCCAAGGCCAATGTGCCTCTGTGCCGTCTGCAGTCAGTGCCAAGGTCTCAAAGCAACAGTTTCGCGATGTCGAAGAACTTGTGGGAGGTGGATGCTTGGGCTTGGCCTCCGACGCGAAGATATTCGACCATCTGCATACGTCTTGACAATGATGAGCATGAATAAGGGATAGCCTCCTCCTGAAGTGAAAAGGCGTCAGAAGCAGGTGCTGGCCACCATCAGCGCTGCAAAGTGTTGAGGACAAAAGAAATCGATAAACTGGCCGCCTCACCGATAAGAGCTTGCCCTAGCATCTGGGGTGGACACCGAGTTCTCGTAGCCCAGGGATGACAACAGCTGGAGGACATGCTTCATCATCCATGCACTGTCACAGTCGGGGGCTGTAGCGGCATGGGCAATGTCTGGAATATGAAAGCTTCTTGGTGAAGAGCATAGAAGCGACTCGCAGAGTATTCAATTGCTTGTCCTATCCCTTCGTGACCCTTCGTTGTCGAGTTTCCACTTCTTGTTTGCTGAACATCGAGTTTTGATCAGTCTCCGACGTGTTATTTGATCATGTGTACATGTCACAATATTTATTTTTTCTTCTTTCTCAAAATGGTGGCTACTGTCATCATTTTTGCAAATGACTGTAGCTTTGCAAAATTTCAATTTTGGAGAGATGCACGATCGCAAAGCAACGAAATTTCGATTGGGTGCCTCTCACGTGACCGCGTTGAGGTTCGGAATCGTGTTCGTGTCAACTTGTATTTCTGTCGTCAACTTCACAACCACCAAGGTTTTCAAGATGCTCAGTGCATGGCCCGCCGGTGTCCCCCTGGATGCCGACAGACGAATTACGACCAAGACACCAGGTCGTGCGCTTGTGAAGTCGCGGAATGCCCTCCAAGAAAACGAACTTCGCAATGTGCCTATGACGGTCGTCGGGAAGGGGAAGAGGGTGGTTCAAAACACGCCGCTTCAGTTGAAGACGCAGCGTATGTGCGGTAATATTCTCCTTGTGGCACAGCTTACATCTCCTATACAGAAATAGATCGCGTCCTCAAAGACCCCCCTGGTAAGCATGTGGGTGCTTCCAAGCTGAAGGGCACACCTGCCGTCCGTCCACTCGGCGACAAGACCCCTTTTCCAAATCGTACCGCCAACCACGCAACACTACATGTCACTGGCACAAAGATCTCCAAACCCGCTCTGCTCGAGGGGTCCCTCCGTCCTAGTTCTGCACGTAAGCATGTGCGCTTACCCCGCAGTGCAAGTAAGAGCTTCGAGACTCCCGTCACCGGTGGTCACCATTGGGATGTAAGCGATATAGACATCGAGGTCGACACAGCCGTCGCGAATAAATCTATTGAAGAAGAGGATTACTGCGAAATTGAGTATATGCCACCGAAGGTCGAAGGTAAGCAGTTGCGGTGTATTGGTTTTCTTCGAGACTCAGCGACGGGATAGAAATTCCGTATGAGCCTCCCTTTGAGATGCCCGACTATAAAGAAGTCGGCAAGACACTGATTGCTCTTATTCGCTCATACGCTATCGAGGATGATCTGCCGACCACAGCCGACATATCTATCACTACTTTTGAATCAAATGATGATTTCTTCGCTCCCCCAAAGCTTCCTCAGCGAAATATCGGTAAGTTCTCAATATATATTATGTGTGCTATTTAACGCCCCTAGCAGAACACGACAGTCCATTCGCACGCGTCAAATCAAAGCCCGAAGCACAGGCCAAGCCCTCCCGTGCATCGGCCCAGCCGCCAAAAACGAGCTTACCTGTCAAGCGCCCAGTAGCTCGAAATGCGACAGCGACATCACAGACAGCTGTCCCGACGATGACTCGTGCACCATCCACTGTTCGGCGGCCCGTTGCGGCGTCGAGAACGCGTTCTCCCCCAACTGCAACGCGAACTACGGCTTCTCAGCCCGTTACGCGCACTGCTACACCGCGGTCAATAGTGCGGGGGCCTGTCTCGCGAGCCACATCTCAGGCACCTTCCGCTTCCCGCTCGACTCCTCCTAGTCGAGCAGGCGCAGGCGCACCTTCTTGTGGAACATCTGTCGCACGACCTACGACGAGTGCCATGACGAGGACTACGAAGCCCATAGGCAAAGCAGTGTCGAATAAGGCTGCTCCCACGGCTACCACAAGGAGTATCCCCGCCAAGACCCTGACGAGCGCTACATGGCCAAGGTCCGGGACGATTACTAAGGCCGCATTTGAGTCGAACTCACACACGGTTGTTTGCGTGGGAAGTAACACCTTGGAGGACGTGAAGAAGGACCTTGAAGGTTTGATCGTGTTTGAGGATGCTTTCGATGAAGACGAGGAGTTTCGCTTTGATGTTTGAGGCATGCTGATGTGGGAGATTACGTGTCCAGGCTTATTTATTGAACAAGCGAATTTGTGTAGCAAACTGACAGCTTTTAGTCCTACACAAACACTAGGTGTTGATTATGGCCATAGGACTACTAGTAATATGGTGATCATTCTTCAAGTGCGAGTGTATGGATAATATGTATGTCATGGCAGTCTGACAGCATTCGTGTTGTCGCGATGTACCTTATACACTTTCCAAAAATCTAGTGGACAGCTAGAGCTGAAGCTACCTGGATGGGTCGTCTGTTAAATAGGTCAACGAATGATGCTGGAACGGACAGAGTAAGCGTTGATTGGTGGACAGAGTTACAAAAAGGAGGGCCCAATGATGCTGTGGCGTTCAACCGTATACTACCATGTATAGATAGCCCAAATGATGCCATTAGCCCACTGCCATGTGCTATCTGTGCGGTAGTTGCCTGTCTGAAACATTACAGAGTACAGCTGCGATTGAACCGGTCCGTAGAGAAAAGTCTCGATTCGGTTGTTAGATCGCGGTAAACACCGAGCATGACAGTGCGCAACAAGTGCTATGTGTAAATTATGTACCTAAAAATTGCCTATGAAAAGCGAATGCAGCACCACAATTGATGCGCTTACGTTGAAAAAGTATACCGTTGAACACCACAGCATTACTCGCAATCAATGCTTACTCTGTCTGTTCCAGCATCATTCGTTAACCTATTTAACAGACGACCCGAGACATGACCCATCCAAGGAGCTTCAGCTCTACATTAGTTTTTATCCTCTACCATGGTAGGCACCTTATCTTGTTTGACATCCACAAATCCTGTTCAACAAAATATGGGTTCTTCAACTTAAGGGCAACTCGAGCTCCAAGTCACGGATTACCCCACATTCTCAGCCGGAGAGGAAGGAAACGTGGTCTCTAACGATTGTACATCAGCAGGGACCGTCTCCCTGCACTACAACCCCGCCAATGCCAATGTTTCGCGCTCAAGATCGAGTACCTCCAGCGCCTCCGTGCAAGCGCTCTCATACCCATTCCTATCCAGTGTTTCTAGTAGCCATCAGACCACAAGCCAAACAAGACCTTCGATGTCTCACCTCGACATCTCTTCCTTGCGGGTATTGCACACAATATTAACATCAGCTGAAAATGGCGGACCTCTGCGTTCTTCGATGTCACTGCCGGCGGATCAATCAGCACAACTTCCTGACGCCGTTCGATACGAGGACCTCACTGCCCGCATCAGGCGGCAAAGCATGCTTCCGGTAACAGGTGGCGGGTACGGCGATATCCATAGATGTTTCCTCGATACGGGAACAGAGAGTATTGAGGTCTGTACGCCGCTTAACCACTTTGGCCCATACTGATACAGCCAACCAGGTCGCGGTGAAATCTTTACGCCGGTTTACAACATCGGATGGGGAAGGTCCTGCGCGCAGAGCAAGGTATTCTAGTCAAAATCTGACCACACTTTTATTGACTCTCTCTTTCCTGCTACGCAGATGCTCTGTCGCGAGCTGAGCATTTGGGCGAGGCTACATCATGAGAATGTCTTACCATTTTATGGTATTGCCTTTGGATTTGGACTTCTTCCAGCGATAGTCGGACCCTGGGCTCAGAATGGCACTTTAGGCGACTATCTTGCATGTAATCCGCGTCTTCCGACACCAGTCAGAGTACAATTGGTGTGTACAAAAAGTTTCATGGTTGTGGGTCGGTTTCTGAGCATACGCCCAAATAGCTGCATGAGATAGCCTGTGGGCTGCATTATCGTACGTGGTTTCCCTCTGATTTTGGTTCGTGATCTCTGAGCCATCTCTTCCAGTCCATAACCAGGAGGTGATCCACGGGGACCTCACCGGGGTATGTGTCAAGTGCTAACTTGATGTGTCTATGATCCTGATCCGTTGACGTCTTGGGTTTGAAGACTAACGTCCTGATTGACGCGAGTGGCAAGGCTTGTCTTTCAGATTTCGGCCTCGCTACCATACACCACGAATTTCTGGGAACTTCGTTCTTTACGTCGTCTTCTCGAGGTAACGTTCGCTGAGCTGCTCCTGAATTATTTCTGGTGCCAGAAGACGAGGGGAACCGGCCTGTCCTATGCAGCAAACAGACGGACGTGTATTCGTATGGAAGCATCATGTTGGAGGTTTGTTGGTTGATATTTGGATCGCTTCTACTTCACTGACGCCCGACCGATTCATGGCAGGTACTTTCCGGAAAAGTACCATTCTTCAGGTTTAGAACTCAGCACGTCTACGGTCAGGTTTGTTTGGGGCGTCGTCCGGCTCGTGAAAATTCATGGAATGGCCAGCGTATACCTGATGCTTATTGGCGCTTCATTGAGCATTGTTGGGATGTAGTGCCTTCCAGACGTCCATCGAGTTTTGAGGTACTCGAATTCATGCGCGGGCAGTTGATGCAATCAGAGTAGAGTCACTTATACCTTGGCCCTGCTCTCATCCCATTCTCCTCTAATCTCTTAGGGTCTCTTGATACATTCATTGCATTCCTTCGTCGTTTAGCTCTCGTATCCGTTGTTGTATGATCTTTGTTTTTCTATCTTGTTGTACGTTTATAAGTCGTCTAGAAAGGATGTAAAAATGATATCCTGCCTAAATTTTCCAGAGGAGCTCCTCACCAAGTCACGGATGGCGAGTTTGTGCCCCCGAAGGATAACAGCGGACAGAATGCTCGCTGCCTCTGAATCAAGCAAGCTCGATCGATCGATCGATGTGTGTGAACCTACAATCGGTGGAACGGTTCACTCAGGCTCAGCGGCGCCATTTTCTTTACATAAATTCTTGACGTGGTGAACCTACATACATCGATCAGTCAGTGTTCTCCCGAAACAGGACTAAATTTATCCTTCGGCTTGGACTCAACATCTTCATAATGCGATGGCGGGTTTTACAGCTGAATGCAAGATATTGAATGGCTTTCATCGATGCATCCTTGTTCCTCTCAGAGATTTTATTTACCTACAAATAAAGCTTTTCCAATGGAGAACAGATTCGTGTTCTGGTACTTAACGTTTGATCGATGATCTGACGACCACAGCCGACATAAGTGTCTTTCACGACTTTTGAATCAAAAAATTGATTTCTTCGCTCCTCGAGCCCTCCTCTGCGAGATATCGGTGAGTTTTTAAATATATTTTGTGTGCTATTTAGCCTCTCCAGCAGAACATCACAGTCCATTTACAGTGTTGAATCAAGCCCGAAGCACAGGCCAAGCCCTCCCATGCATCGGCGATTCGGCCCAGCCGCCAAAAACCAGCATACCTGTCAAGCATCCAGTAGCTCGAGATGCGACACCGACATCACAGACAACTGTCCCAACGACGACTCATGCATCATCTACTGCTCGGCGGCCGATTGCGGCGCAGAGCACGCGTCCTCCTGCCACTGCAATGCGAGCTACAGCTTCTCAGCCCGGGCGCTGCTACATCGTAGTCAATAGTGCGGGCGTCTGTCTCGCAAGCTACAACCCGGGTGCCTTCCACTGCCCGCTCGACCCCTGCTCGAGCAGGCGCAGGCGCACCTCCTCGCGGAACGTCTGTCGCACGATCTGCGACCATTGCCACGGCGAGGACTACGAAGCCCGTGGACCAAGCAGTTTCGAATAAGACTGTTGCCACAGCTACCACGAGGAGTATCCCCGCTAAGACCCTGGCGAGCGCTACACTGCCAAGATCCGGGACGATTACTAAGGCCGCATTTGAGTCGAACTCGCACACGGTTGTTGCATGGCCCATGGGAAATATCAGCTTGTACAAACACTAGGTGTTGATCATGGCCATAGGCATGGGTGTTAGTACGCTAGTCATTCTTCAAATGTTGTATGGATATGTTAATATGTATATGATGGCGGTTTGACAGCACTCGTGTTGTTGTCGTGACGTATCCTATACAGTGTACACTTTCCAAAATCTAGTGACAGCTAGAGTTGAAGCTCTGTGGATGGGTCATGTATCGAGTCGTCTGTTAAATATAATAATGCTGGAACGCATTTAACTTACATAAATGATAGGTGGGACCCAGTTACAAAAAGGGGGTGAGGCCTAATGCATAATGCTTCGATGGTGCTGTGACTCCCGGCGGGCAGCCAGGCATGAGTTGGGCAATCTCTTGACGTGTGGGGGAATTCAGCATCAGTGATCATATCGATCATACTCGTGGGTTGCGTTATGGTGTCTATCAGCTCATCGCCAATCTAGAGAGCCTCCGAGTCCGAGTCCGAGTCCGTTGAGATCCTTACAGATGCCATGATTGTCAATCCCCTTTACGGCATGATTCTGTCACGGTCTCCATGTCCGGCGGCTAACTTGTTTTGCTTCTAATCATCAAAAATCCATCAATGATCAAATAGGATCAAATGTGCCGCTCATGTGTGTGAGGCCTTGAGGTCAAGTTCGTTGTGTAAGTAGTAACGTAAGTGGTGGTTGGATTGTTTTGACTCCAGGTTCGCTCGCGTTTACCCGAGAGTCTCACCCCCTTTTTGTAACTCTGTCCACGAATCAACGCGTAGGTTACACTGTTCCAGCGTCATTCATTGACCTATTTAACAGACCCCTCGAGACATGACCCAGGGAGCTTCAACTCTGCATTACAGTACTTATTTTCCTCTACCATGGTAGGCACTTTATTTTGTTTGACATCCACAAACAATGTTCAACCAGACATGGGTTCTTCACTTAAGGGCAACTTGAACTCCAAGTCACAGACCACCCCACATCCTCAGCCAGAGAGGAGAGAAACGTTGACCACTATCGACTGTACACCAGCAGGGACCGTCTCCCTGCACTGCAACCCGGCCAATGCTAATGTTTCGCACTCAAGATCGAGCACCTCCAGCGGCTTCGTGCAAGGACTCTCATACCCATTTACATCCAGGGTTTCTAGTGGCCATCAGAACACAAGCAAAACAAGTCCTTCGATATCTCAGCTCGACATCTCTTCCTTGCGCATATTGCATACAAGATTAACATCGGCTGAAAATGCAGGACCTCTGCAGTCTTCGACGTCACTGCCGGCGGATCAATCAGCACAACTTCCTGACTCCGTCCGATATGAGGACCTCACTGCCCGCATCAGGCGGCAAAGCATGCTTCCGATAACAGGTGGCGGGTACGGCGACATCCATAAGTGTTTCCTCGATATGGGAACAGAGAGTATCGAGGTCTGTATGCCGCTTAACCACTTTCGTTCGTACTGATATAGCCAGCCAGGTTGCGGTGAAATCGCTACGCCGGTTTACAACATTAGATGGGGAAGGCTCCTGCGCGCAGAGCAAGGTATTATTGTCAAAACTAGACCACACTTTTATTGATTCTTGCTTTGCCACTACGCAGATGCTCTGTCGCGAGCTGAGCATTTGGGCGAGGCTTCATCATGAGAATGTCTTACCATTTTGTGGTATTGCCTTTGGATTTGGACCTCTTCCTGCGATAGTCGGACCCTGGGCTCAGAATGGCACTTTAGGCGACTATCTTGCACGTAATCCAGGTCTTCCGGCACCAGTCAGAGTACAATTGGTGCGTACAACAAGTTTCATGGTTGTGAGTCGGTTTCTGAGCATACATCCAAGTAGCTGTATGAGATAGCTTGTGGGCTGCATTATCGTAAGTGATTTCCCTCTGATTTTTGGCTGGTAATCTCAGAGCCATCTCTTTCAGTCCATAGCCAGGAGGTGATCCACGGAGACCTCACCGGGGTATGTGCCAGGTTCTTACTCGATGTGTCTATAGTCCTGATCCGTCGACGTCTTGGGTTTGAAGACTAACGTCCTGATCGATGCGAGCGGCAAGGCTTGTCTTTCAGATTTCGGCCTCGCCACCATACACCACGAATTTTTGGGAACTTCGTTCTTTACGTCGTCCTCCCAAGGTAACGTCCGGTGGGCTGCTCCTGAATTATTTTACGTGCCAGAAGGCGAAGGCAACCGGTCTGTCCTATGCAGCAAGCAGGCGGACGTGTATTCGTATGGAAGCATCATGTTGCAGGTTTGTTGGTTGATGTTTGGATCAATTCCGCTTTCACTGACGCCCGCCCGATTCATGGCAGGTACTTTCCGGAAAAGTACCATTCTTCGGTTTTAGCGAACGGCAGGTCTACGGTCAGGTATGTTTGGGGCGTCGTCCACCTCGTGAAAAATCTTGGAATGGCGAGCGTATACCTGACGTGTATTGGCGCTTCATCGAGCATTGCTGGGATGTAGTACTTTCCAGACGTCCGTCGAGTTTTGAGGTACTCGGATTCATGGGCGGGCAGTTGATGCAATCAGAGTCGGTCCTGCTCTCAGGATCTCATTCTCGTCTAATCTCTTGGGGTCGCTTGATACGTTCATTTACATTCCCGTCATCGTTTAGCTTTCGTATCTGTTATTGTCTGATCTTTTTATTGTCCTTCTATCTTGTTGTCCGTTATGTCGTCTAGAAAGGATTTAAAATGATATCCTACCTGAATTTTCCAGAGGAGCTCCTTACTAAGTCACAGATGGCACGTTTCTGGCTCTGAGGGATAGCGGACACAACCCTCGCTGCCTCTAGATCAAGCAAGCTTGATCGATTGATCAGTCAATATCGATCAACTTATATATAATCGGTCAGTTGGAACGCCAAGCGATCATCTCATAAATTCGCTCAGGTCCAGCCGCTTTGGCTTGGACTGCATTTCCATCAAACATAAGTAGGACAGAGCATGATGGCGGATTTCATGATCCTTCAGAATTTTTGTTGACTTACAAATCAAGTGTTTCCAAATGGTGCTGACCACCGTCTTCCACCCTACTCCAACGTCAGACAGTCTTGGGCGACAGGGAGCCTTTCTGTGCGTGTAAGACGTGTTTCCTTCCCTGTTGATGACGATGGTGATGCCGTATCAGCGGAAAAGGTGCAACGGGGTGTGTCAACTGTAAGATGGTTGTTTCTGAGAGCAGGAGTTCACCGAGGGGTGTCAAAAGGCAATATGACTGTTTTCGGAAAGTGGCTTCGCCAACTTGCGGCGTGCCGAAAGATTGGTGTTTCAAGTTTGTTCCGCTCTACATACTTGTAACAAAAATCCTGAGAGGAACGCGGACCAAAGCGATCTAATGTTTTTCAATTCAGCTGTAACATCTACATGCTTCCCTGTGGCGACTTAGCCGAGACACACGTCGTGGACTTGAAGCTTGAAGTCCCGGAATGACCGTCAAGAAAACGATCAACTCGAAGCCTCTCCGTCTTCGTCGAAAGCCTCTTCAAACACGATCAGACCTTCGGCTCCTTCACTTCGAGTGTTGTTTGCCACACGAACGACCGTGCGCGGGATTGGCTCGTATTTGCCCAGTGCCAGCGGTAACAGTAACAACCTGTGAAAATCGAACTGTCATGAGCGCGTACTCCTGTGACGGTGCCACTATTCAGCTTCAGCCCTGAACGCTGAACCTTCATTTCCAGGTGTCAGTCATGGGAAAGATGCCAGCTTTCCTTGCATGGAAAAGCCCGAAGCAAGAGACGGTAGTAGTAAAATTTGTCTTCTAGGGCGAGCACACATGGCGGGCCGTTGGCGGTACCATGTGTCCTATGGGCAACGAGGCCCGGGTGTTTCAGCCAATCCGAGAAAACCAACTGCTCTACCAGTCACACGCCACGCTCTTACATCAGAGCCACTGCACATTTAGAGGGTATGTCTCTGATTCTCGCGAGCCATGCGTGCTCGCTAGCGACTCCTGTTGGAGCAGGCGCAGCTGCACCTGTCGCACAACCTGTGACGAGTGCGGAAAGCATTCGGGTGACACGGCACTATGCCAATTTCAATTTCAATGGTTCGGAACTCAGAGGGAACATAAACTTTAGAGTGATGCGAAGGTCCACATCATTTCATACCTGCGGCCTGATGTAAAGCTGCTCTGAATCTGAAATTACCCTTTAGAGGTACACTATACCGTACGTGCTCCTAGATGCCACGCACGACGCTACTATTTAACAGACCGCAATTCCAGGAAGGATGGCCCTGGACTTGTATCACTATTTTGTCCTCACCATGGTACGCTTTTGATTTCGTTTCACATCATAAACAATGTTTGACGAGATAATATTGCCCTCTTGCAGGGCAACTGCATGTCACGCCACACCGCTCCACATTCTCAGCCTGAAGGTAGAGACACATTTCCCTTGAAAACATGTCAGGTCGTCGATCCCCAGCATCGCATTCTGCCGCCGTCGAGATCAAGCAACTCAGGTGGCCCCGCGCAGGCTCTCTCCTCGCCGTCCAGGGTTTCTAGCTACCCGACCGCAGGCCAGAGAAGTCCTGGAGTAGCTCACCTCGATACCTGTTCCTTGCGGATGTTGCATACAATCCTGACATCGCGTCCAGCGGATCAGCATGCGCAACTTCCTGATCCCGTCCCATACGAGAACCTCACTGGCCGGATCAGGAAGCAAAGCCAATACCCAACGGCAGTGGGTGGGTATAGCGACATCTATAAATGTTTCCTTGACACGGGAACAAAGATAATCGAGGTTTGTACGCGACCTGATCACATTCGCCTGTCCTAATATAGCCACCAGGTCGCCGTGAAGTCTATACGGCCATTTACAACATTGAGTGGAGTAGGTTCCTGCACGCAGAGCAAGGTATTCTCTCCCAAAGCTGCCTCCGACCTTTTCTGACATTTGGGACTCTGCAGATGCTTTGCCGTGAGCTGAGCATCTGGGCGAGGCTGCATCACGAAAATGTCTTGCCGTTTTATGGGGTTGCCTTAGGATTCGGTCCTCTGCCAGCGATAGTCGGACCCTGGGCTCAGAATGACACTTTGGGCGACTATCTTGCATGCAATCCACGTCTTCCGATGCTAGACAGAACACAATTGGTTAGTACATACGGTTTCATGGTCACGGGTCGGTTTTTGAGCACTGTTCAACAGCTGTGCGGGATCGTCTCTGGACTGCATTATCGTGAGTCGAACTAATTCTAATACTTGGGTTCGGCACCTCAGAGGTATCTATTTAGTCCACAGCCAGATGGTAATCCATGGCGATCTTACTGGAGTATGTGTCAAGTTCTGACTTGTTGTGTCTCTGATATCCTTGCTGATTAATCGTCTTCATAAGACTAATATCCTGATTGATGCGAGCGGCAAGGCCTGTCTCTCAGATTTTGGTCTTGCCACCATACACCATGAATTTTTAGGAACTTCGTTCTTTGCGTCATCTTCTCGAGGCAACGTCCGGTGGGCTGCCCCGAGTTGTTCCAGGGGCAAGAAGTCGAGGGCAGCCGGCCTGTCCTATGCAGCGAAGCGACGGACGTATATTCGTGCGGAAGCATCATATTACAGGTCCGCTCGTTGATATTGCATTACGTCCACTCCACCGACGTCAACGCTTCATTAAACTAATGGCAGGTGCTCTCCGGAAAAGTACCCTTCTTCGGATTTAGCACTCAGCAGGTCTACGGCAAGGTCTCCTTGGGGCGTCGTCCACCCCGAGAAGGTTCTTGGGATGGTCAGCCTATACCCGAAGTTTATTGGTGCTTGATTGAGAGTTGCTGGGATAAAGTACCTTCCAGGCGTCCCCCGAGTTTTGAGGTACTCGAATTCATTCGTCGCCAATTAGCTGAGCTTGAGCAGACAGTCTCATACCTCAGTCCTCCTTCCACTTGATTCCCCTGTAACATCCTGACATTCCATTCGCCGTGTAGTTTTCGTGTCTGTTTACCGCATGGTGTCCTGTTGTACTTCATTTCGTCTAGACATTATGTAGGTTGGTTTGCTGCTTGAATAATTTCGGATGTGCACAGCCACTACAAGTTACCGTCAACGTTCGAGCGCCGAAGCTATTCGTATAGCCTCTACACTTCCGATTTCCAAACGTCTCACTCGTACTAACAATCTCGCTCGCGACTTGTTCTTACAGAGTAGGGCCACCTCCTCCGAGGTAGACTCACAATTTATCTTCGTAGCACGATGGGTCGGATGATCAAGGGAATGGTTCCGATGACCTGCACTTCCTACCCTTCCAATATCGAAAATATATCCCGTAAATACGGATTAAGCGACTACTGACAATTTTACTCTAATCCAGGCTCACACAAAGTGGACCACCAGAGATCATTGCTTTCCATTCCCACTCCTTCTCGAAGGCCGAAAGAGCGGTGTCTATGCCCTCTTCGGCGGCTTTATGCACCATCCAGGCGACTGCTTTCTGAGCCGGAAGACGCTCGAATGGCTCGCCACTCCAAAGGTTCTCGATGAAGCTCCACATATCGGGAGTGATAGTCCCGTTCGGCGGGAACTCGGGTCGTCTGCCCTCCCTCACTTCGGCAGGGATCGCGTCTGGGCGGACCCCATCAAAAGGGTTTCTACCAGTGTACGCCTAGGAGTATTTAGTTAGGCCTTTGATCGAAGACAAGAGGCATATGTGTAAGTTACATACAGCGTATATGGTGCAACCTAAAGCATACATATCACATGCTCGCTTATTCACTTTGCGTTTCTGTTCTTCGGTTTCTGCAGCGTGTAACTCGGGGGCCATGTAGCATCTTGTCCCACCCATGGCGAGCTGATTGGTCGCAGTACGGAATTGGGTGTCCGCATCGAAAGTCGAAACAAGCCCAAAATCTGCAAGACATGCGCGTCCCGCCCTGGTAATGAAAATGTTATCCTATGGACAGATGAATTTCAGATCTCCATATCCAAGGGAAAGGCGATGAAAAGCTAAAACCAACCGGTTTCAGATCTCGGTGAGCGACATGCGGCTGCATCGAGTGCAGGTAGTTCAGGCCCCTGACCACGTCTAATATCTACATAACCGATAAAACTGCTGCACGAAAGATTAGAGATCGACTATTGCTCACCAACATCGTCCGGTTTGCGTGCGGGTTGGACTCGAGATATCCGCGAAGCGTGCCCTGCTGCATCCAAGGTGAGACGAGCGCTGTCACTTGAGGCATCCTTCCAGGTATGTTGTAGATGCCGTAAAAAGGCAAACAATTGGGATGGCGTAAGTGTCTCCAGACGATAGCCTCCTTGCAAATATTCTATTTTGTGACGAGTCAACAAACAAACCCTGTCACTCGGTAACTGTCAATATCCACCTTCTGAAAGTCATATGCGCTTTTGAAGGCATCTCGCTTGAGTTCCTTCACGGCGACAGTGCAAGAACCGAAGCGCCCTTGGTGCACCACACCAAAGCCTCCTTGATTCTGTACACTGATGATTTCTACCGAGCCTTCACTCAGATAGAGACTGGTGGGGCAATACCCCGTTTTCTTTGAGAGTTTGACAAAAGCGTTGAAGAAACACCGCTGATACCATTCTTCGAGAGTGACGTTCGTTTCGAGCAACTAAGCTTCAGGTCAGCAGCTCGTTTGCGAGATTACTTTTGGGCTCTCGCTATGTCGACTTACAGCATGGAATAAATCAATCAAAGAATTGGCTTGGTAGGTTTCGACGTTCAAAATTCGACTCTTTTCCGGACCCGCGACACATAACGCTGCTAAGGCGGCAAGATCGAGGACATCCTGTTTTAGTAGCATCGTTCCGTCCAGCAGTTGCGAGTTGCACTTATGGCCTCCAGGTGCTCTTGTCTGGATGCGGTCAATGAAGTGCGGAGAGATAGAAAGAGGACAACACACCGCGCGAAGAATTTCAAGTAGCTTCGACCTTACGGTCTCATAACTTGAAATGCACCATGTGTCCCGAGCTTCTTCCAGCGCTGCACACAATGTTTCAGGTCTGATAGATAACTCGACCAATCCTCCTTGTTAAGCCATCCACGAGAAGGACAAAGAATCAAGTGCGTGAACGTATATGCGACCAAACCCTGCGTGGGGGGGTCAACGAAATTGCCAGGCGGCCAATGACAGGTATGAGTTATCGTACCGGAAAAATCGGGATCTCTTGGACCAAATCCAAACACGTCTTCTTATCGTTGTACGATAGACCCCCGAAACTCTTGCACAATTTGGGCAATTTGTAACTTTTGGGATGCTCGTAGATCTCTGGCGGCCTGAATGGATTGACTCTGCTGCAAACCCGATCTGCTTTGCCTCCCATCAATCTCGGTGTACTGCAGGGCATCATGGGCAGGATTTTGGAGCCAGATTGTAAAAGCGTTATTCTGAGGACGTTCATTCCTCCGGCGTCGATGAGGGTTTACAGGTGTCCAGAGTTGGAAAGGGGGGCGGAGTCACTGCTCTTGGAGCAGCGCGCCGGCCGCGGAAATTACTTTCCGTCTCGTCGGACAACATATGCTGGCCAAAATGGCGAGTGTAGTCGTATCGCTGCACGTGTTGATGACAGATCTCGCACAAGATAGTGAAACCGGACATGTCGTTGTATGTGAGTTCAGTGAACGGCAGGTTTGCGTTGGGAGGAAGTCCTTGACTCGGAGAGGTTTCGCGAAACGTCGTCTTCTGGGATATCCCTTATATCTGGTTGGGTCTCGATGGCCGTAACTCGGCTTACGATAATCAATCTGTATATCATACAAGGAACTGCAAGGTAAACTTGAGGAGATAGACCCATCAGAATCGGACGTAAGCTGGCTTACGATCAGTATGACACTCGAAAACGACCACAGTGAACACAATTGAGCCGTGGTGTTACCACTGGCAGTTCTTCGCGATGAGGCATCAATGAGGCACGTATCATGTCACCAACATGCAGCGCATTACATAGGACGGTCTGATGACTTGTGCTCGATCGAGGTGAGTTGTGGGTCCATGAGAGATTTATTGGCATAATTCATTGTCATTTAAGGGCGTCTTATGTACCAGGCATCAGTTTTGTTGTTCTGGATGAGGAAGTTGGATATAAAAAACTTGAAGAAAAGGCAAGACATTGCAAAGATGGACATAACTAGCCGACCAAGCCCTATGATAGTATGATAGTATGACGAATGGTGGAGAGAGAGATCTTTGTCGTGTGGGAAACAAGTGGGAAGGGAAAACAAGATCGGACCCGCGGAAGCAAATTCGACTCATCAACCTTACATAAGCAAAGATCTTGCAGCAATGCATCCACGCGTGGGTGTGATGATCTGGTGATGTTATGTATTCTGGTGTCCCACTGGCACATTCCCTGTCGAACCAAGATTCGTCTCCTTCGGGACCATCTCAGGCATTGTAATGAGTTTGTTCTACCAGAATGGTTGCCAAGATGAGTTCTCAGCATAGTGTTGGCAGAAATATTCATGCAGTAGACGACAATTCATAAATAAGTACTAGTGCCAAATCCAGCAATAAAACTGCTACAAGGCAAAGGGATCATTCGCTACAACGAGGTCGCTCAAGAAACCGATGTCCCACTCGGGTCATCCCGGGATCGAGCTGCACCTTTCCCCGTCGTCTGTGACTTATACCTCAAGAATGATATCGCCGATTCTGCCGAAAGGCGAGCTTCGGGGCGTTGCCTCCAGAGACCGCTGATGAACTCCCACATATCATCATCCAGCCCAAGCTTCTGGATCCGCTCCTCACTGGGACGGGGCGGTCTCTCACCCATACGAAGGTACTGGCTGCACGCTACGCCAGTGTTCGCGAACGGGGCAGCACCAGTATACACCTGCAGATACCACGTTAATCGTCTCTTCTTGCAGCAAAGGTAATTCTGTACCTCATATGCGATGCATCCGAAGGCGAACATGTCGCATCGGCGTAGATCAATCTGTGGGAAGAGACTCGGATTCTCCCTGGCTTCAATGAGTTCAGGCGCCATGTACCCATGAGTACCAGAAACACCGTGAGTGGTGGTGGCCACCGCGACCTGCGAATCATGAGCGGTGGCAAGGCCAAAGTCTGCGAGACAGGCTCGCTCAGAAGCCGTCACGAATATGTTTAACTGATCTGTTGTTGAGCGTCTGCCTTTGTACCTAGAATCAAAAGGAGCGTACGCCTTTAAGATCTCCGTGAACAATCGTGGGTTGCATGGTATGCAAGTACTCCAGACCACTCGCGATGTCGACAAGCTAAAGAAGTCAGTTAATCAGCACACCTCACTAATTAGCCATACTAACCAGGGGCAAGCGTAGCGCATCCGGATTTTTTTGTAAGTACTTGGACAGGTCACCTTTCTCCATCCATGGAGAGACCAAACAAGTCCTTGGTAAGCCATCATGGACACTGACCACACCGTAAAATGGCAGGCAGTTAATGTGAGCTACGTTTCGCCACACAACAGCTTCTTGGCAGAAATCCTGGGTGTTCAACAAGTTCGTGAGGTTGTTCTATCGCAAAATGATAGTCTTGCCTTCAAGTATTGATCAGCGGTACGTGCCGCCCCCTGTAACTCCTTCAGAGCGACGACCCTCCCCATTAGGTTTCCCTGAAATATAGCACCGGACCCGCCTTTGTGATTGGTGGGAGTGCAGTTATCAAATCCTGTAATTTTCAGAGATTGCGGATAGTGCCGAGACTTTTTGGATAAGCGGATCACCGCATCCAAGAATCGACGTCGGTACCAGCCATCGAGGTCCTCCGACTTGAGGTCGAGCAGCTAATTATGGAGTCAGCTGTTGCAGACGAATATGTGACGCGGTAGGCATACCGCCTGGAGCAAGTCTATTATAGATTGGGCTTGATCTTCTTTAATGGAATAGAATGACTTCACACGACTTTTGTCTATGGCATAGATGACCGCCAGAGCACCCAAGTTGTGGATGTCCAACGTATGGACCCTCGCCCCATCGAGAAGTTCATCGTTGCATCTGTGGCAGTCGACTGACGACTTGGACAATATCAGACAGAGAGACAAAAGAATCGAACGAGTTACCTCCTCCAAAAGGCGTGTAAGGTCTTTCTTGATGACGTCGTAATTGAGTAGGCACCACTCTTCTCCTTCGCTGGTCCATCCCTGTACCTTCTGCCGGAAGGAATCTAACAAGCTTCAACCAGCGTCAATGGCATTGCTATACAGTAACACATTGGCATATACCTCGGCTTATCTGGCGTGCATAACTTCAGGTGCGTGAAGACAAAAACACTCAAAGCCTATGAGCTCAACGCTATCAGGGGGAAAGCATGGAATGCATCACGGAAAAGATCCTCACCGGGAACACCTGCAGGTTCCGAACAAGCTCATAACACTCCTCCCGATCCTCACTTCCCAGGCCCTTGAAATTGCGAGCAAGTTCCTGGATATCGTACTTGGTCGACTTCCGAAGCGATTGAGCGGTGGTTTGAGGTTGATCGGACCGATCAACTCGAAATGAGGAAACATCCTCGGCAGTGATATATGGGCGGGTGGTGGCCCGACCCAAATCGCTGTCCTTCCATGCTGCGAATAGAGTACTCTGCTGGGCGCTAGCGATGGGGGGGTCGTCAGAAGTGGAAGACGGCTTCTGGGTGACTGCCGTCTTCTTGACGGGAGGGGGGTTTCGTTGCTGCTGCTGGGGGTAGTTCTTCACGTTCCGGTTATAATAATTGGCCATGTCCTGGGCGCTCGGTGGAGTATGTTCCTCCCGAAGGTGATTGTTGTACTCGAACCGCGGCATCAGCGTATTACAATACATACACCGAATATTGCTCATGGCGGCAGGAGATTGAAGGAATGTATGTAGACAAGAACGATGTAGATGCGGACTTCTTGGATCTCTTCAGATGAACTTGGCAGATTTATAGGGCTAGAAAACAATGACATTTTCGTCGAACCCCGATAATAACATATCGCACATTTGTAAGTATGGCTGCTTGTCAGAACTCGATAAGCTTCTGGGAAAAGAGGGCCAAGCCGAGCTATCGGTGGTCCTGTTAGCTTTCGGAGTGCAGTCGGAGTGCAGCGGGCACCAATGTAAGTGACGTTACCGTAGCGGACAAGATCGCTTCACACTGCAGATCCACGATCATGATGGGTGGATACACTGGATAGCAAGATACGTTGCATCATCCCAAAGGGGCCAATAATGAAACAAAGCACCTACAGGAGCCCACACTGGCAAGCTGACCATAAACACGATCTTGACACCATGACGACGTCTCTTTGTTGTGTATTGTATATTATAAGAGGAACAAGGGACGCAAGCAAACTTGAATGCAGCCAGACAAATATTGATTGTGGTCGAATGTCTGTTGGGAAGTCTGAGGTCACGGTCAAATGCTCAACTGTGTACGATGTACAGTAACTATTGTAGAGTTGCGAATCACAGCTCGCTGTTCATCCAGACAGAGTCAACTACTCGGACACAAACTGCCTATTGGAGGTTAGACGTAAGAAATAATAAGCGTTGAGAAGAGGAATGGCAACATGAGAGCTAGAACCCACGATATACCGGCCTGACTTGGGCCACGTCGACAATAGGCGAAACGGGAGCCGAAATTTTGCGAAGTCTCGTTGAGCAGTGAGGACTTAGAATCCGGTAACTTTCTCTACCAATGAATTTCTCTTCTCCTGAAAGGATGTCGGAGGATTCCACAAGGTTCTGCGACAGACACCACCCCTGCGCGAGAGCCGAACGCGAATCGCGGGGCATGATTGTAGTGGGTGGACTAGGTAGAACATATATCTTCCGGCCCTCGAGTAGATCGAGAGAGTCAAGTAGCATGTGGGACGAAGTCAAAGTGGTAAGATCCCATGTCGTCGAACTATCTACCCCAACTTGAAATCCTGATACTGGTTCGGAGGTATCGGAACAATGACGAGCCTGGACGTGCGGTTCAGACATCCAGGCTCATCATTGTTGGGCTAGCAGAGTTCGGGATAATTTTCCGCTGGTAAGATGATAGCGATGAGCGAATACGGGCGACAGTATCGTAATCCCGCGCACCAAGATAATTCTGGAGTGATCGCAGGCATCATCCCAAGCTGCTTCTACTAGTATCTCTTCCTGACGCGATCCTCGGAGCCAGATATTGACAATGCAGTGGAAAGGACGTCGGGTGAAAAGGGAAAAGGTGAGGCGACCAAGGAGGCGACAGTCAACTTCAACGCCCTCCTCTGGGGCGAACTTACCAGTACAATATTTGTGGTCATGATCAGTGCTGCTCGCGAATTGGGCTACTTCTGTCGGACATTGCCGGGCCACTCGCGGGTATTTCCGAACATTATAAAAGCACTTGGTTTGCGAGAAACCTTTTCAACTCTGCTGGATTCCTTATCGCTCTTCCGTCCGTTGTCCACGAAGAAGAGTCATTATCATCCGGCGCAGAGAGACCAACGAGAGCTTCGCTTTCGCTAGCAGCACTACGCTTTTTGCTACACGCAATTAGCTATGATGGTCTTCTAGATAGTGGTGAAAGCTACATGCATAACCAAAAACGTGAAATGATACAATTGGTCACCCTTCATTTTCTCCCCGGGTCCTTACAACAATGCTACCATACAACCGAAAATAGAACTCAGAACTCGTCTCCACAGCGGCAGTCACAGTCTGCCACTGGGCACACCCCTTGCGAGCGACCCCCTCTTCACCAAAAAACCAGTCGAGAATATGAGACGCGTGGCCACCGTGTCTGCACGTCTGACAGATTACGATGGCGTCTTCAATCGTGTCTGCTCATGCAGAACAGTCACGCATGAGAATACGGCGAAGTAGCTCTGGACATACCTTTGTATGCGAGCCGTGTGTTCACAAGCTCAGAATCACGATTTGCGTCCGGTACAATACTGAGGGCCATCAGGCAGACGGAACAGCGTGGCAACGCCCGGCTGCAACTCGGGCAAGCCGTAGGCTAGCCAATTGTCTTTAGCACAAGCGTTGTCATGAAAGAGCATTGACCCACCCGACTTTTATGCGCCACATCTGCAACAGAGGGATGTATGGGTTTGGAACAATAATTGCAACGAATGAGAATATGCCGGGGTGCCCACGCGAAAGGCGGTAGGTCTCCATTCTGCACGGCCTCCTGAAGAATCTGTCCACGGTCGATATCGAAGCTCGCCCTGTGGTGGAAGAGCCTGAACCCATCAAGCAGATCTCGGTACGCCTCTAGCCACCGCGTGGCCCTCATGTCTGAGAACTTGGCCGGACAGACCAAGGATGAGAGGATAGCCGCACTCTGTATGTCCCCAGTCCGGTCGACGTAATTCTGTAGGATATCCATCCCCGCCGGCGTCAGCCCTGTGATGACGAGGCCTTCAATGTCTCCTCTCGTGGATGCTCGCTCCGCGGTGCGGTGAAGGTACAGCGACAAAGCCCTGTCTTCAAGGAACTGGAAAGCGATGGCGAGACGTTCTCGAAGTGGCAGCGCTTCCTCCTCCAGAACCTCAGACCAGTCTTTCGACGTCAGCTGAGTCAGCATGGCACGGAAATATGGATCCTGAAGTCGGACGATTAGCCTCTCCGAGTGATTTCGCAGTTCATTACTAGCCGAGCTCCCGGGGATGAGCGCGGCAAGTGTCCCAGTCATCAGGTGATGCATCTCGTCTGTATGAGGTGTCATCGAACTGAACTTCAAGCACTGCTGGACCATTGGCATACCTTCACTGCGCATGAGCAGCTCCAAGGCTCTGGTGTACTGCCTAGTGAATACAAGCCAACACGCAGCCCGAGACTGCTGTCCATCCCTTTCCCACCTTAGTACATGCTGGTGTCAAATGAATTGAACTCGATTAACACAAGGACATACTTTTTGATCGCATTTGAAAGATCGTCGTCTTTCAGGTACCATCCACAAAGTTGAAGCCCCAGCTCTCGCTGCGCCATCTTGTTTGTCCGTATCACTGGAGACCAGCCTGAGTTTTCTGTGCTTTGTCGAGATAATAGCACGGTGATGGCAGCAGTGAAGTCGCCATACGACAAATCGTCGGAAGTCTGGGAGAAACTGGAGGCGGAGCGAAGGATCGTCGATGAACTTGAGTCGACCACAGATCCCGAGGATGCTGAGATCATATCGCTTAGCAGACTGGTGGACGGCCACGTCCCAGAGGGCTGAGGTAATGAGGGGAATCCCTCCCATATTCCTAGTAGTCCCTGATTTGTGAAATCGTATCCGTGTATTCTCGGGGTAGGATTGCACACAAGTTCTCTTGAATCTAGAGAAGGTTAGCAAACACCTCAACCAGCAAGGGTTACACGCACGATGTATCCACGCCCACAGCCCAGACAGAGCACCGGATGAAGAAGGGTCGTCCTGCGTCACGTCAACGTTGTGAGTAGCCTGTGGAAAACGGATGTGACAAGCGTCATTTGATGCAGAGGGAAACATAGCATACACTTCCGATTCCGTATCCGTGGATAGCCCTGTGTCTCATTGTCATCGAGATATCGTCTTCGACAATTTGGTGAATGCCACGGGAGGAGTGCTTCTTGCTTCTCGAGAAGATCCTCTCAACGTGTTCACGCGGAGCTTTTGATCTCGTGTCATCTAGGCTCGCTGGATGCTGTGAAGGCTGCTCCACCGGTCGTTCTGAGAGCACCGAAACGTCGCCTCGAACAGTCGATAGTTCCAGAGGGTACTTCCGGAACGACGCCGGACTATATGTCCGTGACTTTGGCTTCGTACTACCTGAACTGCCTGCAGCACTAAGAGGCGGGAACTCATCCTCGTCTCCTCTGCCTAATGTGGGCGCTAGACTGCCTGCTTTAGCATGTCCACGCTGAGCAATTTCGTCATCTGCCGGCCTACCCGGGATGTCCCATGGCTGCAAAGGAGGACCCCTATCCTGAAATCCGGGAAGGAGCTTGTAAGATAATCCAGCACCAATCGCAAGATCTCCACGTGAGCTCCACGATGCTTGCTTTGGTGTGTCATGCACCGCGTACAGCTCCAGATCGCCCTCCTTATTAACAACCATGACCTCGGAAGTCAGCGAGAAGGGGCGTGAGTGCGGCACGAGTGCGAACGATGCCAGAGGCCGGCTGAAATTTTTCGCTGCGAACATATCCACAATCCATCAGTGATCTACCAAGGGATGGATCAGGCTCACTTTTGCGAGTGTCAGCGAGTACCAGTGCAGGCAATTCCTGGGAGTCGGACGAGCTCTGTCTTGCATCATAAGTCGCGGTGGTCCATGGCAAGTTTGTCCACGACCTCCGAGTGATGGGTGACAGTGATGAATCCCTTGACTGCTCTCCGTCAGAAGATCCGTCCGCCGGTTGAGCCTGACGTAGGTCCCAGAATCGTACATATGTAGAATCCTTCTCCATAGCTGCCAGTTGACCTCGGCGAGTGCTCGAGAATTCGATGCGATGCGTAACAGAGCCAGGGCGCGGTCGCGCACCGTCTGCCGTGGCCTCTCTCTCGGTGAAAGTGAGAAGTGGGTTGGATAGTCTGCGGACATCCCAGACGGTAACAGTCCCATCACCACAGCATGCTACCTGCTGAGGGTCGGCAGGGTTGGTGGCTATTCCAGTTACTTTGCTTGCTACATTCGTGGTCGGAGGAGTGGGACTACGGAGGTCGAATAACCGCAGCCACCGTGCGGATATGCCAGCAAGCAGGAGATGGGTGGACTGTGGCAGGAATGACAATGCGGAAACCACTTCGGTTGGAGCGAGTTGTTGCAGAACTCGGGAATCTGTGCGTGGGCCGATATCTGCTCTGGCGATACGAGGTTGCGGCTGTATCACACTTGCTTCGTCGGAGGGAGCGGTTCTCGAAAACGAGAGCGTTGGAATGCATGATTGCACATCCCAAATAGTAAGACTAGGGTCTCCGCGCACTTTGTCCAGGCCGACCGCGAGATAATTTGGTTCAACTTGACAGAAGGCGAGCGCATTGCAGGACCTCGAGTTGCGCACAGTGAGCGAGACGAACCGGTCCACTAGACAGCACACCATTCCGGGCTACTTTAGTTGCTTCGAGCCTAAGGAGATCGACGCGTCCAGAAGCAAGTCCAATAGCAAAGAGATCGTCAAAAGCAGGATCGGGTGACCATGCAAAGCACTAGTCACGGTAGATTCAGTTATGTATTGCATCTGGCATGTATCAACGTTCTGACGGATGTAATAAGATGCTCACCTTCATGAACGAGAGGTCACTTTGGGAGCTTAGATGGCGTATTTCTGAACGGTCTGCTGCCCATTCGTACATTGACATTTGAGAACCTCCACCGACCACAAACTTGTTCTGCCATCGCGGATGCCATAGAAGGTGCTTCTCTGCCTGCGTTGTAGGAACCATATGTCAAAACGAGGGCCTGCGGTTGATAGAAACGCGATATTATTCGTTGCAGGAAGAAAGGAGTGAAGAGGTGACTCGAGACCCAGATTCAAAATTAGTAACCCAGAAAGTGTTGGACTCTTTGGAGGTGTCGGCAGTAAACTATCACTACTCCATCGGTTGTTACTAACACATCATGATGGATCACGTTCCCTTCCTCTCGAACTGTACAGAGTCACCCACTGACAGGAAGGACCCTAGACAAGTGTGTATTTACGCAAAATTACTTGTGTCAGGCCAATGTACAGAAGACCGACAAACCTGGCCTACTAGCGAGTTGTCATGATGGTCACACCGATTCCACTTGCTTACCCACTTCTGGTATCGACGAAAAACGAATACATTGCGGCCATAAATACACTACGGTCGATGAGAGAAGTTTAGACCTTGTTGAGGTGTCATTCCTGCCTTCTCTGTCGGTCCATCGAGTCACCTACTTGACACCAACAGCCCCCACGATCAACCATGCTCCTACCTGCGAACACCTTCGTCGTTCGCTGAACTTTTGAGATCTTTCTCTGCAAGTAAGTCGTCTCGAGTTCCCTTGAAAGTCTCCTAGCTTCCTCTTCCTCCTTCCGGACTTGGGCGTCGGCCGGCACTGGAGTTATCATTCTCGAGGGATAACTTTTCACAATCTACTCATATTCTCTGCTTCGACACTTTTCTTCGCGGCCTCGCGTGGATCAAAATGCTCCTAAAGTGCTTCGGTAACTTTCAAACGGATGCGTTTTGCGCTCACCCATCTCCTCTGCGCGACGAGGAGCTCGCCTCAGCACACTGTTTCTGAACGACCAAACTTCTTCACGACCCCGCGGTGACAATTCTAACGAGCAAGCCTGCGGCCATGCGCTCGATTTCACGGTGGATACACTTGGTATCTCCCAGACTGTTGCTTGTTGTCAAGATTCTCTTGGGGTTCGCGCCCCCTGGCACGTACGCGACCTCTGAATCTCTGGGCGCCTTGTCATGATAGTCATGCCGTTCGACCCACTCCGTTAACTCGGTACTGCCCCAGATTTTAGATAACAAGGACCCTGGTTCACTGGACCGATGCAGTATGTAATCCATTTTGTGTTGCATTTAGTAGCCGGTTATGATATGTGACCTAGCTAAGGGACGACACCCGTTCTCCGCCGTTTCCCAACTTGCAAATCCCCCGATACCGAGTTTCCCTCGTATAACAGCTGTTGATGAAGTTGAGACAGTGTTAGTTACTACATCTGAACGCGTTGGGTTACCATCCATGTAACCAACGTAGCGAACTCGATCCCGGCTAGTCTTCGCCTTTGCTGGTGAGTGACATGCGACCAGATGTGGTGAATGTTCACAGAATCTATTCTCGTGTTGCATGTGATATTCGCCATTCTACAGTACCATGTCTTTTCACACCGTCCCAAAGCCCTATTTAATTACGTATCAGCCCATTAGCATATCCAGATCCATGCATCCCTTAGTACTTTCAGTGTTTCACCCATTGCAGCCCACCAGCAGCTGCCATTCCCACACGTTCTTCAAACCGTCGTGGACACGGGTGTAGGCACTTCTTGGTGAGCTTCCCGCCTTAGACACATGCAATCGTTCCCAGCGCTAACCACTGCATGATGTAAGGCGTTTCCAATCGATCGCTGATGGGCCGTGGCTGCGGGCAAACGTTTAGCGTTGGAGTTTGAATGACCCAACCGTCACAGGCGCTTGGTTGTCTGATGCGTGTCCACGGCACTGACTGCTGAGCCTCCATCACTCCTATAAACACGCACCACTAGGTAAACGATTCAAATATCCCTCAAGTTTCTTTGATCTGAATTTTCTTTTCTCCGAGGTTCTAAATACAGCACATCTGTCATGTGGTGATACTCACGCCCTATGATACCCACAGCACCATGTAATATTATGGTACGTGGAGGGCTCTGACTCGACGATCAAAATCAGGCCGTCAGCCACGGATCGTCCCATTAGTATTGAGCACTGCCTGGCCCATCAAAACCCGAGGGATGGCAGTCTTGTGCATCGAATAGATCCGGGAACATGGGCTTTGATAGTATTTCAGCTGCGAACTCCACCCCCTAAACTGATCAGATTTAAAAGATTCCGACAATCCAGGCACAATGGCACCTCCCTCCTTTGCGGGAAGCTCAGACAAAGCTAGCTGTTTCGTGTCATTTGGGTAAACTTGGTAGCTCCAAATGCAAACCAGCAACGGAAGGACAGCGACCAGGGTTGTTTCTGGATTGCCATGATGGTTGGAAAGCAGTCAGCGTGTCATTGTCTCACGTTACCGCGCGCCGAGACCCCGTGTCTGAAGAACACTCACGCTGTATGACGAGGTTGGAGTTTTGGGGATCTCCTGCAAAGCTGCTCCATGGGGATGACGGAAGTCGCCTGATCTCTCATCGTTTGATGCAGCAGGTATCAACCCTTCTGACAACAGACAGGACAGACGAGGCGCGAGAGTCTGCTCCAGCTTTCTGCACTCTGTACGGCATGTAAGATTCGATGCGGCCGCCGAACATGGAGGAATGAGTCGCGAGGATTTACAGGCACTTACTTGCCCTCGTGCTGGTCGACGATGGGATGCACATAAATCCAGTGCAAGGCACGTGTGCGTGTTGCTGCCTTTTCCTTTTGTGATTACTCGACGTGTGATCTACGATTTGGGATTCGGATCAGTGACAATTATGAGCCATCAGCAACCATCTCTACATCTCCTCATTGAGGCCTCACGGTTGCTGATATACCTGGCCAAGTACCCGTACTTACCCCATTGCCATATGGCCTAAATTGTACAGTACAGCTTTTTTTACTTCCGTTATGTAAGGACAAGGCACTTGCCGAAAAGCGCAGGTAGCTTGATGCACTGCAACTGATCAGTTTCGTTGCCCCGCCTGTACATACGTGGGACTCTCCTTGTCGGGTATGATTCAGACCTTGCATTCAATCATTCACCACAGCTAGAACCCGTCCAGTGGACATGAGCAAACCACTCGGTCATACTTACTCTGCTTCAGAACCAATCTTGGTGCAATCCGTAGGAGGGACGTCTAAAGCCTCCCCTTACTATGACGAAGAAGCCGCTCGTATCAGCCAGAAAATCGACGAGGAACTTAAGGTGGGCCTCTCGCATCTCGGTGTTACTGATGGAACTTGACGCGATCAAAAAGAGGGATTGGGCACGGCGCAAGGAGTCGCAGAGAAGACAAGTGAAAGGTACGTATCGACGTCGAAACCGAACCTTGGAACTCACATGGGAGTGATGCTTGCAGTGATGCTTCTTGGTCAAGCCGAGTCTGGGAAGTCAACTCTGCAGAAACAATTTCAACTATACTATGCTCAACAGACATTGGACAACGAACGTCCACTGTGGCGGCCCGTCGTCTACTTTAACATCATCAAGGCCGTGCGGATGATTCTGGACGAACTCGACTACGAACTTTCAAACCTCGACTCCGACAATTCAACAGAGGGTCAGGCTGTTGCTCATGCCCTTGCGCCGCTAGGGGACGTGAGCGGCGAGATATCACAGCTGAGAACAAAACTCGTTGCGCTCATCGCAATGGAGGACTCGCTCGCGTCAGAACTAAGCGGTGGAGTCTCAGTGACCGGAGGTCGAACTGGCGTATACCTCCGCGCGGGATGGCAGGCTCTTGTCACCCCGCTGTCTCCAAACCGTAGTAGGGCTGTTCCAGCAACGGGAGGACCACCACCCGCCGTCGCGCACGTGACAAACCTTGCTTCAAGAACGCTCATCGCAGCTCAGAACGAGATCGACGAACTCTGGAAACACCCTGCCGTTCGGATCCTGTTGAATAATCGCAGAATACGGCTTGATGAATCAGCTCCATTGTAAGGAAATCTTGTTCTTCATATCACTGTCTTTACTGAACTTTCGTAGCTTCTTTGGTGACCTAAAACGAATCTCACAACCAGACTATCTTCCAACAACAGGTAACGTTCATCCCACATCCCCACGGAAATGAATACGTGTTGATACAACTGTAATAGCGGATTTGCTCAATGTCCGTCTCCAAACTCTGGGTGTTGCTGAGCACTCGTTCGATATCGAACTTTGTGGCTCTCGTTACAACTGGCTCATGTACGATGTCGGCGGTGCAGTGAGTGTTGATCCATCACCTCTTGAGGGCATTGGTGACTGTCGTTAGCTGACTTCTCCCTCAGCGTGGTCAGGCAAGTCACAGGTGGTATTGTTAAGCAGTTCATGCTTCTGACATAGCCTCATTGTCATATTTGGACATTAGAGACATGCCTGGGTGCCCTACTTCGATGATGGTACGTCCTTTCATTCCGTGTCTCCCCACGCATCCTCCACGCATCATATCGAGTGGAAAAAGCATGGCGTTTTGCTATGCCCGCCGTGAACCGTTTCTTATAGCTGTTGTACTTCCTTGCAGCAACGGCGATCATCTTCTTGGCGCCCATCAGCGCGTTCGATCAGGTATGTGACTCCCTATCTACCGTTATAGGGAACTAGTTACACCGCCCTTAAACTGCCAAATCTGACCTGTGGCCGTAGTATCTTGAAGAAGACGCGCGGACAAACAGACTGGACGATTCACTGCAACTTTTCACGGCCATATGCTCGAACAAGCTTCTGAAGAATTCGCATCTAGTACTTCTATTAAACAAGGTGCTGCTATCCTCCCAACCCGGCGCATTTTTCCACTGATGCTGATTTCATTTGGGGCACGTACAGACTGATCTGCTGAAGAAGAAGCTAGAGGCAGGCATCAAGGTCCGGAAGTAGTACGTGGCATTTCCTAACCATGATCCGTTGCTGCAACGTAGTGGTGGCCACAAACTTACTTCTGTCGTATAGCATCACTTCTTACGGTGATCGTCCAAACACATATGCCGATGTATCGGAATATTTCCGGGCCCACTTTATTCAAGTCCACAGGCGTAACGACATCGGACGCAGAACGCTTTATGCAGTACGTACATATCCCACGAGGGTTAGCTGGAAGTACTGATAACAATCTATCAGCATTTTACCTCCATGCTTGTAGGTTCGATGTAGTTAAATTCCCGGGTGGTAGCTGACGGTTCACAGGATATCCGAGCTACGCAATCTATCATCGTCAATGGTAGGTCCTTCGTCTTTACTTTCTGGTTATAAGTCCTAAATCTTGCCGTAATGCAGTCGGTGAAGCCATCATCCGTTCACACATAGCAAAGACTGGCCTTGCCTGATGAGTATGAATTCATGTTGAGATGACATTACGCAGTGTTGGAAATTAAGGTATTCTCAATGAACCCTACTGCTGTCTTCGCTATTTTTTTCTAGTAATACGCTATTATTTGCCCCCCATTCACGTCCCAATTTGATACCAAGTTCATATGGATGCTCTTGTTCTCCAGGTACCAGTAACTGTCGTGTAAAGTTACTGACACAGGGCCAATGATTCGATTTCGAAGTACTTACACCCCTGACTTGAAGATAGCACGTGACATGATAATAGCGTGAGAAAACATAGATGGAAATTTGGCTGGGCACATGTCGACAGCGAGGTGCAGTGGTTAGTTAGACAGTCGCTTTTTTATCTTCCTCCAGGTTCATCGACCGTTGTGGGTGATCAAGATGTCAACGAGCGGGTTGAAGGCTATAGCGCCGGTGCCCACAGCGGCAGACTTCTTGGACATCGTTTTGTCCAAGACCCAACGAAAAACACCAACTGTACGCTCACATAGATTAATATTACGCACTGATGCAATAAACCATGATACTCTAGGTGATCCACAAAAACTTCAAGATCGGCCGTATACGGAATTTTTACATGCGCAAGGTCAAGTTCACGCAGGACTCTTTTGATGAAAAGCTGGAGGCTATCCTCACCGAGTTCCCCATGCTCGATGTGAGTGACACTCATCCTTCGTCCTACGATGACTGATAATCATTCACCTTTGCAGGATGTACACCCTTTCCTTTCCTCTCTCATGAATGTACTCTATGACAAAAACCATTACAAGCTCGCGTTAGGCCAGCTTCGTACTGCCCGTCATCTCATCGATCAAGTAGCCAAGGATTATGTACGCTTGCTTAAATTCGGCGATAGCTTGTACCGGTGTAAACAACTTAAAACGGCCGCGCTGGGTCGGTAAGTCATGCGCGAATATCCACCGTCCGCGTCTGTCAACTTATGTCTATCGTTCCAGGATGGCCACCGTCATGCGGAGACAAAAAGATCCTCTAGCATATCTCGAACAAGTCAGGCAACACATCTCACGTCTACCCGCCATAGATCCCACCACACGCACTCTCCTTATATGCGGATACCCGAATGTCGGAAAATCGTCGTTCATGAACAAAGTGACTCGGGCCGACGTTGACGTTCAGCCATACGCCTTCACCACGAAATCGCTTTTCGTAGGCCATCTAGACTACAAATACTTGCGGTGGCAAGTTATCGATACTCCGGGTATCTTGGATCATCCCCTGGAAGAGATGAACACGATTGAAATGCAGAGTATCACGGCGTTGGCCCATCTCAAGAGCTGCGTTCTGTATTTTATGGACCTCAGTGAACAGTGTGGTTATACCGTGGAAGCACAAGTAAGTCCGCTATGATCCCGCTCCGACAATGGAGATCTGAGTGCTCATTCGTATACGCCTTCTTCTCCAGTGTAAACTCTTCCACTCCATCAAGCCACTTTTCAGCGGCAAACCAGTGATGCTTGTCATCAATAAAATTGACGTCACGCGTCTCGAAGATCTCACACCAGAAAATCGGGCTCTCGTACAGGAGATTATCGACGCTGAAGACGTCCAATGCGTCCAAGTGTCATGTTACTCCGAAGAAGGCGTTATGGAACTCAAAAACAAAGCATGTGATGCTCTCCTTGCCCACCGTGTCGAGGTGAAGCTCAAGGGAAGCAAGATCAACTCGGTCATCAACCGAATTCATGTTGCACAACCTGTTCCTCGTGATGATGTCGTTCGCGCGCCCTTCATTCCTGATGCTGTGAAGGAGTGTAAGAAATATGACAAGAACGACCCGGCTAGGAGGAAACTTCTTCATGATATTGAACTTGATGAGGAGCGCGATGGCGTCTTCAGCATTAACTTGAAATGTATGTCTTCTGTCTTCACGCTCGCTGACCGCCTCGATGACTAATTGGCTATTCCCAGCCGACTACTTGCTTGCCAACCCTGAATGGAAATTCGATACCATTCCCGAAATCATGGATGGCAAGAATATTGCCGACTTCATCGATCCTGATATCGCTGAGAAACTTGAGGCACTCGAGCGAGAAGAGGAGAAACTTGCAGCAGAAGGTTTCTATGACAATGAAGAAGACATGGTCCGTGTCCTTTTTCACCTGACAATCCTAGCACCCTTACGACCTTCCCTTAGTTTGATTCTGAGGATGAACGCGAAGCGGTCGACGCACAGAAGGCGCTCGCCCACAAGATACACTCACAGAGTATCAAGAAGTCGAAGAAGAATCAATCTCGACTTCCACGTACAGCTGGCCTTCGTACGCTCAGCGAGCTGTCGACGGAGCTGAAGAAAGCAGGGTATGACCCGAGTAACATAGAGGCACGCGCGGAAATGTTGGCGAAGGTACAAGGTGCGAAACGGAAGCGCGCCGAGGGTGACATGGACGTGGACATGTATGAGGGAGAAGGCGGGGCTGACGAAGAAGCCGATTGGATGGATGTTGACGGTGAAGAAGCACCTACCAGCAAACGTGCCAAGGGTAACTCCGGAGCTGTCGTTGCGAAGAACGTAAGAGGGATCACGTTCGAATCGCCAGCTCGCAGGTATGCGGGACGAAGAGGTAATTGGAACTATCTTTCAAGCACTGGTCGCGATCTCACTCCTTATGTCCATTAGCAAGTGTCCAAAGCCATTAGGCTACGTAATCTTAGCCAACGCGAGCGCAATATGCACGCCAAGGCTGGTGAGAGTGACCGTGCTATCAGGGTTAAAATGGTCGTTATTCCATTGGACTTCATTTTCGAAACCTGACGGCGTTCTACTTAGCCAAAACATTGTTTGCTGGCAAGCGAAAAGGGGGGAAAACAGACAGACGTTGATTCCCTACCATATTTCACATCTATGCTATCGGTTGGTATTCCCCTGTTTTCTTGCTAATGCATGGAGGATGCTACGGTCTTGGTCGACTGTTATGGCAAGAGCGGCTATGGCTGAAGCAGATTCTGATGCACTCGAATGTCATCATGTATGTGTCGAGATGCACATGCTGACAGAACATGTGAATTTTTGGGTTGCCAAGTCCTGCCTTTTTGATTCATTCCCGTCCCGATTCCGACCACCCGTACTCAGTCTAGGGCGTGAGCCTCTTCTCCGGGCTTCAGCCAACCCAAAAGAAATGTGACATAGCCATCAGAGATTTGACGACGGTAATTGCTTGCAGAACGGGAACAGCCTGGACAAACGCAGGTGTATCAGCCGAGGAAATGACACATTGCATCAACGTTGCATGACAAAGATATTATTCATCGACCAGACATTCGGGCTGTGGTAAAACAGCGCAGCAGCATCAACTCAGACCCGTCCAAGCCGCGTCAACAACATGAGCGCCTAATCACGAACGTGACTTGAACATTGATCGGTAGCACACTGAGAAAGCTCGGGTAAACACGCCTAAGCTGCGTGTATGCATGCAGGGCGGCAACTTGATGCAACGCGCGGTAAAGCACAAAGTCACTCACGTCGTTACTGTCCCTTTGGTTTAAAAAATCACACCCTCCCTCTATTCCTTTATTCGGGGCACATACCATGTCAGGAGTTCGGCGCAGAAGACATCCATTGGGTAGATGGCTCTTTCCGCCCCCGACTCGTAGGAGTACTGTGCCATCTGGGCCACGTCCACCAGACACCTCTACAGGCCATACCAATGCGATATGGTCCCTAGCGTTCATTCCAGGCAGTGACCTTGTGGTCAGCGGATCTCACGATGGCACATGTAGGATGTGGAATGTCCAGGATGCTTCCCAAGTAGCAGATAGCATTATGTCGCATGGGAGACCAGTGTATGCCATTGTGGTCTTTGGCGATGGAAAGTCAATGGCAAGCGGGGGGGCAGACGGAAGGATCGTCTTGTGGAACCTGGAGAGGAGAGAGAAGTTGCGGGAGTGGAATATTGGTCATTCAGTCGAGCTTATGTCCCTCTCAGCAGATGGGCAAATGCTTGCCACAGGAAGTGATCGTGGATTGCTTAGCATATGGCGCCCGTCGACAGAGAAGCTCGTTTCTGGGCCATTCAAGCTGCACACCGCCGCGATCCGTTCAGTAGCATTCTCTCCGGATGGCACCAAGATCGCTACCGGTAGCTCTGATAAAACAATTCGAGTTGTCGACTGTCATTCGGGCAAAGACGCCATCCCAGCTATTGAGGATCACGACGGTGCTGTGACATCGGTTGTCTGGTCCCCAAGTGGCCAGCAACTTATCTCTGGATCCGTCGACACAACAATCAAGTTCTTCGATGCCTCAACTGGCTCACCACTCGCAACCTATCGCGGGCACACAGATGCGATCACGTCTATTGCAATCTCTCCCAACAGCGAACTAGTCGTTTCAGCTGCCGAAGACGCAACAGTCCGTCTGTGGAGCACGTCAACCTTCCAACAAATCGGCAATGCCCGTAAAATACCTGATCGCATTTTCTCTGTCGCTCTATCTTCAGATGGCGACTACCTTGCTGTCGGCTGGCCGCGACAAGAAGGTGCGCATCTGGATTGTAAAACGTAGAACGGTGCTTCCCGTGGTAACAAGTGAGGTATGTCGTCGAGAATGTCACACCATGCACGAGTTCTCATCTTCTTCATTTCCGTTCAGGTTCGTACGCCTAACATACTATGTCACTGACCTCCTTCGGAAAGATACTAACGAGCCTTTTCAAGCCGGAACCCATTTCAGGTAGCTGGTTTGAGAGGCGCAGGCAATCCTTGGCAAGGCGAGCGCAAGCTGCGGCGATGTCAACTCCAATGGATCACCCGCTACCCTGGCTACCCTGTGTCCATGTACCAAATCGTCGGATTCCCGGCCCAGAAGACGAGTATAAGTTGGTAGCTCTGGTAATCCATAAGTCTGCTGTCGGCGTAGTCTAACGAACTGACGAGGCGCCTGCCCCCATCCAGCGGCCAGGCCAGGTGCCAATAAACAGGGTCCGTTCGCGCTACTAGGAAGTATCGCCATTGAGCTGACGAGCCATGAATCAATTAATCACAGGCTACAGCGCCAAGGGCCACAATCGACTCCACGGCTGCTGCACGGCCTGGAGCTAATGTCAGTGTTCTGCCCCCATTTCTCCTCTCGTTCTACATGCGCTGAGACATCGTGTGTTCGCAGAACACAGGTACGGCCCAGAGAAGCGGAGCGTGACCCCAGGATCCTGACCCGGCTTTCACAGATTACTCGATCACGGTCCCGGGGTGCTGCATCTTCGTTGTAAGTCTGCGTCGCAGGCGCGCCCCAGCGCCGTTACCAGGGTAACGAAAGAACACCCATTCACTCGCGGCCGTGCCGCTCTCATAGGACTTGTAGTGGATGCAGTTGGAAGGTGCTTTCTAATTACTTTAATAGTATATCCCGCTACGCCTGAGTCGTTCGTTCTTGGGAGATTTACTGTACAAACTGTTTTTCCGATTTGACTTCTGAAGCTACATATATATTTACCCTGGGGCACTTTACCCCCCTCTCTTATTCACGTAACACGAGAGCTTAGGCTAGACTCTAATAACCGCGTGAGTGTGTAGGACGTGTCGAACAGGCCGCAGTTAAGTTAACTTCAAAAATACAAACCGCGTATACAGTCACGTTCCATGCAAACTTGCAAAAAGAGACGCGGGTCACAAGGAAGCAGCTGCACATGCATATATAAAACCTGAGCACTACATAAAGCTACGCCTACACTAGATACGCATCACATCATTCGAGACGGAAGGTAAAGAGCAGGAAAAAGAAAGCAAGCATCGGCGGTTAACACGTACCCCGTATACTACGGAGCTAACTAGCAGTCCTGCACGGGAAACATGCAAAGAAATTCAGATCCAAAAGCATTATATCGTCCATAAAGATCTCGATGGTTCCAGGGACAACTTCCCCATTCTTCAGCTCGCACGAGGCGGCGGCGGCGGCGGCATGTACCTCCTGTCATCTCTTATATCCCCAGGGCGCCCGTAAGGTCCCCGCCCATACGGTGGGGGACCCATCCTCCCACCCAAGGGGGGGACTCCTCCTCCCATCCCTATCATACCCCGCACCATACTCCCCCCTCGCACCACCCACATAATCTCTGTCCCTGTCCCTGTCTCTGTCCCCACCCTGGCGGGGCAGGCCCGCTGCGGTCATAAAACCCACTGCTGGCACCAGCTGCTCGGCGGAGGCGGCGTGCCGGCCGATCTGGGAGGAGGTCCAGATGGATAGTCGGTAGTGATGAGGTCCCCCCGCCCCTTCTGGGTGGCGAATACGCGCTCCCGCTGTTCCCTGGTCCAGCCGCACCTCCACTTCCAGTAGGGAGGCACACCGTCCTCGCGGGCTCTTTTGAGAGGGGGGCGCAGGTCGTCTGATAGTCCACCCAGAACACGACGAGGCGGCGGACTGGGGCTTCGTCCTCTCACACGGGAGAAAGGCAAGGGATGGTCGTCCAACGCACCATACCGCGGTCTATCAAACTCCCTCGGCGGGGGGTACGCTCTGTCGTCTGCAGCACCAGCACCGGGCGGCGCATACGGGTCCGTCAATCTCGCACTCAACGAACGCGCAGCACCGATGCCGTTGTTGTCCATCCTTGACGGTGGCGACAGTGGGAAGGCAGGGCCTCGCCGATCACGATCGTCCCAGTTGGCCCGTAGAGATGGTGGTGGGCCGAGGTCTCGATCCCGATCGCGTTCGCGATCACGGATATCTCTGTCCCTGTCGCGGTCGAACCTATCCCTGTCTCTGTCCCCGAACGCTGGTCGGTCGAAAGGTCTCCACGACACTGGAGGTGGGGGTGGTATTGGCCCGCGCTTATCGTCATCGCCTGGTCCGTACCAATCCCGTCTCCGCTGTTCATACGCATCGCGATCTCGGTCGCCTGCGTATCTTCTATCCCCATCGGGATCATACGCACCTTCCCCTCCACGGAGCGGCGGAGGCGAGCGGGGCAGGTAAATTCCTCTTGACCGCTCCCGCTCCCTATCAAGTGCAGGAGGTGGCGAATAGCGGCGCGGAGGCAACGGTGGACCAGCTCGACTCAATGGATCTCCAAACCGAGCAGAAGGCGCTGGGGCATCGACGTCCAGTTCACGTCTGTCGCGAATGTCTCTATCTCCAAAACTTCGATCCAGGTCTGATCGGTAGGATGAAGAGGTGGGAGGTGGGGGTCCTCCCTGGCGCTCTCGTGAGAGGTCCCTGCCTGGCCTGAAATCGCTGATACGGTCGCGATCACGTAGGTCGTCTTTGGGGGGCGGTGGACGCAAGTCATCCCGCGCGACGGAAGAGGAACGTGCATAGGTACGACCAGGTGGAGTTACGGGTCGTGCAAACCTATCATTTACAGGCTGACGATCACTCAAAGCGGCAGTACGAGGAGCATCCAACGGACTGGTGCGCGAAGAATCTGAAAGCGTTGCACGATCAGATGCAGCAGCGCCACCAGCCGTACCAGTAACGGCAGCAGGAACAGACCCGTGAGAGAGTCGCTCTTCCAAGCTTGGCTGGCGAGCAATATCCACTCGGGTGGGAACAACAGGACCGGGTTGGCTCAGTCGGTCTTGTAGGGAAGGTGTAGGCGCAGGCTGGGATATCCTCTCTTCCAATGGTACAGTAGTTCGAGCAGGACGCTCGTCAGCTACAAGCGAGGTTGCACGAGCTCCTCGATCGTCATCAGCGCCAGTTCGAGTGATAGCAACAGGATCATCAGACGACAAAGGGAGTCGAGAAGAACGGTCTTCAGAGCTTGGAAGGAGAGCCCTACTTTCAGGGCCCGGAGGTGGTCTCATCGGACGGTCATCGATACTCAGCCGACGATCGTCAGCACCAGCAGGTGGTGGTGGACGACGGTCGTCGAACGGTGGCGGCCTGCCCTCGAATGACCCACTACGCAGTACCCCACGCTTGTCGTCCACGTCATGGCGGCGCGGAGGTGGGACGTAATCAGCACCATACGATGGCTCGTAGTGACGCTGCTCAGGGGGCGGTCGTGGAGCGTGGCTTCGTCCATAGGAACGACCGAAAAATTCTGCGCGTCTGGTGTCTCTGGCATCTCTGTCTCTGTCCCGGTCTCTGATGTCCCTGGTAGGATCGGGACGGTCTCGTTCCCAGTCTCTGTCTCTCTCGCGATCTCCGAATCTCTCCCTGTCTTTTTCCCTGTCTCTGTCCAAGAAACGTCGGTCGGCTGGGGGAAAGCGGGAGTCGGGTCCGTTACCAGTGCCGTTTGAAGGTCTGTTGTCATAGGTACTGGAACGACTTGGGGGAGGTAGGTTGCCATTACGATCATCGTAGCGGCCCCTTCTGTCGTCCAGGGCATCACGGCGCTCCCAAGAATTTTCCCTACTCAATCGAGAAGCATCGTCATCTTTTGCCGGATCGTAAGCGGTACTCTTGTTGGGCGACGTAGTGTCAAGGGCTTGTCGTGCGCGGAACTCACCCGGAGACCGATCTGTCTTGATGTCGCTTGTAGAACCGTCCCCTGGGATTCGAGACTTGTCCTCAGAGTCCGTCGACAACTTGAGTTCTGGTAGATTGCGAGAATCGGAACCTGGTTTGTTGGATGACGTGTCACGCTTTGATCCAGTGGAGAGAGGAGTTGATCGCCTCGACGTTCTGGGAAGAAAAGACAAAGTGGCGTTCGGTTACCGTCATCAAGTTAAAAAATAAAATACAAAATAAAATAAAAAGAGGATGTACATTATGCATGGACTGTGTGACGTTGTCGAGCGTCGCTTTTCCAGAGGGGTCACTGAAGTTCCTGACGTCGCTCGAGGAGTCATGGCCAGTTTGACTGAAACGAGGACCCCGGTAAGTCCGCAGAGACCTGTTCAGGATGAGGAGGCACTTGAGACTGTCCGGGTTGAAGAGGACCCTGATAGAGAGCGGCCAGCACTGCGGGCTTAGGGATGGCCTGATAAATCTCGTGTTGACCGTTTTTGATCATTGCCTTGAGGTTTTCTAAAATTTCGAGGTCGTCATTTGCCTGGAGGAAGACTCGGAGTTTGCTGGTAGAATTGCTGTTGCTGTTGCTGCTGGGCATGAATAGTCAAGTAGTTTGCATAGGGCATCGAAAAAGTTGGAGGGAGTTGATAGTTCAGGTTGTTTGGGCCTCCCGAAGAGGAGGTGACAGAAAAGGGGGACGACATGAGGTTTGCTGTTGGGCCGCCAGCAGGTTCCTCTGATGATAGTGGGACGAGAAAAGAAGTATTTGGATCCTCTGTGAACGTGGTGACGGTGCGTTCGCGGTTATTCACGTTGTTTCGACCCTTGCGTTTTTTGTTTTGCCTTGCTGACATTGGGCGGTCCAGAATTTTTTATATGACGTGGAAGATAACAGTTCGCCTTGTTTAGCGTGCAGCGTGGTCTAACGATCGATCAGTTCCGATTGATATTACTAGTAGATCCTGGAGGTGTGCTATTACCAGTAGGATAATCCACTGTCAGATAGGTGGAAATACGAGAAAGCGTAGATGGGGAAGAAACAAGCGCTAGCGCTGATGTGATAGAAGATGGTAGAGAAGAACGGAAGCTAAGTAACAACTGCCCAGGTGATACTTTAAGGATTTGTTGTTGCACTGGTTGATGGCAGTATGGACTTGTTGATCCCCTCAATTCGTCTACTCCCTTTTGAAGGGCTTGCTTTTCACAGCAAACTTGCTTCCGTGGCTCACTTGCCGGCAGCGTCGTGGGTGCGATCTTGGTTGCGGTGGGCAATGCTGTGCTTCGAATGGCGGGCGTTTGTCGAATCGAGACGTAACGTGTGAGTGAGACAGCTCATGAGGGCATAAACAAAGCACTATGTGGATTATTACAGTCTAAGTACTCCTCTGGGCAGCACATGGACTTCATCATGAATGTGATCTTGTCGTGTCTTAGTTTGCGTCAACGCTTGCCTGGAGCCCAGATGTGACGGTCAGAAGCTGATAACATCCTGGGCCCCCTGCGGTGAGTTGTTTCGGAAACACTACGGACTACGACGGCTCACAGCAAACACACCGCACGGACGCCGTGACGGCATCACTTTCGATAACGAGGTATCGTTGAGACTGCTACAAGTGCTATCGAGTAAATCACTATCAGATGGTCTTCACGCAATGTGCTGTGCCGCTGTTGTCCGAGGTTTGGAAAGTGGTAGAATGGTCAGGAAGCGTCTTGCCACTTCCCAAAGCAGCAACCCTCAGCCACATTTTTGACTGTGTTATTTAGCGACCCCGCGCACTTCATTTTCGCAAAAACGCGTACTGGCTTTCCTCGCCTTCTCCTCGTCTTAGATCTCCTCACCATCTCTACGAAACGTCTCCTACATCCATAGACCATACGAAATGTCTGTAGTGGGCATCGATTTCGGTACTCTACACAGCAAGGTAATCTCGGTTCGACTCTATGTCTTTATCCTCCTTTATCTTTCTCTCCCTCTCAGATCGGTGTTGCAAGAAATCGAGGAATCGATATCATAGTTAATGAAGTCTCCAATCGTGCTACACCGTGCGTATCCAATTGTCTAGATCAGCTTCAATACCGCGCTGTTGACCACCCGTGTTCTTTGTGTTCTAGATCTCTAGTGGCTTTTGGCCCTAAACAACGCGCAATCGGAGAGCCTGCAAAGACCCAAGAGACCTCAAACTACAGGAACACCATCGGCTCTCTCAAGCGTCTCATTGGTCGCACGATCTCAGACCCCGATCTCGAGATTGAAAAGAAATATCTGAATGCTACGCTTGTCGATGTCAATGGCACCGTGGGCGCAGAGGTAAATCTTGTCATCATCCGACAACATCTTTTACTTCCACATCTAACATCCACCTTCCCAGGTACGGTATCTTGGTGAAAAGCACACCTTCTCTGCAACGCAGCTCGTAGCCATGTACTTCGCTAAACTCCGCGACATAACTTCTAACGAACTCAAGACTGCCGTCTCCGATGTTGTCATCGCAATCCCAGGTTGGTACACCGACATACAGCGAAGGGCCATCCAGGATGCAGCTGCCATCGCCGGCCTCAATGCGCTTCGTCTCATCAATGATACAACTGCCACAGCTCTCAGTTGGGGAATCACCAAAACAGACCTTCCGGACCCTGAAAACCCGCGTAACATCATGTTCGTCGACGTCGGTCACTCTTCCATGTCCGTTTCCGTCGTAGCCTTTACGAAAGGCCAGCTCGTCGTCAAAGGCTCTGCGTACGACCGACACCTCGGAGGTCGTGACATCGACTACGCCCTCCTCCAACACTTTGCAAAAGAGTTCAAGACAAAATACAAGATCGACGTTATGTCCAATCCTAAAGCTACTTTCCGTCTCGCAGTTGGCTGTGAGCGACTCAAGAAAGTTCTCTCAGCCAACACCGAAGCTCCACTGAACGTCGAATCAATCGTGAACGACGTCGATGCATCTTCCAAACTCTCCCGTGACGAATACGAACAACTCATTGCCCCCGTTCTCGAACGCATATCTGGCCCTCTTGAAGAGGCACTCGCCGAGTCCGGTCTTACCGTCGACCAGATCGACGCTGTCGAGCTCATAGGTGGTTCGACCCGTATCCCCGCCGTGCGTGCGTGCATCCAAGCAGCACTAGGCGGTAAACCCCTAAGTACGACGCTCAATCAAGACGAGGCCATTGCACGCGGCGCCACCTTCGCCTGTGCATTCTTCAGTCCCACATTCCGCGTGCGCGAATTCCACATGCGAGATATCTCGCACTATCCCATCAAGGTCTGCTGGGAGCGTTCCGAGGCCGATCCGGATGAAGACACGGAGCTTACCGTCTTCCCTCGCGGGAACTCGGTTCCTTCCACCAAGGTGTTGACGTTTTACAGGAAGGGTCCGTTTGATATCGAGGCGCGCTACCTCGAGCCAGAAGGGCTGCCTGGTGGAATTAACCCCTGGATCGCGACGTTCTCTGCCAAGAACGTACCCGCCGATCCCAGGGGTGATCTTACGTGCGTCAAACTCAAAACGCGGCTGAACCTGCACGGCATAATGTCGTTCGACTCTGCGTATGTCGAAGAGGTAGAGGAGCTAGACGAGACTGCGGCGATGGATGTTGATGGGGGCGCTGCACCTGCAGAGGCGCCGGCAAAGAAGAGGAGGGTGAAAAAGATCGACGTCCCCTTCACTACCCTCACGACGTCCTTGGATCCGGCTATCCTGGAGAAGTTCAAGGAACAAGAAGCGCAGATGCACGCTGCCGACAAGCTCGTCCAGGACACCGAGGTTCGTGCATATACTCACGTCACCTGTATACCAGCGAACACTAACTAACCCCCCACCCTTTAACAGGACCGCAAAAATGCACTGGAAGAATACGTCTACGACACCCGCGGCAAACTCGACGATCGCTACGCCCCCTACGTCCAGCCCGCCGAGAAAACCAAGCTCCTCGGCATGCTCCAAGAGGGCGAGGACTGGCTTTACTCCGAAGAAGGCGAAGACGCCACGAAATCCGCCTACGTCGGCAAGCTGGACGCCCTCAAAGCCGTCGGCGACCCCATCGTCGCGCGCTATCGCGAAACCGAAGAGCGTCCCAGGGCGATTGCAGAGCTGCGCACGACGCTCAACGAGTACATGTCGCAGGCGACATCGTCGGACGAGAAATTCGCGCACCTCGACCCCAAGGACAAGAACGCCGTCGTGGAGAAGTGCGCCACCATCCAGAAGTGGCTGGAGGACCAGATCGCGCGACAGGCGGAGCGGCCGAAGAACCAGGATGGAGTGTTGAAGCCCGCGGATATCTTGAAGAAGAAGGATGAGATTATATACTTTGCAATTCCCATCCTCACCAAGCCGAAGCCGAAAGTCGTCCCGCCCAACGGGACACAGACACCACAGAGCGGGACCCAGACGCCAGACCCGGGCGCCAAGCAGGAGAAGAGGCAGCAGGAGGCTCCCCCTAAGGCTGAGGAGGATGTCCCTGGGCCACCTGAGATGGACGTAGACTAGGGGGATTGCTTGTGTCGTGTCGTGTCGTGCATGATCAGCAGTAATACTACTTCGAGGTGATAGTGTTCCGAGTAGAGGCATGTTTTTGTTTGTAGAACATTTACTTAGTACCGCAATTATCATAGTGCTACTCAAGTCTTGACTTTGGTGTGGTGTGGTGGTCAGAGATCTGTCTACTCTTGAACTTTGGTATACAGTGTAAGCATCAGGTCTCCTATTTGTACTGGGTAGTCAAACTAATTCTCTGGTCTCCAACTTCAATACTATCTTCACACCTGATCTATTAAGAACACATTGCACATTGAAATGGCACATACAAGAACAGCAGTAGACAGCAAAAAAACTTCAGTTTATGGACACATTAGAAGAACAAAATGGAAGCAAATTACAACTACAGAAACTGTCAGTGACACTAAATGTAGATGATCAGTGTTTGAATTGGAGGTACCATAGTACTTTAGACTCACTGTGATGAGTTCCTATATTCCAATATGAACAAACATTGCTCGCTCCTGCAGGGGCACACCATCCTTTGCTAGTGCAGCAACAGCCTCATGAAGGGCCCTAGCAGCCATAGTACAGTCCAATCTGCTGTTCTTGCAGAATTCCTTGTAGAATGGTGACACAAGCTTGTATGCCACTTCATCATTGACATGCCACAGTGTCCCAATCACACTCTTCACCCCCATGAACTGTAGTCCTGCTGCCAGATGAATCACTTCATCTGGAGTGGACAAGTCACCCATGGCAGTTTCACAGGCAGAGAGGAATGCAAATTCATGGCTAGATATGTTGGCATTGATGATGTCCAGGAGTGACACTAGACCATCAGCCATTGCAAGGCAAGATTTAAAAGGCTCTTTAGGAACCTGCATGCCATGGCAGGATAGGTGAAGCCATTGAGTATCCACTATCATTTTGAGTGCCTGGTCTCTTGTTGCCTCAGAACCCATCACCTTTGTAAACATCACTGAGGGTATGTGCAGCAGTGCTTCTATACCATTTAGTTCATGCCCAATGTAATGCCGAGGTGGGAACCTGTCTGATGTGTCTGATGTGTCTGGTGTGGTTTGGCCAATGGCAGCAAATGTGATCTCCTGGGTCATCTTTGCATTTGTGGTGCGAGCTTTGATCAGTGCAGCAAGTGATGGTGTGTAGGATGAAACAAAGAGCTTTGAAAGCACTTGACCACTATCTTTGTATTCACCTGCACAGTGTAGAGGAAGGGCAGTGAAGACTGATGTGGGACACCACCATATGCGAGAGTACTTTCTCACAAACCTCTTCAATTTCTGCACCACTGGGAAGATCACCTTTTTCCAAAGTTCATCCATGCCTTCAATGAATACACTGTAAGCTGGCCCCTGGGGATGTTGATTGTTCTGACCAAGCTGTAACACAAGATCATGCAACTCCTGCAAAGTAATTTGCAGTGGGAGATGAATTGGTGGTTGCATGTACAAGACAATGATTGCATCACAGGAAAATTTACTAGCAATCAGGATAATGATGGGCCCTTCACATGCTGCATGTTGGAGGTCTGCAAACAAGGATGGTAGGAGGAAGTGGGAAAAGCCCTTGAGGGTCCTAATTTCCTCAACAACCTTGTTCCATTGCTCAAGTAGATTTTTATAATGCTGCTCCCTAGCCTCCACCTCAGATCTGGATTTGTCATGAGTGAATGACAGTTTAGCATGTCTGTTCAGCAGAGTACTGAGATTTTGAAATTGTCCCACTAGTGTGTCTGTGCTTGGATCTTGGAAGTACAGATCCTCAAGTGATGTGTGGAAGTGGGCAATCTGAGTCCAGTGTAAAGCCCGGCCTTGCTCTAAAAGTTCCACAGCATGGCAGATATCCCCCTGATGAAGGGCACATGATGCAGCATTGACAGCAAGATCTGGTGGAAAATGCTTCTGTGCCTGATCTTGAGAAAGCACTGAGGTTGTTGCAGAGATATGATAATCAAGCAGATGCAATGTTTGTGAGTAAGCATCCAGAGCAGACATATGATGATGCTGTTCTGCAACTCTAATCCATGTTTGACAGCACTCCAAGCCTTGGAACAGGTTGGCATGTGCAAATTCAGCTGCCTTCTTGTAATGGTGCATGGCATCCTGCAGATTCTTCTCCTTATGTTGAGTGCTCCAGAGAATCAGATGGAGGTTAGCAAGATGGTATTGAGCAATGAGATGAGATGAATCAGTGAGAGATTGCTCAACTGCACCATAGCTCAGCTGAAAGGCCTCATCAAGGTCCTTTTCATCACCTCGCTGTTGAAATCGTGTCTGAAGGACACCAGCAAGGTTGCTGAGTGAAGAGAAGTGCTCTGGGTGACCCTCAGGCCTCAGCTGCAGTGCAATTTGGTGGTGCTCAATTGCCTCATCAAGGTCCTTTCCATCACCTCGCTGCTCAAATCGTGTCTGAAGGGCACCAGCAAGGTTGCTGAGTGAAGAGGAGTGCTCTGGATGACCCTCAGGCCTCAGCTGCAGTGCACTTTGATGCCACTCAATTGCCTCATCAAGGTCCTTTCCATCACCTTGCTGCTCAAATTGTGTCCACAGTGCATTGGCAAGGTTGTTGAGTGAACCTGAGTAATCTGGATGACCCTCTGGCATCAACTGCAGTGCACTTTGGTGGTGCTCAATTGCCTCATCAAGGTCCTTTCCATCACCTTGCTGCTCAAATCGTATCTGAAGGGCACCAGCAAGGTTGCTGAGTGAAGAGGAGCGTTGTGGGTGACCCTCAGGCCTCAGCTGCAGTGCACTTTGGTGCCACTCAATTGCCTTATCAAGGTCCTTTCCATCACCTCGCTGCTCAAATCGTGTCACCAATGCATTGGCAAGGTTGCTGAGTGAATAGGAGCACTGTGGGTGACCCTCAGACCTCAGCTGCAGTGCACTTTGGTGGTGCTCAATTGCCTCATCAAGGTCCTTTCCATCACCACGCTGCTCAAATCGTGTCCACAGTGCATTGGCAAGGTTGTTGAGTGAACCTGAGTAATCTGGATGACCCTCTGGCATCAGCTGCAGTGCACTTTGATGGTGCTCAATTGCTTCATCAAGGCCTTTTCCATCACCTTGTTGATCAAACCATGTCCACAGTGCATTGCCAAGATTGTTCAGTGAAGACAGGTGCTCTGGGTGACCCTCAGGTGTCAGCTGTGGTGTAATTTGACTCTGCAGTGGGTGACCCTCAGATATGAGCTGCAGTATAGTCACATTGATTAGCTGTACACTAACTTGGAGATGCTTTGCATACCAGTCTAACCTTGGCCTTCACTAGAGCATGTTCCACAGCACCAGTCTGCTGGTGGCTGGTATCACCCACAACTGTAGAGAAAAATCAAGTACATTAGTCTGCAATACAATATTCATTTAGGGGTATGGGCCCACATGGTTGGGGGGAGCCATGAATGCTTCCTGGATGGTTATTGTAGACATCCTATGATATGTTTATAGTAATGAATAGCAAAATTTTCAAAGTTGGGGAACCCTGACCTCTGAGAGACAGACCACAGAGCCAACAGTTGATTGAGCTTCCCCATCACTCAATGCAGAGATGAGGGACTCAGACTTGGGGGAGAGGTATGTGTGGCCTTCAAATTGTATAGTTAGTTAGAGCATCACTTATAACCCCCTCCCCCCCAAAAAAGAAGAAAGAAAGAAAGAAAAGGAAAAACATACCATTTACATTATCACAGACTGGCACAAATTTCATATAGAGATGCTCTAAAAGATGATATTTAGTGCTCTTTTGCAGATTTAATTTCATCTGCATGATGGCAGACACACCTATTACCTCCACATCCAAGCTGCCAGGTGGTATGTCGGACCATTGACTATCATGAGTGACTGCCACATCTGCAGAAGGAAACTGAATAGAAGGTCAGGAAGGGCTAAATGGCACAGAAGTGGACTGGCTACAGACATGATCAAGCAGAAACTGATTTACAGTGTCAGCTGGATGATATAGCTACAGCAATGCTCAGAAATTACATGGGATATTCTTTCCAATTAGAGCTCACCTTTGCAACACCAGGTACTCGTTGAAGGGACACATCTAAACACGAACCCTCTATGTCCATTGTGTCATCACTAGGTGTTCCTGAAGGCCAAGACACCGTGCCAGTCTGCAGCGGTGTTAGTATGTCTATTGACTCTTCATCATCAGCACCTGGTGTAGAAGAGGGGGAGAGGCCACTGGCACTCTGGTGTCCTTGTGTATATTGTGAATTTCCTTGCCTGTGCAATGGTCTGTCAGGAATGAATAGATGTGATTGATCAATTCCTGCACGGGGTAGTTTTAACAATACTCCTGGACCCCGCAAACGCCCCAAAAGCCCATCTCTTATGGCAATCTTGTAACCACGTATGAACAATGTTTGATTTCGACTGTCTGGATCATATCCCTGGTTGGGACCCGAGCGGGTAGCGACAGAGTTTGTCCCACCCTGTTAGGGACACCCAAAGACAAAGCTCAAAGTGAAGACGATGTGATTCTGGGAGTGAAAACTATTTCAGAACTAGAGACTTACTACGATACTCGAGCTGTATATATACCCAGAACCCTATGACCAGGGTAGCGATAAGAGTGGCTATGACGAGGAAGGCTATACGCCAGGCGGAGAGCATGTTGTGATAGAATGGAAGAGAAGACGTGAAACGTGTATGATAGGAATGATAGAAGAAACGGAGATTAAATAGGAATGGAAGCGTGAGTGTGTGAAATGATGACAAGGTGAAACGTGAAAATGTGAAAAGGTGACATGAACCTTTCAATACCCCCCTTCTAAGTCTTGACGTCCACGTCAAGAGGAAATTCAAAGAATGAATCGTCAAAACGATTAAGAGTAGAACGAAAGGACTTGAAGTCATCAGAGAGGAATATGCCGGTGGGAATGGGAGGGGGAACGCGTCGACAAATAGGACACGAACAAGGAGAGTCGGAATTGAGAGGTCGTAAAGTCATGCGAGGATTTGGACGAGGGGCAATTGGATGGAGTCGATGGAAATCCCGAATAGCGTCCCGTGCATTTGTCAATTCAGACACTTTTATCCATTCGCGTTCTTCACGAGGAAAACCTTTCCAATGAATGAGGTAGTCAATTTGACCGCGTCGTTCCCTTGAGTCGATAACGGATTCAATTTCGTGCTCTAGGGATTGGGCAATGACGTCTGGAGGAGGTGGAGGAGGTTGTTTCTGTGATGGATAAACCCCTTTAACGTATGGCCACAAGAGACACTCATTGAAGACGGGATGGATTCCTTTCCAGGATTTGTCGAGTTTCAACTCATAAGCGGCTGTTCCAATTTTCTTAACGACTTTGAAAGGCCCATATCGTTTGTCGTCCAACTTCTTCATTGGTCGATCCGAGCGAATGTTTGTTCCCTCCAAGAGGACTAGGTCTCCTGATTTATATTCTTGACGATCTTTGGCGTGACGATCATGGAAACGTTTCATGTCTGCAGCTGCTCGTGTCAAAGCAATCTTGGCTTGTTCGTGTGTCTCTTTCATGGTAGAAACGAAGTCGGCAGAAGCTTGGTTCTTCACTTCTCGACGTTCTGTTCCAATGAGCGGTTGTTGACCATAGTTGAGGATGAAAGGAGAGAAACCAGTTGCTGATGACGTTTTCTGATTATGAGCAAATTCCGCGAGCGCGAGCCAATCAGTCCAGTCTGTTTGACGATGATTGATATAGAGGCGAAGGTATTGTTCTACTTCGCTATTGACTCGTTCTGTTTGTCCATCGGTTTGTGGATGGTAAGCGGTCAATGGATTTGCATCAATTTTCAGCAACGTATAGAGGTCACGCATGAACGATGAGACGAATTGTGTTCCTCGATCCGAGATGACTCTTTTCGGTGTTCCATGTAGTTTGAAAACATGGTCACGATAGATGTTGGCTACTCCTTGTGATGTGATCGTCGTCGAGACAGGGAATAGGTGAATCATCTTTGTGAATCGGTCGACGATCACAAGGACAGCGTCTTTGCCTTTGGACTCGGGTAGGGGTCCGATGAGATCGATGGAAATTTCTTCCCATGGTGCAGACGGAACAGGTAGGGGATTGAGAGGAGTGTTTTTGGTCACGGTCTTTGATTTCGTCTTCTGACATGCATCACAACCTCAGACGTACTTGTCTATGTCCTTTCGAATTGTTGGCCAGTAATATTTTGTCATGATGAGATCACGAGTCCGTCTTATCCCTGGATGTCCAGCGAGAGGATGGTCATGATGGGCAATAATGATTCTCTCTCGTAGGGCATCGTCTTTTGGGATGTATAGAAGATCTCTCCAATGGATGATGTTGTCTTGTTTCGACCAGAGTGACCCTTCTTTTTCCAAACCGTTTCATGCGAAGCATTCTGCTTTGTATTGCAGTTGAATTACTTTGGCCTCGATAGAATCGGAGTGAATTTGTCGGGTAAAGAGGGATGAAGGTAGGACGATCTGAGCTTTATTATCTAGATCCACCCCTTCTCCAAGATCTGGCCTCCGGGACAGAGGGTCGGCGGGATTTGACTTGCCCGGACGATGGGTCAAGGAGAAATCGAATTCCGACAGGAATTGCTGCCAACGGGCCTGGCGACGCGAAAGATCCTGAGGACGGCGAAAGAAGGTGAGGTTGCCATGGTCAGTCAACACCTCCACACGATGTGAAGCCCCCAAAAGATAATGGCGCCACTCCTTGAACGCGCACACAATGGCAAGTAACTCAAGATCAGCGGCATGATAGTTCCGCTCAGCATCATTCAGGGAACGGGAGAAGAAAGCGACCGGACGCCAAAGCTTGTCATCCTGTTGTTGGGACAACACAGCACCAACACCGATACCGGAACCGTCTGTCTCAACACGGAAGGGTTGATCAGCACGGGGCATGGCTAACAATGGAGCAGTGGTGAGGGTGGCCTTCAGAGAGTCGAAAGCAGCTTGACAATCGGCAGTCCAAAGCCAGGGTTTCTTGTCAGATGTCAGGGCATTAAGAGGTCGCGCCTTTTGGGCAAAGTCCTTGACAAAACGACGATAGAAATTAAGAAAACCAAGGAACGATCGGACTTCCTTTCGAGAAGAGGGGACGGGCCAGTCAACGACTGCTTTGACTTTGAGGGGATCCATGCCAACCGAGTTGTGAGAGACGACTAGACCGAGGTATTCGGTTTCTGATTTCTCAAAATCACATTTCTCGGGTTTGAGGAACAGCTTGTTGTCGCGAAGGATGGTAAGAACTTCGCGAACGACCTGACGATGTTCTTCGAGCGTCGTCGTGTAAATCATTATGTCGTCCATATAGATGATGACAACACCTCTGTTGATGAGATCACGAAAAAGGTCATTCATCATCGTCTGGAATGTCGCCGGTGAATTGGTAAGACCGAAGAACATAACCAGTGGTTCAAAGAGTCCACGATTAGTCCTGAATGCTGCTTTCCATTCATCGCCATCAATGATGCGTACGTTGTTATAACCCCATCGGATGTCCAATTTTGTGAAGTGTTTGGCTGACTTCAATTTGTCGACGAGTTCCGAGATTAAAGGAAGGGGATAGTGATTCTTGATTGTGATATCATTCAACTTCCGATAATCTTGTATAGGGCGAAGGCGGCCGTCCTTTTTCTTGACAAAGAAGAATGCTGAAGCAAAGGGGGATTTCGATGGTCTTATCCGTCCACTTGAGAGGTTTTCTTCTAGAAAAGCATCGAGTTCCTTTTGTTCATCCGGTGAGAGATTGTAGGTTTTGCAATCTATCTTATGATCACCAGGAAGTAACTCGATAGCGTGATCCCAGGGCTTTCGTGGAGGGAGTTCATTGAAGTTTTCCTTTGCAAAGACATCTCGGAAATCATGGTATACATTGGGTACGATTTCCTCGAAGCTTTTCTTTTTCTTTGACATGGCTTCGGCAGCTGCGATGTTGGTTGCAACATTTTCGAAAGCACGGATATCTACCATGAAAAGACGTTCTCCTTCTTGATAACGTATATGGTCTTCCTCTTCTTCATCATCATCAACATCGATTAGACCAGGGACATGGTCACCTTCACATCTGAATTCAATGCGGCCGGTCTTCCAATCGATGGATGGATTATGAATCTTTAACCAGTCATGACCCAGGAATATTGAATTCGTTCCTAGGTTTGTGACTGCCAATGCGATTCGTTCGTGATGATCGAGTATGACCATCTCGACAATAACGAACTCTTTGATGGTTCCATGTGAGTTGGTTGTCCCATCAGCATTGTAGACTGGTATCGGATGAGGAAGAGGATGGCAGAAAAGATTCTTTTCTTTTACAAAAGATTGATCTATGGACAATCCCGTACATCCCGAGTCGATGAGTGCGGTTGTTGAGAGATGAGTTTGGTCATCGCACACTATTTCAACTGGGAGTTCAAGGCTATCGCGTTTGCTCTTGGATGTATGGACAAAGCGGGGTTTCTTTTGTAAATCGCGAAGAATGAATGAGGCATCGTATAGGGAGGAAGTTTTTAATGAGGAAATGAGAGACGCATTGACTTCGGTGCGTCGGGAGTCATGGACGAAGGAATTGATATGATGGATTGCATGCTCCTCATCGGCGTTGTCTACGATGGATTTTATCCATCGGATAGACCAAGGATCCACACTGTTAAGCCAACTTCGGTCAGCCTTTACACTGGTGTGGCGATCAGAGGCTCCGTTCTCCCGGATTTGCTCTTATGGCGCCACACCACGTGTAACAGGGGACTTACTAACAGACTTCTTGCGCGTTTCGGGACGCTGCAAGATGGTTACCTGTTTTGGCTTTACAGGTGTTTCTTCGGTAGTCTCGCCCACATCGTGTACAGGTAACACTGCATATTTATTAACAGAGGGTAGAATACATGAGTTACCTACTGTACACGACGAGGACTGTTCAGGGAGCTGTAGTCGACCAGCTACGCTCCGTTTCCAAAACCCGATTGGTCGTTGACGACCGTAGCAGAGAGGCCCTTTTCTCGCTCATCGACAACTTTCATGTTGTCGGCCAATTCTTGCGCGGTTTGATAAAAGATTTTGATACCCTTGTAGTCCATCATGCGCATCTGACGGGGACGGGATTTGAAGTGCTCGGCACAGGGCCAAGGCTTTCCACAGCGGAAGCACTTTCCTTCGGCTCTCGCTTTCGCGATATCCATTGGGACACCTTGACCACCAAACGTGCCAGGCGTGTAGAGCGAAGGTTGTTGGGCTCCGTCGGTCTTGGGTAATGTCGCCTCAGGACGACTATTGACCGTCTGAAACGGCTGTTGAGGACGGGGACGAGAGATATATGAGGGATTGGAGAAGGTCGACCTCTTTCTGTCGGCGATCTCGGCGAGGGTTTGAGCTCCTTCGATGAGCGCTTCTTCCCATTGACTGAATGATTCGGATTTCATCAGCCGGGGTTGAGAACGCTCAACGTACTCGACGACCTCGTTGTGGATACCGTTCCTCATGATGTTGATGAGAAGTCGGCGTTGGTCATAGAGGTCATAGTCGGCCTCAAGGACGAGCTGTTTCATGGTGGTAAAGAAATCTTCCACCGTCTCCTTGCCTTGCTTCAGGTTCATCAGTTTCTTTTCAGCCGTTCGCTGAAGCGCGACTGGCTTGAAGGTGGCGTCGAGTCTGTCAAGGAACTCATCGTAGGACAAGTCGAGGTTTTCGGGTTGTTGTGAGAACAAGTCCGCCCACCGTCCTGCGGCGTTTGAGCCCCTCATGTACGACGTAGCAATCAGCATCTTCTGCCAATCGCTTGGTTCCTCGTTGTACCCCATCAGGTACGTTTGGAGCTGTCTCATCCAAGTCACATAGTGCGACTTGTTGCCGTCGAACGTGTCCGGCTTGGCTGCTAGCGATTTCCCAACTTTCGGTTCGGGCAGGCGTACTCTCATCGGGAACTGAGGAGGACGTGGCCTTGAGGGTTCGTTCCTTCTTGGCGAGGCTCTCCCACCAATTCCTGAGCTCCTCAACGGTTGACGGCTCCCATCTGCCGTTCTGCTGGAGTGGAATGGGTTTGGCGGGACAACTGCGGTGGGAGCGTGCATTGGCACGGTCTGCGACGGAAAGTTGGAGGGTGTGGGAGGCGGTCCGGCTGCTGATGGATCCAGGATATAGAGTCCATACCATGTCCGAAAATTCTGGAGATCGATCGCGTTGTCGTCTGAGTTGTTCGGGGGGAGGTGGACAGAGCTGGTGGTAGCGGGGGTGCGAGATGAGGAAGCCATAGGGGTCGGAGTTAGGGAGACGGAGTTGTCGTCGTCCCCTTCGTCCGGAACCACTGGCGTTGGGTTGTGATATTGGGTGAAGCGATCCATCACTCATAAAGTATGATAGACGGTTGTATTGGTAATTGTTCTAAACGCTACCGAGGTAGACGCACAGCACAGCAAAGTCGAAGTTACACCGTGTTAAGAACAAGTACAGGATAGATGGTGAACGTCGGAGCGCGGCCTACTCAACGACGTATGAGAAACAGTGAGGGTACGAAGTGTACCGTCAACAGGCAAATGTAGGAAGATGAAGGCGAGAGAATAGTTCTGAAATAATGTTAGGGACACCCAAAGACAAAGCTCAAAGTGAAGACGATGTGATTCTGGGAGTGAAAACTATTTCAGAACTAGAGACTTACTACGATACTCGAGCTGTATATATACCCAGAACCCTATGACCAGGGTAGCGATAAGAGCGGCTATGACGAGGAAGGCTATACGCCAGGTGGAGAGCATGTTGTGATAGAATGGAAGAGAAGATGTGAAACGTGTATGATAGGAATGATAGAAGAAACGGAGATTAAATAGGAATGGAAGCGTGAGTGTGTGAAATGATGACAAGGTGAAACGTGAAAATGTGAAAAGGTGACATGAACCTTTCACACCCCGAGCCCAGGAATATGCAGCAGTGATGTTCCCATTGACAACTGGGCCAGCAGTAAGTGAGAAGGACAATGCAGCGCCCTCTGATCCATCTGCCCGAGAGAATGATGCGAGAGACCAGGATCTGGCCTTATGATATCCGGTAATCAGGTAGAGAGAGTCATTGTTGATTTCTGCATGCCCAAGGTTGTGATAGGCAAACTGATACCAAGATGCCGCATTTTTCAGTGCCTCGTCACGGAATGGAAGAATGTTGACAAGATCTTCCTTGTGTGGAAATCCGAAGAAATCCGTAGGCGCGAACGGCGAGGATGTGAGCGAAAAGCTAAGGTTTGTAGTACTACTGACACGCGTACTATGTTCGGTACGATTATGTAAGCTACGTAGGTACTACGACGAGCGCGATTTCCAACACAACCCCTCGAGCGAGACGTAGTCAGTAAGTAGGAACAGAAAATGGGGAGAGGGGAATTTGAAAGAGAATATGGGGTTAATAGGAAGGGAGTCAGCGGCAATGTGCGCGAATCCGCAGCACTTGTAGCACTGGGGGCCTAAAGGAATTGGCCGCTTTTGACGTTGTGACGGAGGTGGTTGATGAGGCGTTTTACGGGCGGCGAATACAACCCCTGACGGTTCAGGGTTTGAGTTGGATTGTTGGCGGGACTCTTCGTTCGGCGTCTGCGTGACGACAGGAGAGACGGCGAGGTCGTCTAGAGGAGTAGCGCCAATGGTCGTGATGAGCGGGGAGTATTCGGCAGGGGGAAAGCATCACAGAGGTAAGGAATAGGGTAGATGGCTGCAGACGGCATGAAGCAAGTAAAAAGGGGGGTGCACGAAGCGATGGACTGTGGTTGCACGGAGCGATTGACACAGGGTTGCACAAAGCGGCTGACACGGGGTTGCACGGAGCGATTGACACGGGTTGCACAGAGCGATTGACATGGGTTTGCACGGAGCGACTGACACGGGTTGCACGGAGCGAAAACGACTGGGTTTGCACGGAGCGACTGACATGGGTTGCACGGAGCGAAAAACGACTGGCTAGTTTCAAGGTACCAGCTGACCTGTAACCGGCTTGATTTGAGGCTCTAGCTTGCCTTGGGGGTGAGCAGATCTATCTTCGGAGTGTAAGCACAGTGGCCTAGCACTCGGGGCTCATAACCTGTGGAAATCCGAAGAAATCCGTAGGCGCGAACGGCGAGGATGTGAGCGAAAGCTAAGGTTTGTAGTACTACTGACACGCGTACTATGTTCGGTACGATTATGTAAGCTACGTAGGTACTACGACGAGCGCGATTTCCAACACCTTGCCAGCCCCTTCAGGAAGAGCAAGGAGGGCACCCTCTGTAGAGGACGAATTAAATCCATAGCTAATGGTTCCGCCAGCAGAAATGGCTCTGAGAAGACTGATAAGAAGAAAATATTATGATTAAAAGCTCTTGCTTACGCCGTGGCATCTCCGCTTACGCTGCCAGAAAGAGTCTGAGTGGTTTGTTCAACGGATTGAGTCGCAAGGACTAGCCCCGCATTATCAGAAGAGGGAAACCCGCAGATGTCTGAACGCGGATCGAGCACCACTTGTTTGAAGTTGGAGGGAACCCCACGACCGTGATGTCGATTGATAGGATCTTCTGCGGATGAAGATATGTTGAAGAGGACATCGAAACTTCCATCTTCTCTGACAATACCTACATCCCCAATCTGCAGTCCTGTGCGATGGTAGTCGTCAGGCAAATTACTTGCTGGCTCTGGAAACCATAAAGCATGTCCACGGCTCTTGTCTACTGTAAGCATTAGTCGTGCATAGACAGCCTGTGGTGGTTCCGAGGATGGCATTGTCGCAATGAGTTGGTAAAAGTTGGAGAGTTCAGTATGTGGCGGTTGCTAAGAGGGTGACAGAGCTGTGTGGCGCTTGCACAGGCCCAATGATTCTTATCATATCGATCATCTCTTAGGCATACGAGTTCAGCGAAATCTCAAGTTGTTTATGTAATGTGACTTCCGGCTGAGACGGAGCCAGAGGTCTTATTGTAAAGATCACTAAACAAGTAAATCTCAGCGCCTCGCACCCAAGCCCAGTTTTGAATTCTTGATGATGGCAGTCACAGGCGTCTCGATGCCCACCGACGCATTCCCTCCGATCCTATCTCCCTCCGACCACCCCATCGACGCCAGCATCCTGAACCCAATATTACTCTCCCCAATCTTGGGTGCTTCCTGCGACAGCAGAGTTCACAAAGACAGATAAGTCAGCAAAGTGAACCAGGCATGCAGGAGATTGGAGTGGTTCCGAAAAGCGCACCTTTCCCACTTCGTCCCCCCTCGCGATGTCTGGGCAGCCGCCCTTTACTATCCCCGCCGTTCTTCCGATCGTACGCACGATCGAACGTGTTTCCGAACCGCTTCATTATCGCCCTCACCTTACCCTCTTTGACGATCCCCGTCCTCGTCGTCTTCATCAGAGTCGTGTACCGCCTCACCGCATTGCCGTTGCTTCGACTCGAGAGGCCAAATGCCGCTGCGAGCTCGTGAACGTTCTTCCACGACGCCTTATCCATAGCAGGAAGCGCCATGCTCGATTTTCCCCCGATATCATCAACGAAGCGCCGTATTTTGTGCTTCAAGAGATGCCATATCCACAATGGCGTTCGGTACCATGCTGACGAGGTCCTCGGGGTTGAGTTTGGACGCTGCGAGCATGGCTTTGCGGGCCTTCTTGCCGCCTTTATGGTTGCTGAATGGATCGACTGCGGCCTGTAGTCGGGCTTCGTGGCGTTGGCGTTTGTATTCAGCTTTCTTGGCTCGGTCGCGTTCCCATCGAGCTTGTAGTTCGTCGACAGAGTATCCGGCTTTGGCTTTGACTTTGTTGCCTTCTGCCAGTTATTGAATTGGTTTGGGCATCGTTAGGTACAAGTGGAAAGAAGAACGTACTTTTTACGGGTAAAGAGACTGATTGGGTGTCCATGGGCTCCTCGAGTTATACTCGTCCACATAGCCTTGGTGCAGGTTGCGGAACAGCTGTTTCCGTTGCTTGCGGTTATGTCCAGTGACGATGTCGCTGTGTTCTTCGAGGATGTCCTGGCCATCGCGTTTGAGACAACTGGATAGTGTAACCACTTAATAAACTCACGTTGATCTGTGCCGTGAATTCCTCGTCATCCAGCGAATCATCTGAATCATCTGAATCAGATACCTGTCGGGCAACTTTCGACAGCATGCTCCGACCCCTCTCCCGGATCTTGCGGAGACGAGCTTGGAAACTCGACCCGGGGCTCCGCTTGCCGTCATCATCTTCAGAGGAATCTACAGATGTTCCTTTGCCGTCGTTATCGTCTGTTGCAGGGTTCACCTCTTCTTCAGGCTCAGCGATCAATAGCTCTTCTTCAACATTGAAGGCTCTTTCTTCCTTATTCTCCTCGTGTTCTTCTCTATCCCCATCCCCATCCTCATCGCTAGGTTCCGAATCGGAGCTCCCTGTAGGTCCGCCTTGGTCTTCCTCGTCTTTCCGACGCATCCGCATCTCGTCCTCAATGTCATCCATGGTCACAAAGCGCGATCCTCCACACTCATATTCGTCAAGAATCCCTTCATCGCATCCATACCCAACTCCACATCCGGATCTAAATCCATCCCTCCGAGCCCACTCGACACCTCATCCAGCGCCTCATCACCATCACCACTCCTATCACCCTCCCCATCAGTTCCCCAATCCACCTCCGAATCTCCTCGCCGTCTGGTCTCCCACTTCGGATGCCGTCGTTCCCTCTCATCTTCCTCGCGCAACCGGGCCTCGGATAACATCGCCCCAAACGAACCGAATGCAGAACGACTCTTGTGAAGTTGGCGGAGTCGGTGAATGCGCACTTCTTTCGTGCGGGCCCTCAGTGCTGCCTTCGAGCGCTCGGCGGGAGTGAAGACTGGGCGAGTGCGTGGTTGTTTGGCGGTTCCTGGGGAGGAAAAGTCGAGCGTGAGGGAAGAGAACTGTCCAGGTCTGCGTAGGGTTGCGGTTTGGGCTTGACTCGAAGCCACAAGATTGGGAACACAGTAAACGTCGTCTTCGCCCTCCTGCATAGTAGGACTACTCACGCCCGTGGTGAAAGTGGTGGACCTTCCCGTAAGTAATAACGTAGTGGGGAGTTTGACGCGCGGGATCTCTGGAACAGGTGATGCCCTGCCCGACCGCGGATGGGGAGCCACATAGACGATCAGCTCGTCTTATTCGTCTAGCATTTCCCCGCCGTCAGTGCGTTCTACGAGGATGTCATCGCTTGCAAGGCGCTTGATGACCAGTGGGTTCGGTGTCAATGACGAAGAGTTGGGGCGAGTTATCAGTGAGCGACATCGGGTGGGCAAGAGTCGGCGGCGGGAGGTGTGAGCTTAGGATTTAAGTGAGATGGTACCAGAGAAACCTCCGCGGTATCTGAGGGACGGTAGGCGTCACAGACGCAGAGGGTGTTGCCACGGATCATCCACAAATCCAGACGATGAGGAGGGTGATTCTTCTTCCACTATAAGCACATCTGGAACTTCTGCGAAGATTCCGTTCGCAGATTGGTCTAGGGCTCGGTAGGCTCCTGGGGTACGGTTTCTCTGGCCTCTCCAGTGGGGAGCGACCTCGATGGAGTCATCTGTTGTACATTAACATCCACGGAACTTGATAGCCGGGTGGTGTCTTTGATATTATAAACGCCACTGAACGTCTCCTCGACGGCATGTTTTCGAGAAGGTGCTTGTGGTTTGGCAGTTGGGCCCGCCGCGTTGATCGGGAGGCGAACCATAGCCAAGCCTGCACAATAGATCTCTTCCATAGCGTCCTCGGGTCTCTATGCTGGCTCCATACTTGTTCACTGCAGCTACAGCGTCGATCTCTGCACGGATCCTGCCCGGGTCTGCAAAATCTATTTCTTCTAGCTGATTTTCGTCCTTCAGTTCCGAATCCGCAGGGAAGAAGCGCTGGATCCCATTAACACCCGAGCAACATGCTCGGCCGTCGGGACCTGAGACTCTTCAATTGTGCCTAAAATGTGACACATAAGCGAAGGGAACAGTGGCCAGAACAAACACGACAACTCACCAACTTCCTCCGAAAGAGGTTCCGGCAACTCTTCCGATCGCTGGAAGGGGAATGGTGTAAACGTCGAGCGCACGAACTTGATAGGCTTCAAAAACGGCCGCTCAAGTCTAACATGTTAGAAAGCGGTGCATCAGCGATCATGGCCAGTCCTGGCTTCTTCTGAGCAACATGAGGTCGACGGGAGTGTCAAACGGACCCCCTTCCCCTCCCCTCCCCTCCCCGTTCCCCGTCCTCGACCTGTTCCTGTCGGAGTCGAACCTCCTCGTCAAGGTCTATCAGTACCCCAGGGCAGTGTACCAACTCCAGATCTGGGTGTTCGTTCTTCCACGACCTGGTTCCTCTGCGTTTATTCAAATTGCCGCCAGCATCTATGGGTTGTTCAGGATGAGAGATATCCACCCATGTTTGTACCACCAAAACGCACCCAATGGCTCTGCCGCCCACTGCTGGATCTCGATGTCTATCTCGGCGTTTGGGTGAGGGTAACCATTTCTACCACTACGGCTTTTCCTCTGGCAAGGAATTTGTTCGTCGTCCACCGCGAAAACCACGACCGCTGCACCGATTGATATTGCGCCTGCGATTGTTGATTCTTCTGGACATACAGCTACAAGAAATCAGTGGAGCGGGGTACGATACAGCAAGTAGATGGGAAAGTGTAAGGTGGTCTGACAAATGTGTAAAGTGCTGTGTAACTGCCGTTGCCATGGCATCGATTCGGATCTACTCACTAACTCCGGACTCCGAGGACGTGGACAAGAACACGATGGTCCACTGTCGAAGGTGTACGTCTGAACGAGTATCTTTTCATCACCTCCAGTCATCCCAAGTATGGTCAATGCATCTCGACAACGACAAGTCATACAGTACTGATACAAGTCATGAGTCGGAAAGCGTCTTCCCAAAGCAACAACCCTCCGCCACATTTTTCGCTGCGTTATTTAGTGACGCCCCGCACTTCATTTTCGCAAAATATCGCGTGCTGGCTCTCCTCACCCTCTCCTCGTCTTAGATCTCCTGACCATCTCTACGAAACGTCTGCTACATCCATAGACCATCCGAAATGTCTGTCTTGCGCATCGATTTCGGTACTCTACACAGCAAGGTAATCTTGATTCAACTCTACCTCTTTATCCTCTTTTATCTGGCTTTCTCGCTTTCAGATCAGTGTCGCAAGAAATGAGGAATTGATACCATACTTAATGAAGTCTCCAATCGTGCCACACCGTGCGTATCCAACCATCTAGAACACCTTCCATACCGCGCTGTTGACCAACCGTGTTCTTGTCATCATCTAGATCTCTAGTGGCTTTTGGCCCTAAATAACGCGCAATCGGAGAGCATGCAAAGACCCAAGAGACCTCAAATTACAGGAATACTATCGGTTCTCTCAAACGTAGCATCGATCGCATAATCTCAGACCCCGATCTCGAGATTGAAAAGAAATATATCAATGCTACGCTTGTCGACGTCAATGGCACCGTGGGCGCAGGGTAAATCTTATCATCATCCGACAACGTCTTTTACTTCCACATCTAGCATCCACCTTCCCAGGTACGGTATGTTGGTGAAAAGCACACCTTCTCTGCAACGCAGCTCGTAGCCATGTACTTCGCTAAACTCCGCGACATAACTTCTAACGAACTCAAGACTGCCGTCTCCGATGTCGTCATCGCAATCCCAGGTTGGTACACCGACATACAGCGAAGGGCCATCCAAGACGCAGCTGCCATCGCCGGCCTCAATGCACTTCATCTCATCAACGACACAACTGCCACAGCTCTCAGTTGGGGAATCACCAAAACAGACCTTTCGGACCTTGAAAACCCACGTAACATCATGTTCGTCGACGTTGGTCACTCTTCCATGTCTGTTTCCGTCGTAGCCTTTACGAAAGGCCAGGTCGTCGTCAAAGGCTCTGCGTACGACCGAGACCTCGGAGGTCGTGACATCGACTCCGCCCTCCTCCAACACTTTGCAAAAGAATTTAAGACACAATACGAGCTCGACGTTATGTCTAATCCTAAAGCTACTTTCCGTCTCGCAGTTGGCTGTGAGCGGCTCAAGAAAGTTCTCAGCCAACACCGAAGCTCCACTGAACGTCGAATCAATCATGAACGACGTCGATGCATTTTCCAAACTCTCCCGTGACGAATACGAACAACTCATTGCCCCCGTCCTCGAACGCATATCTGGCCCTCTTGAACAGGCACTCGCCGAGTCCGGTCTTACCGTCGACCAGATCGACGCTGTCGAGCTGATAGGTGGTTCGACTCGTATCCCCGCCGTGCGTGCGTGCATCCAAGCAGCACTAGGCGGTAAACCTCTGAGTACGACGCTCAATCAAGGCGAGGCCATTGCCCGCGGCGCCACCTTCGCCTGTGCATTCTTCGGTCCCACATTTCGCGTGCGCGAATTCCACGTGCGAGATATCTCGCACTACCCCATCCAGGTCTGCTGGGAGCGTTCCGAGGCCGATCCGGATGAAGACACGCCGTCTTCCCTCGCGGGAACTCGGTTCCTTCCACCAAAGTGTTGACGTTTTACAGGAAGGGTCCGTTTGATATCGAGGCGCGCTACCCCGAGCCGGAAGGGCTGCCTGGCGGAATTAACCCCTGGATCGCAACGTTCTCTACCAAGAACGTACCTGCCGATCCCAGGGGTGATCTTACGTACGTCAAACTCAAAACGCGGCTGAACCTGCACGGCATAATGTCGTTCGTCTCTGCGTATGTCGAGGAGGTAGACGAGCGAGAGGAGACTGCGCCGATGGACGTCGACGGGGAGGCTGCACCTGCAGAGGCGCCGGCGAAGAAGAGGAGGGTGAAGAAGATCGACGTCCCCTTCACTTCCCTCGCGATGTCCTTGGATCCGGCTATCCTGGAGAAGTTCAAGGAACAGGAAGCACAGATGCACGCTGCCGACAAGCTCGTCCAGGACACCGAGATTCGTGCATATACTCAAGTCACCTGCATACAGGCGAACGCTAACTAACTCCCACTCATTAACAGGACCGTAAAAACGCCCTGGAAGAATACGTCTACGACACCCGCGGCAAACTCGATGATCGCTACGCCCCCTTCGTCCAGCCCGCCGAGAAAACCAAGCTCCTCGGCATGCTCCAAGAGGGCGAGGACTGGCTCTACTCGGAAGAAGGCGAAGACGCCACAAAATCCGCCTACGTCGGCAAGCTGGACGCCCTCAAAGCCGTCGGCGACCCCATCGTCGCGCGCTATCGCGAAGCCGAAGAGCGCCCCAGGGCGATCGCAGAGCTGCGCACGACGCTCAACGAGTACATGTCGCAGGCGACATTGTCGGACGAGAAATTCGCGCACCTCGACCCCAAGGACAAGAATGCCGTCGTGGAGAAGTGCGCCACCATCCAGAAGTGGCTGGAGGACCAGATCGCGCGGCAGGCGGAGCGGCCGAAGAACCAGGATGGAGTGCTGAGGCCCGTGGATATCTTGAAGAAGAAGGATGAGATTATATACTTTGCAATTCCCATCCTCACCAAACCGAAGCCGAAAGCCATCCCACCCAACGGGACACAGACACCACAAAGCGGGACCCAGACGCCAGACCCGGGCGCCAAGCAGGAGAAGACGCAGCAGGAGGCTCCGCCGAAGGCTGAGGAGGATGTCCCTGGGCCACCTGAGATGGACGTAGACTAAGGGGATTGCTTGTGTCGTGTCGTGCATGATCAGCAGTAATACTACTTCGAGGTGATAGTGTTCCGAGTAGAGGCATGTTTTTGTTTGTAGAACATTTACTTAGTACCGCAATTATCATAGTGCTACTCAAGTCTTGACTTTGGTGTGGTGTGGTGGTCAGAGATCTGTCTACTCTTGAACTTTGGTATACAGTGTAAGCATCAGCTCTCCTATTTGTACTGGGTAGTCAAACTAATTCTCTGGTCTCCAACTTCAATACTATCTTCACACCTGATCTATTAAGAACACATTGCACATTGAGATGGGACATACAAGAACAGCAGTAGACAGCAAAAAATCTTCAGTTTATGGACACATTAGAAAATCAAAATGGAAGCAGATTACAACTACAGAAACTGTCAATGACACTAAATGGAGATGATCAGTGGTTTGAATTGGAGGTACAATAATACTTTAGACTCACTGTGATGAGTTCCTATATTCCAATATGAACAAACATTGCTCGATCCTGCAGGGGCACCCCATCCTTTGCTAGTGTGCCAACAGCCTCATGAAGAGCCCTAGCAGCCATGGTACAGTCCAATGTCCCATTCTTGCAGAATTCCTTGTAGAATGGTGACACAAGCTTGTATGCCACTTCATCATTGACATGCCACAGTGTCCCAATCACACTCTTCACCCCCATGAACTGTAGTCCTGCTGCCAGATGAATCACTTCATCTGGAGTAGACAAGTCACCCATAGCAGTCTCACAGGCAGAGAGGAATGCAAACTCATGAGCAGATATGTTGGCATTGATGATGTCTAGGAGTGAGACTTGGCCATCAGCCATTGCAAGGAAAGATTTAAATGGCTCTTGAGGAACCTGCATGCCATGGCAGGATAGGTGAAGCCATTGATTATCCACTAGCATTTTGAGTGCCTGATCTCTTGTTGCCTCAAAACCCATCACCTTTGTAAACATCCCTGGGGGTATAGGCAGAACTGCTTCTATCTCACTTAGTTCCTGGTCAATGTAATGCAGAGGTGCAAACTTGACTGATGTGCCTGATGTGTCTGGTGTGGCTTGGCCAATGGCAGCAAATGTCATCTCCTGGGTCATCTTTGCATTTCTGGTGCGAGCTTTGATCAGTGCAGAAAGTGATGGTGTGTATGATGAAACAAAGAGCTTTGAAAGCACTTGACCACCCTCTTTGTATTCACCTGCACAGTGTAGGGGAAGGGCAGTGAAGACTGATGTGGGACACCACCATATGCGAGAGTGCTTTCTCACAAATCCCTTCAATTTCTGCACCACTGGCAACATCACCTTTTTCCAAAGTTCACCCATGACTTCAATGAATGTACTGTAATCTGGCCCCTGGGGATGCTGATTGTTATGCCCAAGCTGTAACACAAGGTCATGCAACTCCTGCAAGGTAATTTTCAATGGGAGATGAATTGGTGATTGCATGTACAAGACAACAATTGCATCACAGGAAAATGCACTAGCAATCAGGATAATGATGGAACCTTTACAGGCAGCCTCTTGGAGGTCTGCAAACAAGGATGGTAGGAGGAAGTGGGAAAAGCCCTTGATAGTCCTAATTTCCTCAACAACCTTGTTCCATTGCTGAAGTAGATTTCTATAATGCCGCTCCCTAGCCTCCAGCTCAGTTCTGGATTTGTCATGAGTGAGTGACAGTGCAGCATGTCTGTTGAGCAGAGCACTGAGATTTTGAAATTGTCCCACCAATGTGTGAGTGCTTGGATCCTGGGAGTAAAGATCCTCAAGTGATGTGCGGAAGCGGGCAATCTGAGTCCAGTGTAAAGCCCTGCCTTGCTCTAAAATTTCCACAGCATGGCAGATATCCCCCTGATGAAGAGCACATGATGCAGCATTGACAGCAAGATCTGGTGGAAAATGCTTCTGTGTCTGATGTTGAGATAGCACTGAGGTTGTTGCAGAGATATGATAGTCAAGCAGATGCAATGTTTTTGTGTAAGCATCCAGAGCAGACATGTGATGATGCTGTTCTGCAACTCTAATCCATGTTTGACAGCATGACAAACCTTTGAACAGGTTGGCATGTGCAAATTCAGCTGCCTTCTTGTAATGATACATGGCATCCTGCAGATTCTTCTCCTTATGTTGAGTGCTCCAGAGAATCAGATGGAGGGCAGCAAGATGCCTGTGAGCAGTGAGATTAGATAAATCAGTGACAGATTGCTCAACTGCAGCATAGCTCAGCTGAAGGGCCTCATCCAGGTCCTTTCCATCACCTTGCTGCTCAAATTGTGTCCCCAGGGCAATGGCAAGGTTGATGAGTGAACAGCAGTGTTGTGGGTGACCCTCAGGTATCAGCTGCAGTGCATTTTGGTGGTGGTCAATTGCCTCATCAAGGTCCTTTCCATCACCTTGCTGCTCAAATCGTGTCCACAGGGCAATGGCAAGACTGCTGAGTGAATAGGAGCGCTGTGGGTGACCCTCAGGTGTCAGCTGCAGTGCATTTTGGTGGTGCTCAATTGCCTGATCAAGGTCCTTTCCATCACCTCGGTGCTCAAATCGTGTCCCCAGGACAATGCCAAGGTTGTTGAGTGAAGAGGAGCGCTGTGGATTACCCTCAGGCCTCAGCTGCAGTGCATTTTGGTGGTGCTCAATTGCCTCATCAAGGTCCTTTCCATTGCCTCGCTGCTCAAATTGTGTCCACAGGGCAATGGCAAGGCTGCTGAGTGAACAGGAGTTCTGTGGGTGACCCTCAGGCATCAGCTGCAGTGCATTTTGGTGGTGCTCAATTGCCTCATCAAGGTCCTTTCCATCACCTCGCTGCTGAAATCGTGTCTGCAGGGCAATGGCAAGGCTGCTGAGTGAATAGGAGCGCTTTGGGTGACCCTCAGGTGTCAGCTGCAGTGTATTTTTGTGGTGCTCAATTGCCTCATCAAGGTCCTTTCCATCACCTCGCTGGTCAAATCGTGTCCCCAGGGCATTGGCAAGATTGTTGAGTGAAGAGATGCGCTGTGGGTGACCATCAGGTGTCAGCTGCAGTGCATTTTGGTGGTGCTCAATTGCCTCATCAAGGTCCTTTCCATCACCTTGCTGCTCAAATCGTGTCCCCAGGGCAATGCCAAGGTTGTTGAGAGAAGAGGAGCGCTGTGGATGACCCTGAGGCCTCAGCTGCAGTGCATTTTGGTGGTGCTCAATTGCCTCATCAAGGTCCTTTCCATCACCTCGCTGCTGAAATCGTGTCCCCAGGGCAATGGCAAGGTTGTTCAGTGAAGAGGAGCGCTGTGGATGACCCTCAGGGGTCAGCTGCAGTGCATTTTGGTGGTGCTCAATTGCTTCATCAAGGTCCTTTCCATCACCTCACTGCTGAAATCGTGTCCACAGGGCAATGGCAAGGCTGCTGAGTGAAGAGAAGTGCTGTGGGTAACCCTCAGGTGTCAGCTGCAGTGCATTTTGGTGGTGGTCAATTGCCTCATCAAGGTCCTTTCCATCACCTTGCTGCTCAAATCGTGTCCACAGGGCAATGCCAAGGTTGTGGAGTGAAGAGGGGCGCTGTCGGTGACCCTCAGGTGTCAGCTGCAGTGCATTTTGATGGTGCTCAATTGCCTCATCAAGGTCCTTTCCATCACCTCGCTGCTGAAATCGTGTCCCCAGGACAATGGCAAGTTGTTCAGTGAAGAGGAGCGCTGTGGATGACCCTCAGGGGTCAGCTGCAGTGCATTTTGGTGGTGCTCAATTGCCTCATCAAGGTCCTTTCCATCACCTCGCTGCTGAAATCGTGTCCCCAGGGCAATGGCAAGGTTGTTCAGTGAAGAGGAGCGCTGTGGATGACCCTCAGGGGTCAGCTGCAGTGCATTTTGGTGGTGCTCAATTGCTTCATCAAGGTCCTTTCCATCACCTCGCTGCTGAAATCGTGTCCACAGGGCAATGGCAAGGCTGCTGAGTGAAGAGAAGTGCTGTGGGTAACCCTCAGGTGTCAGCTGCAGTGCATTTTGGTGGTGGTCAATTGCCTCATCAAGGTCCTTTCCATCACCTTGCTGCTCAAATCGTGTCCACAGGGCAATGCCAAGGTTGTTGAGTGAAGAGGAGTGCTGTGGGTGACCCTCAGGCATCAACTGCAGTGCACTTTGGTGGTGCTCAATTGCCTCATCAAGGTCCTTTCCATCACCTCGCTGTTCAGATCGTGTCTTCAGGGCAATGGCAAGGCTGCTGAGTGAATAAGAGTGCTTTGGGTGACCCTCAGGTGTCAGCTGCAGTACATTTTGGTGATGCTCAATTGCCTCATCAAGGTCCTTTCCATCACCTCGCTGCTCAAATCGTGTCCACAGAGCAATGGCAAGGCTGCTGAGTGAATAGGAGCATTGTGGGTGACCCTCAGGTGTCAGCTGCAGTGCATTTTGGTGGTGCTCAATTGCCTCATCAAGGTCCTTTCCATCACCTCGCTGCTCAAATCGTGTCCCCAGGGCAATGCCAAGGTTGTTGAGAGAAGAGGAGCGCTGTGGATGACCCTGAGGCCTCAGCTGCAGTGCATTTTGGTGGTGCTCAATTGCCTCATCAAGGTCCTTTCCATCACCTCGCTGCTCAAATCGTGTCCACAGGGCAATGGCAAGGCTGCTGAGTGAATAGGAGCGTTGTGGGTGACCTTCAGGTGTCAGCTGCAGTGCATTTTGGTGGTGCTCAATTGCCTGATCAAGGTCCTTTCCGTCACCTTGCTGCTCAAATCGTGTCTGCAGGGCAATGGCAAGGCTGCTGAGTGACGAGGAGCACTGTGGATGACCCTCAGGCATCAGCTGCAGTGCATTTTGGTGGTGCTCATTTGCCCCATCAAGGTCCTTTCCACCACCTCGCTGGTCAAATTGTGTCCGCAGGGCATTGGCAAGGTTGTTGGGTGAAGAGGAGTGCCGTGGGTGACCCTCTGGTGTTAGCTGCAGTGCACTGCGGTGGTGCTTGATTGCGTCGTCAAGATCCGTCCCGTTATTTCGCTCCTCGAATGCCGTCAACATCATGTTGGAAACGTTCCATGAAACTACCCAGGGAAAAATCCTGCGTATGAGTCCTTTGACTCTTCTTCCCCTCTTTTGACGGGAGATTCCTGGTGATCGTCCTTAGGTTGTACATAGTTCTGCCCGTTATCTGTAGCTTGACGATGATATAGCTTATCATCAACCCTTGAATCGATACGCATCTTGAATATTGTCAGTTATTCGGCGGTATCAAAATGTTTCGAAAATCACGAACCGCAGCTGCACGAAAATGAACAACCTCCGCGTCATCGCAAGGTGAAAGTATTTCTGTTGTTACCTGGAGGCAGGTACCTGAACACACGACATCTCCCTCCGTGGTGCTGAAGGCAATGGCTGTGTTCCATCATCAGCACGCGTTGTAGAGCAAGTATGAGATACTAACTTACGACGGGAACTGCGACTGCGTTCAATTAACTCGGCGAGAGTAATGGAGCACTCGTGAAGTAGCTCTCCTTGTTCTCGGGCATTACCCAACTCAGATGACGCATTAATTTGTACATTCACCTCGGCAGAGATGTCCAAAGGCCTGGATACGGGATCAGCAACGAGGCAAGGCGACCAGACAGAGTTCTCACAAATCGATGGGATCGTTCCACTCGACAACCCCGCTAGTCGGACACATGCGGTTGTTTGATGTTCGCCAATGCTCGTCCCCGATAGAGATGCTGACGTAGAACTCGGCAGGGATTCGTGTGAGACCAGCAGCAACATTCGTAGCCTTGAGCTCTGTGAAGCAAACGTCAGTGACTACTAGTAGCGACCAGATGTGTACCCAAGTCACACACTTGTAATGATTCCCCATCGACCTGGTCTGATTGTCCCATCATTTGTGGACGGACTTTCGTATGTACTAACTTCCTCCATGTGGTTGGGGTTGCTGAAGTATTCGTGCTTTGCTCGAGAGGATGGTAGATTGGTGAAGTGTGGTTTGAGGTAGGCAGGTGAACGCCCAATATACAGCAGCAGCAACAGCAGCCATGCGACAGCGAACACGTGGGAGTTCATTGATATTCATCGATCATCTACAACTAGGAACGTGTTCAACTCAGAGGTAAAAGTTGCGAGAGGATAATCGGACGACGACGCATGACGACGGACTCGGGGCGAGGTTAATATTAATGTTCCGAGGGCAGGATGTACGAGGGGTCCATCGAAGCCGATTGCAGACGAGTCATTGAGCATATCCGAGTTCAAATGTTCAAGGTTCACTAAGTGGAAAATCTATCACAGCAGCGTTATCAATGTTTAACGTTTAACCATGTCCTGGGATGGTGTACGGGATATGAAGGTACAATCCAGACTTGAAAGTTCAATACGTTTTGCACATTTCTTACTCCGGTATTGGCCTGGGCAACAGAAAGTGAATATTATTATTGAGCGCATGTCGTCTCATTTTCCTGACACACGACGTCAACCAAAAAACCAAACACGAAATCTATAAGTCTCAGGGCGTCGCACCCAAGCCAAGTTCCGAATTCGGGATGATGACAGTCACAGGCGCCTCGATGCCCACCGACGCATTCCCTCCGATCCTATCTCCGTCCGACCACCCCATCGATGCCAGCATCCTGAACCCGATATTACTCTCCCCGATCTTGGGTGCTTCCTGCGACAGCACAGTTCACAAATAAACATAAGTCAGCAAAGCGAACCGAGCATGCAGGAGATTGGAGTGGTTCCGAAAAAACGCACCTTTCCCACTTCGTCCCCCTCGCGGTGTGTCGGCAGCCGCCCTTTACTATCCCCGCCGTTCTTCCGATCGTACGCACGATCGAACGTATTTCCGAACCGCTTCATTATCGCCTTCACCCTACCCTCTTTGACGATTCTCGTCCTCATCGTATTCATCAGAGTCGTGTATCGCCTCAACCCATTGCCTTTGCTTTGACTCGAGAGGCAAATGCCGCTGCGAGCTCGTGAACCCTCTTCCGCGACGCCTTATCCATAGCGGGAAGCGCCATGCTCGATTTCCCCCCGATATCATCAACGAAACGCCGTATTTATGCTTCGAGAGATGCCATATCCACAATGGCGTTCGGTACCATGCTGACGAGATCCTCGGGGTTGAGTTTGGACGCTGCAAGCATTGCTTTGTGGGCCTTCTTGCCGCTCTTATGGTTGCTGAATGGATCGACTGCGGCCTGTAGTCGAGCTTCATGGCGTTGGCGTTTGTATTCGGCTTTCTTGGCTCGGTCGCGTTCTCATTGAGCTTGTAGTTCGTCGACGAAGTATCCGGCTTTGCCTTTGCCTTTCTTGCCTTCTGCCAGTTATTGAATTGATTTGGGCGTCGTTAGGTACAAGTGGAAAGAAGAACGTACTTTTTACGGGTAAAGAGACTGCTTGGGTGTCCATGGGCTCATCGAGGGTCATACCCGTCCACATAGCCTTGGTGCAGGTTGCGGAAGAGTTGTTTCCATTATTGCTTGCGTTTATGTCCAGTGACGATGTCGCTGTGTTCTTCGAGGATGTCCTGGCCATTGCGTCTGAGACAAATGGATAGTGTAACCACCTAACAAACTCACGTTGATCTGTGCCGTGAACTCCTCGTCATCTGCGCCACGCGTCCAGGGCGGGAACCCGTCATCCAGCGAATCATCTGAATCATCGTCATCAGGTGCCTGTCGGGCAACTTTCGACACCTTGCCCCGACCCCTCTCCCGAATCTTGCGAAGACGAGCTTGGAAACTCGACCCGGGGCTCCGTTTGCCGTCACCATCGTCTTCAGAGGGATCTACAGACGTTCCTTCGCCGTCGTTGTCGTCTATCGTACGATCCACCTCTTCTTCAGACTCAGCTATCAATAGCTCTTCTTCAATATCGAAGGCTTCTTCCGCATTCTCCTCGTGTTCTCCTCTATCCTCATCCTCATTCTTCTCTATCCTCATCTTCGTTCTTTTCTATCCTCATCCTCATCCTCATCCCTAGGTTCCGAATCGGAGCTCCCGGTAGGTCCGCGTTGGTCTTCCTCGTCTTCCTGACGCATCCGCGCCACGTCCTCAATGACATCCATGGTCACAAAGCGCGATCCCTCCACACCCATACTCGTCAAGAATCCCGTCATCGCATCCATACCCATCTCCACATCCGGCTCTAAATCCATCCCTCCGAGCCCATTCGACACCTCATCCACCGCCGAATCAACACCCTCCCATCGCCCTCCCCATCAGTTCCCCAATCCATATCCGAATCTCCTCGCCGTCTGGTCTCCCACTTCGGATGCCGTCGCTCCCTCTCGTCTTCCTCGCGCAACCGGGCCTCGAATAACATCGCCCCAAACGAACCGAATGCAGAACGACCCTTGTGAAGTTGGCGGAGTCGGTGAATGCGCACTTCTTTCATGCGGGCCTTCAGTGCGGCTTTCGAGCGCTCGACGGGGGTGAAGACTGGGCGAGTGCATGGTTATTTGGCGGTTCCTGGGGAGGAAAATTCGAGCGTGAGGGAAGAGAGCTGTCTATGTCTGTGTAGGGTTTCAGTTTGGGCTTGACTCGAAGCCATAAGGTTGGGAACACAGTAAACGACGTCTTCGCCCTTCTGCATAGGACTACCCACGCCAGTGGGGAAACTGGTGGACCTTCCTATGAGTAATGACGTAGTGGGGAGTCTGACGCGTGGGACCTCTGGAACAGCTGCCCGACCGCGGATGGGGAGCCACGTAGACGATCAGCTCGTCTTCTTCCCCTAGTATTTCCCCGCCCCCAGTACGATCTACGAGGATGACATCGCTTGCAAGGCGCTTGGTGAAAGGTCTAGTGGGTTCCGTGTCAATGACGAAGAGTTGGGGCGAATTATCAGTCAGTGGTGCATCGGGTGGGCAAGAGTCGGCGGCGGGAGGTTGGGGATTAGGATGTAAGTGAGATGGTACCAAAGAAACCTCCGCGGGTATCTGAGGGACGGCAGGCATCACAGACGCAGAGGGTGTTGCCACGGATCGTCCACAAATCCAGACGATGAGGAGGGTGATTCTTCTTCCACTACAAGCACATCTGGAACTTCCGCGAAGGTTCCGTCCGCAGATTGGTCTAGGGCCTCGGTAGGCTCCTGGGGTACGGTTTCTCCGGTCTCTCCAGTGCGGCGCGACCTCGATGGAGTCATCTTTTGTACATTAACATCCACGGAACTCGATAGCCGGGTGGTGTCTTTGATATTATAAACGCCAGTGAACGTCTCCTCGACGGCATGTTTTCGAGAAGGTGCTTGTGGTTTGGCAGTTGGGCCCGCCGCGTTGATCGGGGCGCGAACCATAGCCAAATCTGCGCAATAGATCTCTTCCATAGCGTCCTTGGGTAGCGTCCTTGGGTCTCCATGCTGGGTCACTGCAGCTACAGCGTCAATCTCTGCACGGATCCTGCCCGGGTCTGCAAAATCTATTTCTTCTAGTTGATTTGAAGCTTCGTCCTCCGGTTCCAAATCCGCAGGAAAGAAGCGCTGGATCCCACTAACACCCGAGCAACATGCTCGGCCGTCCGGACCTGAGATTCTTCAGTTGTGCCTAAAATGTGACACATAAGCGAAGGAAACAATGGCCAAATCAAACACGACAGCTCACCAACTTCCTCCGAAAGAGGCCCCAGCAACTCTTCCGATCGCTGGAAGAGGAATGGTGTAAACGTAGAGCGCACGAACTTGATAGGCTTCGAAAACGGCCGCTCAGAGTCTAACATGTTAGAAAGCGGTGCATCAGCGATCAATCGATCATGGCCGGTCCTGGCTTCTTCTGAGCATCTAAGCCAACATGAGGTCGACGGGGAGTGTTAAACGGATTCCCTTCCCATTCCCCGTGCTCGACCTGTTCCTCTCGGAGTCGAACCTCCTCTTCAGGGTCTATCAGTACCCCCAGGCGGTGTACCAGCTCCAGATCTGGGTGTTCGTTCTTCCACGACCTGGTTCCTCTGCGTTTATTCAAATTGCCGCCAGCGTCTATGGGTTGTTCAGGATGAGAGATATCCGACCATGTTTGTACCACCAAAAACGCACCCAATGGCTCTGGCGCCCACTGCTGGATCTCGATGTCTATCTATCTCGGCGTTTGGGTGAGGGTAGCCGTTTCTACCACTACGGCTTTTCCTCTGGCAAGGAAATTTGTTCGTCGTCCACCGCGAAAACCACGACCGCTGCACCGATTGATATTGCGCCTGCGATTGTTGCTTCCTCTGGGCATACAGCTACAAGAAATCAGTGGAGCGGGGTACTGATACAGCAAGTAGATGGGAAAGTGTAAGGTGGTCTGACAAATTTGTACAGTGTTGTGTAACTGGCGTTGCCATGGCATCGATTCGAATCCACTAACTCCGGACTCCGAGGACGTGCACAAGAACACGATGGTCCACTGTCGAAGGTGTACTTCTGAACGAGTATCTTTTCATCACCTCCAGTCATCCCAAGTGTGCTCAATGCATCTCGACAACGACAAGTCATACAGTACTGATTCAAAACATGAGTCGGAAAGCGTCTTCCCAAAGCAACAACCCTCCGCCGCATTTTTCGCTGCGTTATTTAGTGACTCCCCGCACTTCATTTCCGCAAAATCGCGTACTGGCTTTCATCGCCCTCTCCTCGTGTTAGATCTCCTCACCATCTCTACGAAACGTCTGCTACATCCATAGACCATACGAAATGTCTGTCTTGCACATCGATTTCGGTACTCTACACAGCAAGGTAATCTCAATTCAACTCTACCTCTTTGTCCTCTTTTATCTGGTTTTCTCGCTTTCAGATCAGTGTCGCAAGAAATTGAGGAATTGATACCATACTTAATAATGAAGTCTCCAATCGTGCCACACCGTCCGTATCCAACCATCTAGAACACCTTCCATACCGTGCTGTTGACCAACCGTGTTCATCTTGACATCATCTAGATCTCTGGTGGCTTTTGGCCCTAAATAACGCGCAATCGGAGAGCCTGCAAAGACCCAAGAGACCTCAAATTACAGGAATACCTTCGGCTCTCTCAAGCGTATCATCGGTCGCATAATCTCAGACCCCGATCTCGAGATTGAAACGAAATATCTCCATGCTACGCTTGTCGATGTCAATGGCACCGTGGGCGCAGAGGTAAATCTTGTCATCATCCGACGACGTCTTTTACTTCCACATCTAACATCCACCTTCCCAGGTACGGTATCTTGGTGAAAAGCACACCTTCTCTGCAACGCAGCTCGTAGCCATGTACTTCGCTAAACTCCGCGACAGAACTTCTAACGAACTCAAGACGCCGTCTCCGATGTTGTGATCGGAATCCCAGGCTACTACACCTACATACAGCGAAGAGCCATCCAAGACGCAGCTGCCATCGCCGGCCTCAATGCGCTTCGTCTCATCAACGACACAACTGCCACAGCTCTCAGTTGGGGAATCACCACAACAGACCTCCCGGACCCCGAAAACCCACGCAACATCATGTTCGTCGACGTCGCTCACTCTTCCATGTCCGTTTCCGTCGTGGCCTTTGCGAAAGGCCAGCTCGTCGTCAAAGGCTCTGCGTACGATCGGCACCTCGGAGGTCGTGACATCGACTACGCCCTCCTCCAACACTTTGCAAAAGAGTTGAAGACAAAACACAAGATCGACGTTATGTCCAATCCTAAAGCTACTTTCCGTCTCGCAGTTGGCTGTGAGCCACTCAAGCAAGTTCTGTCAGCCAACACCGAAGCTCCTCTGAACGTCGAATCAATCATGAACGACGTCGATGCATCTTCCAAACTCTCCCGTGACGAATACAAACAACTCATTGCCCCCGTCCTCGAACGCATATCTGGCCCTCTTGAAGAGGCACTCGCCGAGTCCGGTCTTAGCGTCGACCAGATCGACGCTGTCGAGCTGATAGGTGGTTCGACTCGTATCCCCGCCGTGCGTGTGTGCATCCAAGCAGCACTAGGCGGTAAACCTCTGAGTACGACGCTCAATCAAGGCGAGGCCATTGCCCGCGGCGCCACCTTCGCCTGTGCATTCTTCGGTCCCACGTTCCGCGTGCGCGAATTCCACATGCGAGATATCTCGCACTACCCCATCCAGGTCTGCTGGGAGCGTTCCGAGGCAGATCCGGATGAAGACACGGAGCTTACCGTCTTCCCTCGTGGGAACTCGGTTCCTTCCACCAAGGTGTTGACATTTTACAGGAAGGGTCCGTTTGATATCGAGGCGCGCTACCTTGAGGCGGAAGGGCTGCCTGGTGGAATTAACCCCTGGATCGCAACGTTCTCTACCAAGAACGTACCTGCCGATCCCAGGGGTGATCTTACGTACGTCAAACTCCAAAACGCGGCTGAACCTGCACGGCATAATGTCGTTCGTCTCTGCGGTAGACGAGCGAGAGGAGACTGCGCCGATGGACGTCGACGGGGAGGCTGCACCTGCAGAGGCGCCGGCGAAGAAGAGGAGGGTGAAGAAGATCGACGTCCCCTTCACTTCCCTCGCGATGTCCTTGGATCCGGCTATCCTGGAGAAGTTCAAGGAACAGGGAGCACAGATGCACGCTGCCGACAAACTCGTCCAGGACACCTAGGTTCGTGCATATACTCATGTCACCTGCATACCGGCGAACACTAACTAACCCCCCACCCATTAACAGGACCACAAAAACGCCTTGGAAGAATATGTCTACGACACCCGCGGCAAGCTCGACGATCGCTACGCCCCTTCGTCCAGCCCGCCGAGAAAACCAAGCTCCTCGGCATGCTCCAAGAGGGCGAGGACTGGCTTTACTCCGAAGAAGGCGAAGATGCCACGAAATCCGCCTACGTCGGCAAGCTGGACGCCCTCAAAGCCGTCGGCGACCCCATCGTCGCGCGCTATCGCGAAGCCGAAGAGCGACCCAGGGCGATCGCAGAGCTCCGGACGACGCTCAACGAGTACATGTCGCAGGCGACATCCTCGGATGACAAATTCGCGCACCTCGACCCCAGGGACAAGAACGCCGTCGTGGAGAAGTGCGCCACCATCCAGAAGTGGCTGGAGGACCAGATCGCGCGGCAGGCAGAGCAGTCGAAGAACCAGGATGGGGTGCTGAAGCCCGTGGATATCTTGAAGAAGAAGGATGAGATTATATACTTTGCAATTCCCATCCTCACCAAGCCGAAGCCGATCGCCGTCCCGCCCAACGGGACATAGAACGGGACACATACACCACAGAGCGGGACGCAGCAGCAGAAGACGCAGCAGGAGGCTCCCCCGAAGGCTGAGGAGGATGTCCCTGGGCCACCTGAGATGGACGTAGACTAGGGGGATTGCTTGTGTCGTGTCGTGTCGTGTCGTGCATGACCAGCAGTAATACTACTTCGAGGTGATAGTGTTCCGAGTAGAGGCATGTTTTTGTTTGTAGAACATTTACTTAGTACCGCAATTATCATAGTACTCTTGAACTTTGGTATACAGTGTAAGCATCAGGTCTCCTATTTGTACTGGGTAGTCAAACTAATTCTCTGGTCTCCAACTTCAATACTATCTTCACACCTGATCTATTAAGAACACATTGCACATTGAGATGGGACATACAAGAACAGCAGTAGACAGCAAAAAATCTTCAGTTTATGGACACATTAGAAAATCAAAATGGAAGAAAATTACAAGTATGGAAACTGTCAATGACACTAAATGGAGATGATCAGTGGTTTGAATTGGAGGTACAATAACACTTTAGACCCACTGTGATGAGTTCCTATATCCCAATATGAACAAACATTGCTCGCTCCTGCACGGGCACCCCATCCTTTGCTAGTGTGGCAACAGCTTTATGAAGAGCCCCAGCAGCCATGGTACAGTCCAATGTCCCATCCTTGCAGAGTTCCTTGTAGAATGCTAACACAAGCTTGTATGCCACTTCATCATCCACAGCCCACAGTGTCCCAATCACACTCTTCACCCCCATGAACTGCAGTCCTGCTGCCAGATGAATCACTTCATATGGAGTAGACAAGTCACCCATAGCAGTCTCACAAGCAGAGAGGAATGCAAATTCATGGGTAGATATGTCGGCATTGATGATGTCCAGGAGTGACACTAGGCCATCAGCCATTGCAAGGCAAGATTTAAATGGCTCTTGAGGAACCTGCCTGCCATGGCAGGATATGTGAAGCCATTGGTTATTCACTAGCATTTGGAGTGCCTGATCTCTTGTTGCATCAGCACCCATCACCTTTGTAAACATTACTGAGGGTATGGGCAGAAGTCCTTCTATGTCACCTAGTTCCTGGTCAATGTAATGCAGTGGTGCAAACTTGAATGATGTGTCTGATGTGTCTGGTGTGGCTTGGCCAATGGCAGCAAATGTGATCTCCTGGGTCATCTTTGCATGTCTGGTGTGAGCCTTGATGAGTGCAGAGAGTGATGGTGTGTAGGATGAGACAAAGAGCTTTGAAAGCACTTGACCACCTTGTTTGTATTCACCTGCACAGTGTAGAGGAAGGGCAGCTCCAGGCTTGTGATGGTGTCGTGAGTGGGAATGAATATGGCTTGTTTCGAGAGTCGATCAACCATGACGAGGATAGCTGTGAAGCCGGATGAGGACGGGAGTTGTTCAATGAAATCCATGGATATAGAATTCCAGGGTTTCTCTGGAACTGGGAGTTGCTTGAGCAACCCATAGGGATGATGGCGTGGTGTCTTGGACTGGTGTCACGGCCATGCCCAGACCCCTATTCTCAAGTCTGGCCACACTTGCACATCTCCAGTGCCATTTGTGCATCCCCGGTCCCGGACTTCTTCCACGTCTCATTCTGGTATAGTCTTGATTGGTGAGCATGGCAGTACCTGTGATTGCTCCATTATGCTTCTGACTTGTATCTGGCTGTTCATACGTTCTCTTGTCCTGGTCTCATCTTACTAATTACTGCACTTTGAACTTTGTCTTACTAATACCTGACTCATCTTCCGATCTCCGGATTACCAGACTGTGCTGTAGAGAACTGATGTTCACTATGCTTGCAGATGCTCACCATAGGCGTCTATATGCATATCCCATCCTCTACCACTTCAGCCATACTATCATCGAGAATCTGTGCATCCCTGTGCCCTCTGCACTTCAACTCAGCCTCCTCGTTGCACAGGTCCTGGCGGGATCACTATGGGTCTGACTTAGCACTCAAACCATGCTGGGCAGTGCTGACACTCACCTTGAGCCCCTTACCAATGTACATCACTGCTCCACTTCGTGACATACCCCTCGACGACTTGGATGGGGCGGCGGATGGTGCCTGCATGGCCGACAGTGCTGTGTCCTCTTGCATAGGTGAATCTGGCCGCACGCTCTTTTGCTCAGCGACCCGCACTGCCTCTGTCTGTGCCAACTCTGTGGCAGCCCATAGATCGAAGGCCTCATTTGCTGTTGTAATTGCATCCACGGCATCTGCATTCAGTTGGAGTTTGAGCCCAAGCCGCTTGCCACGATTGATAACCTTGACGAGACGATCCTGTTGAGGGTCAGCGACTCATCAGACCTGCACGGAGAGTGTACGCACCATTGGCCCATTCCATTGCACCATCCACATATGCTTCTCCTCCTCCAACTCCTCTTTATCGTCGGGCATGCATTTCGCGGTATTGATGAGCGTCCTCGTGATGGTGTCGAACTCTGCTTCCACCTTATTCATCTCTTCGTCGACGGTGGATGGCAGCATGGTGAGACCAGCGAGGAGGGATGAACGGGACATCATAGTGGTTGTTAAAGGTTGTTGAAGAGCTGGGGGTTGTGTGGATAGAGCTTTGAAAGGAGAGGCAAGGAAAGAAAGGACTTTACCGTGGTCGCCCTAAACCTCAACGATCATGCAAAATACTCCCGCACTTCAACACGCTTTCGATTTGATACTTTCTGTGAGATGTAAAATCCCCTAGGTAAGCACCGGGTGTGTTAAGAAGGGTACGATATGATCGTCCCTAAAGGGGTTCTGGGAGCGAGAAGACTTGTAAAGGAGTAGGCTTGGGTGTAAGAAGAAGGGAAAGGTTCCCTGAGATATCCCCAGACTGTTGGGCTGATATCCAGGATGCGAAGCGGTCGGAACGATAGGCTTTATACTCGGAAATGCATAGGAGTCGTGAACTCGACTCAGGAAGACTTTAGACTTGACTAGGACTCGCTTTTACTTGTGACACTTGCGCAGGAATGAAAGGTAATATTCAAAAATGGTAGGGATAATGCTTTATAGTCCAGGCATACTCAGGACTTGTGTAAAAATAGAAAACTGTCAAGTAAAAATAGACAAAACAACATAGGGTCCGCTCCTGGTGGACTGAGTACAAGGAAAACTATACTTCTCTTCGCAAGAATAACCCAGGGACTTACCAGCAGGTCGGAATGGACATGGACAACGATTCCCGAGATGACGATGGACGATCCGATCGACCCGACGCAGGGTCCGATGCTCCTAGGACTCGGGTACAGCGTAGGATGAGTGCACGAAGGAGGGAAACGATGGGGATGCAACAGGGATGATAGGGAATTTGCAGGGACTTGACTAAGAGTCGTTGAGAGCTGTTTACAGCTGTAGAGAATATTAGTTCTCTACAACGCGGCAATTCCCGCACACGTGCTGCGCTTCTCTTCAGTCATGTGACTGACTGGGGACAGTCAGCAGCTAAGTCCCCTGCAGATGCAGAGAACTGATGTTCCCTATGCTTGCAGACGCTCACCATAGCCGTCTATATGCATATCCCATCCTCTACCACTTCAGCCATACTATCATCGAGAATCTGTGCATCCCCGTGCCCTCTGCGCTTTTGTGTGCGCGCACACAAGTTAATCTGCACCGCGGGTCTGCTTGTTTAGTCCGCAGGTCTCTCTCTTTTGCAGATATCCATTGCTCAACCATCCCGTGATCTGTTGTCCACGTCCAATTCAGCTCACTGGTACGTCTCAGGTCTTTCTCCTCATATGTGCGCGGACTCTACAGCCAGTCTATTATACCTCTGTGCGGACTATAATTAGCTTTACCTTTCTATTCTTACCAAAGTCTCGGGTATGCCCAGACTATAAGAGATTGTACTTAGGTTACAAATCTCACCTTTTGGCGCATACTCAGAAGGACACATATAAGTTTCAGCCACAGCAATCAGTACAACAGCACACTACTCATTGTCTCCCAGATCCTACACACCTTCCTACACCTGCTACTACCCATCCGCAATGCGGATATTATCAGTCCGCTTCAAATAACCCATGGATATCTTCGCACTCACGAACCGCCCACTCCTGTTGGGCCGACGATCTTAACCTTCTAGAGTTCTTCTCTAACAAATCCCTTTGGGGTCGATCATATTGCACCCTTCTTTTATTTCTTACTGACCTAACTGGTTTCACAACCAGAAGGGTGGTATCTGTTTTCTACAGTGCTTTGCTCACTTCAGGTAACCACTTTTGAGAGGCAAATTGGCTGATATGATTCTCCAAACCCTTTTGGCTTAAAGCCAGCTAGACCAAGGTCTCTGCCCAGGGATATATAGAGCCCATCCCAGGGGAGTATTTGGGCATGCCCTACTCCCCACCATCATCAGTATATAGGGATTGCCCATATCCCATACGAGCTTGTGGTGTCAGGGGGACTATGTGAAATCCGATAGCAGCCAGAAGGAAATTAGTTGGGGAGCCCAAAGTAGCTAACTTTGGAAGTACTTATGGGATGTCCCATTGGTGCCATAGAAGCATAACTGATTATTTCCAGTGATGATAATAAATAATGATGGGACTTCCCAGACTTGCCCTAAAAGTATATTTGGGATATCCCATTGGCGTCATAGAGGCATACTTGGACAGTTCCAATGATGATATTACATAACAATGGGACTTCCCAAACTTGCCCTAAAAGTACACATGGGAAGTCCCATTGGTGCCATATATGTGATCATCAAGGCATAGGAAACCAGAGTCATCTACTGACCACCTGGAATCCGTTGTGTCTGCGAGTCGGGTTTGGGCAGTGGGGTCAGAAGGTAGAGCAGTGAGGATGTCGGCATGAAGTCGTTTGACGTCCATGATTTCGACTGCTTGGAGAACAGGGGACTCGAGGTAGGTGGCAGTTGCTATCCCCCTCTTTGGGGTAGACATCCCATCATCTAGTAAGTGTGTCGGGCTTAGCACCGAGTTTACCAGGGCAGAAACGAATGACCAGGTTGAACTGGGAAAGGAATTCCGACCAACAAGCTTGCTGCTGGGTTAGAACTTTGGAGGTAGAGAAATACTCCAGATTTTTGTGGTTGGTGACAACGTTGACCGGGGTGGCAGAGCCTTCTAAGTAATGACACCATGACCGGAAGGCTTCAAAGATAGCTAGTAACTCCTTATCATGGGTGTCGTAGTTTAATTCCAGGGCTGTCAGGGTGCAGGAATAGAATGCAACCAGGTGGATTTGACCATCATCGCAGGTAGTCAATAGAATATCAGCGATAGCGTAGTTGGAAGCATCTGTTTCTACAGTGATAGGGGTCCGGGAATGAAATGTGTCAGGACTGGGGCAGAGGTGAAAACCTGCTTTAGGGCATTGATAGATTGACGACACTCCTCAGAGAAGTTCCAAGGGGCATCCTTATACAACCATGGCCGAAGAAAGGCCACCAAGAGGCTGGTGAAATATGAGAGTCCAGAAGAAGGAAGAGATTCAGAATCTGATAGAGGTGGAAAGGGGAGCAAAGCCAGGGCAGCAAGAGATGATAGCTTCGTATCAATGGGGGTCAACCAGGTAATGAATGGCCTGACCAAGGAGGAGGTCCAGGAGGCTGAAAGACAGGCAGAAGAGTGGAGGAAAGCAAAGCCCCCACCCGAGGTGCAGGCAAGGTAAGTCCAGTGCTGTTTCCAAAGGATTCCTTTTTGATGACACCCATCAGTAGGACTGCTTTACAAAAAGGAGAAAGATATTGCAGTGGTGTGCATCAAAGGTGGAAGTATGCGAAGAAGGCTATGGGAGATACACGCTCAGGGGATGAAGACAGGCCCTCCAATACCAAAGTTGATTCCAATGCCAGCCCTCAGCCGAGGAAGAAGAAATCTACCAAAGGACAAGGCTTGGATAGTGGACATCAAGGATGCTAGCCTAGAAGTCATGAAACAGATGATCCAAGGATTCATCACATTCCATTACAGTAAGTTCCACCATCAGTTCAGCATTACTGATTCCTCCTATAGAAAAGGCTTCTGGGACTAAGAATGGATCAGTCCCATAGATGCAGACTTCTGGTCAGAGATCAGGCTACATTACTGCCAAGTATCTTCCCGAGGCGGTCAAACTTCGGGAACCATCCAAGCTTCAGAAGAAAGATGTCATTGCCATCTTGGAGTTCTGCAGGAAGAGACAACGATCTGACCCAGAAGATGTATTTAGTTTCAAGAAGTGGCAGGACTTGACAGGAACCCTGCAGAACTCAGTCGATTCTGATTCTGACCACGAGGCAGCCATCTGAAGGCAGAAAGCATCAAAAGGCAAAAGAAAGGTGACATCCGATGATGGAGGAAGAGGAGGATAAATTCAAGGTTGGTCAACTCTGACAGTTTGGAGTCCAGTGAGGAGGATGGGGATGAATCTCAGATGGAGGGGAACGATCCAGGCAGTGAGGGAGATGATGTTACTAAAGGAACTCAGCATCGTCTCTGGCATGGTCCTCGGAAGGCAATACCCATCAGATCACAGGGTGCTGGTTATCTTACCATAATGAATAGTTGTGGTTGAAAAAACTAAAGGCAGGGCAGCAGTTGACAAAGTGGCCGAGGAAGAGGAATCTGACAGCTGAAGTGCCACATCGGGAATTGGTCCCAGCAAGAACCGAAGACAAGCAACATTGGATGGTGATGACCGAGGTGAGTGAGCATGGTCCATTCATGTGGATGGTTTCATAGATGTGCAGGCCCACACCGCTGGACCTCAGTGGAACTAGAGCCCTGCCCAATGACATCTCAGGCATCAAAGACCCGGGTCAGTTATGCTGGAAGACCATCACCAGAGCTCAACTCTGACAAAGCCCATCCCTTGATGAAAACTAAGAATACTGCCACCAAGAAAACACTTGGACAAGACCTGAAGGCAGAGAAGAAACAAGGAGAACTGCAGCATGCTTCGACCAATGGACATTCCAACCAACTTAATGACTACTCTGATATTCCAGGACCAGACCCAAAGCCAAAGACCAAAGGAGGAAAGCCTACCCAGATGAGGTCACATGTGCCAATAGAACCACAGGAAGTATTGGAGGATGGCAAGGGTATTCCGGCCTGTATGTGCTGGATAGTCTCAGTGAGTCTATCTATCTGCATGGTCAGTTCTAAATTCCAGTCAGACAGATATATGATCTGATCTACATAATGGACATAGGCCATCAGTAGGAACCAGTCATGGTGTCGGCTCAGTGGGTTGATCCACGTCCGAGCCTGTTTGTCTTCATGGTATCTCTGAAACATATGGTGGTCTTTAAATGTGGTTTAATACTAGAATTGTGATGCAATAACAAGAAACTTACAAAACTCCAACCAGGATTGGTCTCCAGGGGAAAGATCCCCATCTCCGACTGCTGATCGGTTGAAAGTGCTCATGATAGACTGGAGCCAGTCCTGTGACAATGATCCTGAGGGCAGTGATTGACCAAAGACTGCCATGCCTGCAGAAATGTCATTGAACAGGATGGCAGAATTGACTGTTGAGTTGGCGATGGCTGGAGGTGGCTGCCCGGGACCTCTAGACTCAAGACTAGGTTCCAATGGGGATGAATGGGATGAGACATCGTCGGAAGTGAAGGTAAATTGGACTGCTGTTGGAATAGGAAGGGTCTCACATCCCATCTCAACAACTCAGCCTTTCTCCACCTACAATGTCTTCCACATCCACAAACCTCCATACTGAATTCAAGGCATTCGCCAAGAAGGCTGACCAGGATATCAAAGAGGCCATTTTGAACATCTGAGGCAAATCAGCCATCAAAGAATGGAAGAAGGCAGTCATTGCTGTCAATGGTACATTGGTAAGTAATAATTCAACAGCATTATATGACAGATTTATACTGGCAATAGGACCAAGTTTGGGCAAAGTACATGTCTGGGGTGAAAGTCCAGCTGTAGTCATTGCCGTGGACATGCTGTATTCCATCAGTGAGGTCCCAACCTGAGGCTGGCCCAGTGTCACTGCTATCCTCAAGCCTGGCCCTGACATCAGCAGCCACCATTGGTCCCAGTCACCGAAGCCAATTCTCAAGGGTAAGGGAGTCGATCCATTGGAACGAGGTGGAAGGGTGGAAGCCGGTAGAATCACAGAGGCAGAGCAGGAGCAGGAGAAAGGTCACAAGGATGGTAAGGAAAAGGCAAAAGAGAGGCTGGGTAAGGGATCTTGTGGGGGTGGGGGTCAGGTCAAGGATGTGGAGGAAACCAGAGGGAGAAGTCTTGAGAGGAAGCTGAAGAAGCTATCCAAGGGGAGGTCCAGCTCTTGGACATTCAAATCCTGGGAGTTTATTGATACTGATGAAGATGATGAACCTCAGTCAGTCACTTCGAAACCATCCAAATCTGCACCACCTGGTACCAGTCCCTGCAAAGCCATCCACATCCACACCACCGCCAACATCATCCCCTCACCTCACTTCTGAAGCTTTTGACGCCTGCTCTCGAAAGCAAAAAGAATGCATCTGGATCATTCGAGATGGCGCAGCTGATGGGGCATGCAGGCCATGCAGTTCGAGCAAGATTGCCTGCAGCTTCTCCAAATGGGCCAAGTGCTCATGAGAGGGGTCCAGGCCTCCAACCCAACTCCCAAAGCGGCCTACACCAAGTCCCATCCCAAGCTCAATCAAAACCCATCCTGAGCTCAATCAAAGGCCCCATCCCGAGCTCAATCTTGGGCGCCATCCTGAGCGCCATCCTGAGCGTCAACTCATCAAGCACTTCAGACCACATCTGTTGTGGCCACTTCCACCCATTGTTCACCAAAACCAGCTCCATCACCTGCAAAGAAGGCCAAAACCTCTCTCTCCAAGTCCAGGACCAAGAATCTCGAACCCGAAGCAAGCCCAAGTACTACAGGAAGCAGATCAAAAGAGAAGTTGAAGCTAGGTAAGGCTCTCCACACTCAACTTTGTTTGTAAATTGATATGCTTAGTGTTTGATGGGTAGTCATCCCAAGAAGAAAGCCGAGTGGAGCCCCGATCCCAGCTCGAAGCATTACTTGGGTCATACAGCTGAACAAGACTAAAGTCCCAACAAGTCCCATCACGGACACTCCACCCAACCCATCCTCTGACCCCAAAGACACGGTCATCACAGCTCTCGAGGGTCCTTGCACAACTTCTTCCTGCAGTCGTCAGTAAATAACAGCATTGTTTCATAGCAAATGTACTGTAACATTGTAACGTAGAGGTACACCCATGTGGTTTGATTCACTCACTATGCCAGGATCTACACCACTTTGGCGCAGTACGAGACTACTCTATGTTACTGTTACATTAAGAATTTTGAAAGTACAAGTGGTTTTCACTATTTAACAAGTGGTGACATTGTGATGTCCCCTTTCCCACCAAATCACATCTGAGTGGGTGAAGAGCTGAAATGGCCCATATGTCATTGCCTCATGTGTGGACCTGGGGGAAGGTGGTCATGAAAGAAGAACAATGAAACTACAACAGAAACAACTCAGGCAAACCTCATTATCTTGCCTCAAAGGTGAGTGGCACAGGGCAAGTGTCATTTTGTGGCTGACAACAGAAATATCATAAGGAAGCTGACCACCAGTGGTATCTGCAATGTCAGAAATGGCATTAGTGGTGTTCAAAGTTGCATTCAGATTGCTAATTTGATCCTAAGTTTGCACTGCACTCAGGCAAAAAGTGTGTCTCCCCTCTGACCATGCCAAAGATATTCTGCATGCTTGCAGGCAAAGGCAAAGTTCCCAATGGCATCAACTACTCCCCATGCTGCTGGTAAAGCACCAATGTATCCTCCTTCCACTCCAGCCAACCCCCAGGTGCCTAAACCAAAAAGAAAGATGGCACCACTGGTACCTACTGGCACAAAACAGGTTGCACCTTCTCCTCGCACTAGTACCACCAAGAATCCACCAGCATGAGTGATTCCAATCATGCCACAAATCCTAGCCATGACACAGGTCCTTCATTGAGCAAAGCAGTAACTGGGAGCCCTACCCTTATCTGACAGATTGCATTTACAGATCACACCATCTTCTTTTATGTTTTTTCTATTATTCTCACTTGCCCGGGCAGTTCACTAGTACAGTTGGTCTCAAGCCAAACTCCTTTTCATTGCATTCAGAAGCCTCAGCCACCTCCCAAGCCCTGAACTCCATCATGGGATCCATGCGGTGCATTCTAAGCATCTCCATAACATGTCACATCTGCCTCTGGTGCAGGCTCCACACCCTCTTCCATGTCACCCCCCAGGAATGCCACCACCACCCATCAGCGACATCCCTCTATGTGGTCTGCTCTGGCATCCAGGTCCTCTCAAACAAGCTTGATGAAAGGAAAGAGTACCAGATGAAGAGCAATTTGAAGGAATGCCTTGATGGCTTCGATGCAGATTATCGGGAACTGAAGGTTTCATCTGCTGTCCTCAAGAATGAGTGCTACAACATGAAGAAGCAAGCAGCACCACCATCAGCTGGAGGTAAAGAAGAGCAAGATTGAGTGCCAGAGAGATGACACAGAGGCCCTCGACATGGAACAGGAAGTCCTTGCTCTCAAACTTTTGCCTGGCCAAATTTACTGCTGCAAAACTGCAGAGCGGTTCTACCTGGCATCTGATGGTGGAGGCTCATCACACCTTACCATGGGCTGCTTTCATGTATGAACAAATCCTTCCATTGTGTTAACCTTTCCTGTGTCTTGACCATCTTACATGTACAACGATGCCCTCTGCAGTTGTGATTGCTAGAGTGATGTATGTGCTCATCTTGTTGTCTGATTATGCTACTGCTGTGTGTCAACTACAATGGACTATCTATCATTCATGCAAATAGGCTCACCTCTCTCATTATGTAGCCCTTCTCAGTCTGCTATTGCCCATTCCATGGTCCCCCTCATTTCCATCATGAATGCTCCCTGGTTGCCCGAGTGTGTAATCAACTATCATCAGGTTATGGGGCATGATCACAAGCTTATGAGACAGTAAGTTTTTTCCCAATTCATGACATAATGCTGATGCACTTGACAATTCAAGGAGTAGGTTGACTTTTGGTCGTAGAACATCTCTCCATACAGGCTCAGCTTGGCAAATAGGTTGATAGCAGATCCATCCACTGCAAATATGCCATTTCTCCATGACCTTAGACTGAGCTTCCAGGATATAAACAAAATCATCATGCTGGTCAAGGTTTGCTGCCATTACATGGTGCATGCAATTGATAACTGTTGCAAGGCCAACACCTGCCCATTGGGCAATGTTCTCTGGGGAAGATGCATTCCCATAGTGTCATTGGTTTTGAAATATTGGATGATGTCATCAAAGATCAAGGGATGGACACACAACTTTTTTCGGAATAATTCTGGATGATGGTCTGTGAAGTACACCAGCAGGTGTAGCTGGCAGGCAATGCATTTGGGGTTCTGCTGGCCTCTCGAGCACTCACACCCTCAATACTTTGTCATGCATCTCAAATCAATATCAATGGAGTTGGTGAGTGGCTGCCACCACTAAATGTATCAGTGTCAGTGAAGCTTTCATGTCTTGCTCTCGCAACAGATATTGCAGTGTCCTCAAGTACCTGCAGAAAGTGTTTGTGAGTAGACCTTTTGGGCATGTTATGGAAGGAAGGACATTCTGTAATGGACATCTCATGTATAGGTTTAACAACAATCCTCTTGTTTATCTACTTTAAAGCTACATCCATAGAGTTTCGAACCTTGTAAAAACTACCAAGTACTACCCTCCATATTTAATCATGGTGGCATGGAGTTTAAAACCATTGGAGCTTGAAACCATTGCATTCTCAGAGCCTCATCTGAGCTATGGTTTAGTGACAGTCCTAGCCAACTTTGAACACCACTATTGAATGAAGACCACTCAACTAACCTGGAAGAGAGGATAAGCATGATTCCTCACTGGTCCTCCCTTTGTACCAATTTGCCAGGCCATAGTGCAACACTAGATTATACTCACTTGAAAACCATACCAACAAAACAGCTGGACCATGTTATTCCCTGTGACATCTGTACTGTCTACAGCAAGTTTGAGCTGGAACCTATCACCAAGGTTTACATGACTTGTGTCAGGTGTTGTTGCACAGATGTGCCAGATAATGGAGAGAACAAGACTGCATATCCCAATCATTGTACTTTCAACAGGGTTGCCCATGTGGACAGCTCTTAGTAAAAAAGAGCAAAAAAGAAAGAACTGCAGTGCCAATCTGACCCTTTGCTGTCCAAGACTACAACAAGTTTATTGCTTGTGTGTTGAGCCACCTTGGAATGGAGGAAGCCATGGATCATGGCACAATGGTTAATAGTCAACATCAGTTATGGGACCTCACAGACAGGACTGCAATTATCAAAATTGTGGGTCCTGATGGAAAACCTTTCATGGGATGGTTTGAAGAGAAGTGACCTCAGGCTAGCATGGAGCCTCTCTGTGGATTGGTTCAACCCTTATGGAAACAAGACCTCTGGAGAGAAGAAATTAGTGGGCTCTATTGGGATGGTGTTACTCAACCTACCTCCCAAGTTTGTGATATTGGGCTGAAAATCTCTACTGCGTGGGTGTGATTCTGGGTCCAAGGGAGTCCTCACCTGACAAAATTAATCATTGCCTTTGTCCTCTTGTCGACTTCTTCTTACCAGCATGGAAGGATGGCACCTGGTTCACAAGAACTGTCAACCATCTCCAGGGATGATTCTCTCAATCTGTGATTGCATTTGCCAATCAGAGGCAGTGGCATGGGGAAAGAGAGATGTCAAAGTTTCCATTGCCTTTGTAGCAGCTAGTAGATGTCAATATCATTCAATAATGATTCTCCATCCATGGCTAGGCAATGGCAGGGGTATACCCGCGGGTATGGGTGACATACCCGTACCCGTACCCGCGGAATACCCGTACCCCCCAAACGGGTAGGGGTATGCAGACGGGTTCACGAATGTGGACCCGCGGGGTGACCCGTGGCGGGTATACCCGCGGGTCTACTATGTATACAGTACTTATAACGTACAATAAAGTATACTACTCTAAACACCTTTGGGTCGTCGCCTGGTATGGCGGGTGTTACGTCGTCATGGCTGCACATGTCCGGTGTACTGCGTGAGGTAGGCGGGGTCGCATTGGCGTGTTGTGTGGGCCCGTTGGTTTGTCGTCAGGAGCGGCTCGTTGTAGGGCGCGGGCGAGGCATTTTGGGTAAGAGAGAGGACTCGGGACTTGGGAGAAGCGAGCCACGGTGCATGTGCACCTGGACGCGTGGTTGTCGTAGCTGCGAAAGTAATTAGTTAGTAACAACACAAAGAAAAAGAAAAAAGTGTGATGTGCGCACGATGTGCGTGCATCGATGAGGTTATCGTTGCGGCTGCGCATGGAGCAGCTCACCGTTGGGACCGCTTCTGCTTCCCCGGCATGCAGAATGAGGCCGGTGGTGTTGTCGACGGTGTGGAGGGTGGGATAGAGTCGTCGGGAGGGGTGCATCAAGGCGCATGGCTACAAGAGTATCCTATCGTGCATGAGACAGGTGCAGCCCGCTATGTGATGGACGACGTACCTTCCTTTGTCGTCCCCTCTCCCTCCCTGTTCCCCTGATTGCCTTGCATTCACTGAAGGAGCGGGCCTTGTCAGTAGTCTGTCGGAGCGTGGTCTTGCGGGTGGTGGCTGCGTTGTGTAGCGGGCGTGCGACTTGTCATTGTGGCGCCATGGGGGGCTGGGGTTGGTTGCACGTGAGGGGGCTAGTCGTACTACATGAGATGGATGTGGCACACTATGTGAGGGACGACGTACCTTCCGTTGTCGTCATCTCTCTCTCAACTAAAACACTACGCCGTGCACGCATGCGCCGAACTGTTGCTGTTGCTGCGGCCATGCACGGGGAGCAGCTGCGAGAGCCACAGTAGTTAGTTATTAATGAAACATACCATGTACCAAGTTGTTATCGTCGTCATGACTGACCTTGGGCTCTGGAGTCTGGGCTTATGGTGTTGCCATCGGGAAGTTGTCGTTGTCGTTGCGGCTGTTGCAGAAGTGTATGAAGTGCTGTGACGACGTGTGCTTGGCTCAGTTGGAGTGCATGTGAGGGACAGGTCTGTGATGGCTCCGATGGAAAGATAATCAGTGCAAAATCAACGTGTCAGAAGTAATGAATTACCATAAATGGTATTTCTACCACCGCAAAAATCTTAATCCGGCCACGGGTACGGGTACGGGTACGGGTTTGGCACGGGTTGCCAAATCCGTACCCGTACCCGTACCCGTAGGTACCCGTACCCGTAACCCGTGCGGGTTACCCGTACCCGTGCCATTGCCTATCCATGGCCTCGATATCCTTCAACACTTCATCAACACCATTTCCATGCTCCAAAATTGCAGTAGCAAGAATCTGGCTGCTGTGACAGCCTCATCATGCAATCAATTGTGAACAGAAGTAGACCAGCTCCAGGTCTTGATTTCTGGGGTTGAATGACGCCCAATGGTAGTGTTACTTGTGGTGATTCCACACTCTTTTCTCCATCTCCATACCCCCATTCCATGCTTCTGTTCAACCAGAGCATTGACTTACAGCCAAGTGGCTGATTGTTTACCGTTGTTTACCTACATGCGAAGTTAGCTGCTAGAGCCCACTGTGACTACTCCTTAGTTACTCACAGTGGACTCTAGGTCTGTACAACTCTTATCTCTCTTGAATATACTTAGTTACTCTCAGTGGACTCTAGTCCTAATCTCTCAGAGTTGACTCATCAAGTGCCTAGACTGCACTTTCAAGCTTCTTGCTTGTAACAGGTAGACTGTCTGAGTGATCCAGAGGAGGAGGAGGAGGCAGAGCATCCAGCTTAACTCCAGGCTGAGTATAAGAACATGCTCCAGAGTCTTGAACAAGAACTCCCTTGAGCTGCAAGCTCAGATGCTGTGGCTCTATGATTGTTGTGAGCAATGCATTTATTGGCTGACCTTACAGATCGTGCCCTCCACCTCCTTTCAGAAGGAATACTCTATATCCCAATGCCTTATTGGAAGTCAATGAGGTATTGGTAGCCAAGGGATCTTTGGCTGGATTTCAGGCAGACCTGTCGGTGGCTAAGGGATTGGTGACAGTCGGATTGCCATGACCAGAAGTTGAATTGATGGTAGCTAAGGCATTGGGGGTAGCCACCACAATAGCAGTGGGGTGTGAATCACGTAGGCCAGGGTCTGTGTCATCTGAGACATCAGAATGGTGATGAATATCAAATTTGACACTGAACCTGAGACTGCATAGTGAAAAAATATGAGGGCTTGAAAAAGAGAAATGGTAATATCAATGGAGCACTTGAGGAGAAGAAACAGAGAGGAACACCTGTTTTTATAAGCCTTGCACCCACCGTCCTGCTGCTCTGGGTACTGATATTGATCTTTTCATCCCCATCCTTGACCCAGACATGATAATCAACATTTGATATATGGCACAATGTGTGATTGGCAACCATGATGGGACCCAGCCATTTGGAATCATCGTCTGTGATCTCGATCATATCCAGAAACTCTTTGAAGGAGCAACATTTGCAGTGTTGGATGTGTGATGAATTATAATTTTTCCTGCATGATGTTGACTTTGCCATCAGTCAAAGGTTCAACTGCTTTCCTTTATTTGTTGACATCACCCCTGCAGTCCTGGTACCCCTTGACAATTTCCTGTCCAACAAATGCCTCCTCATCCATAGCAAAGTCTTGGACTGTAGGAGTCAGGTATGCCATATATTGCTCAGTACATCATCATGAACTTTTTCATAGACCCACTTCTGATTTGAGTCCATCTCTGTGGACCCATCTCCTTCCTCTTCTTTGCATTTCTCCAATGCTGAGTGCCATCAAGGAATTCTGCATCAGTTTCTCATCACCACAACAGTTAAAAGTTGCTGATGTCTGATTTCAGTAGAGGTAAATCCTGCATGGCACTACACTGATGACAAACTCTATTTTAAAGGTCATCTGTACATACCTTCCAACCTCTGCTCTGACATGGTCCATTCTGTCCACATGGCCCTGACCAGTGGCCATCCCAGTATTACCCACATGGCAGAGCTTGTCTCCCATGATTACTGGTGGCCTAGTCTTTCTACCTATGTCTGCTGGTTTATCTCCAGTTGTACCACATGTCAAGCTATGAAAGTGAACACACATTGCTCTGCACCAGCACTCATTCCAATCCCTTCAACTTGCTCTTGCCCCTTCCAGCAAGTCAGCATCAATTTGATAACTGGACTCCTTACCTCTGCCAATTATGATTTAATTATGGTCATGGTTTTGAAGGGGGTAATTTTTAGTGTTTCAAAGTTCAGTTGCCAGAATGCAAAAAGACTGGTAACTGGACCGAACTGAAAGTGGTTGCAACTGGACTGCAGTTGCTGGTTTCAGCTTGTAGGTACCAGCCCTGGTCTTGGTCTTCAGGATTTTCAGAAAAATGTGAGACCAGTCAAAAACTGGTCAAAACTGGTCTTCACATGGACTGGATGCAGGTGGTGCTACAGACATAAAATTGTGTCTGTTACAAGCCAGGAGCTCGAAAGTGTAGCCTAGGCACTTGATGAGTCAACTCTGAGAGATTAGGACTAGAGTCCACTGTGAGTAACTAAGAAGTAGTAATGGTGGGCTCTAGCAGCTAACTTCTCATGTAGGTAAACAAAGGTAAACAATCAGCCACTTGACTGTAACACTGCACGCATTGCCAGATGTTTGCGAGCTGAACATTGAAAGAAATTGAAAGAAAAAGATACTCTGTTCCTTGTAAAAATAAATGGACAAAAATTCTAAATACTCTAGGTCAAAAAATGCTGACCAGCCAATCAGAACCCACAGAAATCAATGTTTTGCGGCAGAATAAACAGAATTTATTGACAGGAGACATCAAAAGATAAAGAGTATCTTTTTGTTCCGTGTTCAATGGGAAAATATAGGGCAATGCTCGCTGTGTAAGTCAATGCTCTGCTTGAACAGAAGCATGGAATGGGGGTATGGAGATGGAGAAACTTGGTTGTAGAGGTAACAAGGGGCAAGGAACCCATTGGGAATGGTTAGGAAGTGATAGGAGCACAGGTTAGTGCGATACAAGTGAAAAGGAAAGTAGAACATGCACAGAGTGTGGAATCACCACAAGTAACAGTGTATAAAACAAGGCAGTATATATTGAAAACAGATAAAAGATGTCAGGTATAGGGTAGTAGTGATAGGGAACATGTCTTTGAAATGGGTCAAGTGTGTTGAAAATGGGTTGAGGGTGTTGAAAACGGGTTGAGGGTGTTCAAAATGGCTGGATGTCTTTGAAATGGACCAAGTGGGGGGTTTTTTTTGAGTCCATTTATATCCAATTGGTGTAGTCTACCCTATGTAGGACAGTACTGGATAAGAAGACACCCATGTAATTGGAGATGGAGAGGGAGATTCTGGCATATGCTATAGATACACAAATGCCCACTTACTGAGATGATTAGGCATGTGGGGAATATGATGAACTACACTAGGTAAGGGAGAAGAGAAAGGAATCAGATCAGGCCTACTGAGTGGCTTAAGTCATTCACTAGAGCCATTCCCAAATACCACAGGCAATAAAGAAAGGTAGGTATGAGATCCATGAGGTTAGGTGGTGGGGTGGTTAGGACCAGATGGCCTGACTGCTACTTTGGTTCTGGCCCTGCAAGAGGGCTGTGAGCATGTGTTGGGTGGAGCTACTTGAGAGGTGAGTCCTACAGCAATGGAGCAGGGGTTCACAAGAATAGCAGCTGAGACAGGAGTAGGGCCTGTGGGGGGTTTGGAGTCAGTAGGCTGGGTAGTACGTGATGTGGTGGTTGAGCTACTTGTGGCAGTTGTTTCAGGGTTTAGGGCATGAGGGCCTGTGCTCCCTGTGGGCAGAGGCTGGACTAGAGGTGTGGTGACATGGCAGGAGGGGGTTTAAGCATGGATTTGTGCTCACAGATGTAACACCATGTTACTCTGGTATAGTTGTAGGAGGAGTCGTGGCACATGCCCTGGACTTACCAGTATTTCAGACTCCCTCTTGTGTGGGTTCACACAATTCATTCATTCACCCACCAGAAATCCTTGTCAATCTTGACTCCCTTCACCTATCATTCTTATGAACCCCCATCTATGTCCCTGACCTGCTAAGGCATCCGCCTCAGCATCTGACTCATCATCAAGCCATGCTACAATTCCTGGCTAGCATGAGATGCACCCCATGTCCCAGATGATCAACCCCTCTGGATGGACTCCTGGCAAGATTTCATCAGTGAGCTTCAATCCACTTTTGGACCTCATGACCCCATCACTGATGCAGAAAGTCAAGTCATTCAGATGAAGGACCACCAGCACATCAATAAGTACATTGTTGAGTTCAACTGGATCATGTCCCAACTCTGGGACTACAGGGATGGTGCATTGCACCACCATTTCTACTCTGGACTCCCTATCCTTTCCAGTTGACTAGGAATTTGCAACAGGCTGCAGATCCTCAGTGTGAAATAATCTTTTCAACTTCCCATTGTTCTGCAGAGTTTACCATGTCAGGAGGTGGTCTTGTGAAATTTGGTCTGTACTTGAGTGTTTCATGATAGGATGATAGGAGGGATGCATGGAATACGTTGTTAATCTTCCAAGTGGCAGGTATTTTCAATTGATAGGAAATGGGGACAACACCTTGATAATTTCAAAGGGGCCTTCACATTTTGGGGCGAGTTTGTGACTGGGGTAGTTGAAATTGAGGTTTCTGGCCTCAAGCCAGACCTTGTCACCTAGTTTCCAGGGGACAAATGAAGAGGAAATTTGTTCTTTCATAACTTGGGTGGTGATATCATGTGCCATGAGAGCTTCTTTCCTAGCTGAGTCAAGTGATGTTAGCCAATCAGTTACAGTGGGGATCAGTGCTTCTTTAATTAATGTGGGGAAAGCTTGGGGTTCATATCCAAGCATCAAGAAGAATGGGGTCTCCTTTGTGACAGAGTGGATGGCAGAGTTATGAGCATATTCTGCAAAGGGGAGGGATTGAGTCCAGTCATGTGGTTTTACCATCACAGAAGATACAAAGGTAGGTTTTGAGTTTTTGGTTGACTCATTCAGTCTCTCTGTCAGTCTGCAGGTGATATGCAGAGGAAAGAGTGAGGTCATAGCTGAGGATTTGTATGAGTTCCTTAGCAAATTTCAAAGTGAACTGTGGTCCTTGATCAGAGATAATCCGATCATAGAGTCCAAATCGAGTGAAGACTTTCTCAAAAAATATGTTTGTAATTTCTTTAGTGGAGATTGTTTTTGAACAAGGGTGGAAAATTACCCCCTTTGAAAAGCCATGGTCAACCCACTTCAGGTTACCCCCAGACATAGGCTCTTAGCCTATATTCTGCCTACTAAAAATATAGGCTAAGAGCCTATTGTGCCAAGGGACATCCCCAAGGTAAAAAATGAATTTTCAGGATGTGTGGGAGAGTGTATTTTGGGTGTTTTGGAAAAGTGTGGGTGTCACATGGGATGCCCAAGGTGACAGGTTGGGATGCCCAAATATTTTGGGACACCCAGGGATAGTTTGGGTTTCCCATTGACTTTGGACCACCTATGGGGGTGTCAGGGGTCCTTGTTTGGGACTTCCAAAAAATCCCATTTGCAAAGAAGACTTCCTAGGCCAGAAACCTGAAAACAGGCACAAGGACTGATAATGTCAGCCTATTGGGTATATACTTCCAGCCTGTCCATCCCAGGCCTCAGTGACTCACCAATACCCATGAAATCAACACCAGAAGATTACACAGTACAATGGTGAAGTTTTGATTGTGAAGTTTTGAGATTACTGCTTGGCCATTTCACCACCTGTGGTGTACAGAATGACTAGGTGGTTGTTATATCTGCTCATGGTGCTTCAAATGACTTGTCAGAATTTTGAATAACTCCCCTACATTAATTAAGGTGATGCTTACAGGAGGAATTGGATGTCCACAACAGGAGTCTGAGTATGCATTCAGGATATGTAGATGGTGCATTTTGGACAGCCATAGTGGGAGTTTGGGGATGTTCAAAATGGTGAATTTGAAATGCCCACATAGTATCTTTGAGACACCCATAGTAGGTCTTGGGACATCCAAGGGAGAAGTTTGGGATGCCCATATAGTAGCTTTGGGACACCCATGGCAGGTCTTGGGATATCCAAGGAGAAGTTTGGGAACATGCCCCCACCATGAGACATCCATGTTATTGTGTTTCTGATAGTTGTATGTTTTTGATTTGTTTTGAATAATCTCCTAAGTCTCCTAACAAGGCTTAAAATGGTAATAATGTAGGAGTTGTGCTGTGGGCATCCCAAACTTCTCCTTGGATATCCCAAGACCTGCCATGGGTGTCCCAAAGCTATTATGTGGGCATCCCAAACCTCCACCGGGGCATCCCAAACTCCCACCATGGATATCCCAATTGCTACTGTGGGCATCCCAAACTTCTCCCTTGGATGTCCCAAGACCTGCTATGGGTGTCTCAAAGATACTATGTGGGCATTTCAAATTCACCATTTTGAACATCCCCAAACTCCCACTATGGCTGTCCAAAATGCACCATCTACATATCCTGAATGCATACTCAGACTCCTGTTGTGAACATCCAATTCCTCCTGTAAGCATCACCTTAATTAATGTAGGGGAGTTATTCAAAATTCTGACAAGTCATTTGAAGCACCATGAGCAGATATAACAACCACCTAGTCATTCTGTACACCACAGGTGGTGAAATGGCCAAGCAGTAATCTCAAAACTTCACAATCAAAACTTCACCATTGTACTGTGTAATCTTCTGGTGTTGATTTCATGGGTATTGGTGAGTCACTGAGGCCTGGGATGGACAGGCTGGAAGTATATACCAATAGGCTGACATTATCAGTCCTTGTGCCTGTTTTCAGGTTTCTGGCCTAGGAAGTCTTCTTTGCAAATGGGATTTTTGGAAGTCCCAAACAAGGACCCCTGACACCCCCATAGGTGGTCCAAAGTCAATGGGAAACCCAAACTATCCCTGGGTGTCCCAAAATATTTGGATCCCAACCTGTCACCTTTGGCATCCCATGTGACACCCACACTTTTCCAAAACACTCAAAATACACTCTCCCACATATCCTGAAAATTCATTTTTTACCTTGGGGATGCCCCTTGGCACAATAGGCTAAGAGCCTATGTCTAGGGGTAACCTGAAGTGGTTACTTCTCCATTATCTGTCTTAGACTGGAACCTACACAAGGGAGCAACTCTCCACCTGAGTAGTGGAATCCAAACAGTCTACCCTTACTTCTGTTCTCTCTATGCTACCCCAACTGGGGTTATATCCAGACTCAGCCAGAGAAGACCCGGACTTGACAGTATTTCAGACTCACTCTTGTGTGGGTTCACTTGTCAGTAAATCACTACTCATCCGCAATCTCAATCCATCTGTGTTATGACCATGACTACCTGACTCCATTCCCGCACCACAGAGGCTTCCACCTCAGCATCCAACTCATGTCACCAGAATGCAGTACTACCTGTTGCTAGCACCAGGCATACCCTGGTAGCCTCTACCTCTTTCAGAAGCTTCTCCACAAGAAGGACTTCTCCCACTCCCACTCCCACTCCTGCTCCACAGTCTAGACTGTCCAATGGGACACCCAACACACCCACCCCTCATTGTTTTCCAGCTGACCCTGATGACAGTGACCCCAGGGATGATAACCCCTCAGGTGATGAAGGTGATGATAATGATAATAACAATAACAACAACAAAGGAAATCCATTCATCAACGTTCTGGAAGACTTAGATCCCAGTTATGCCATTTTTGATCACCTTGCCCCAGTTATCAACAATCTGGTCCAGGCTTCCAAATGCAATGACTCTTTGCCCTCTGCTGGACAAAAGTCAGGGAGCTTGACACTGTTACAATTTTTCTCTTGTCGTTCACATCGCACCTATCTTATCTCCCAAGCGCCCTTTAGAGATAAGATTACTTACATTGTATTTTTAGATCGTTGACTTTCGACTCATCTACAGTCAATGATCCCATCACTCCATTGTTCCATCCTTTTGGCTAACAATAGTATCCCGTTGTTTCGGCTTCCATTGTGTTACTTATGCGTTGAACAATAGCTCCCTATTGTTCTCCACTTATATCCATCTAGACTACCATGTATATAAACCGTAGCACCACTCATACACAACCCAAGCTATTCTATGTTGTCTTGCATTACCTGGTTGACTCCTCAGTCGTCTGACTTCCAGCCTCTGAGTCGTTGACATCCCACTCTTTGAGCGGACGTACTATTCGTGGATAGACCTCACATGTCCCTTACCTGGACCGCGTGAGAATCCTTTATTTGTGACGAGGCTTGTCTTACGACAACCCACGTAACAGACACTTTTGATGGCACTAAGCCCAAAGAACTCTGGACATTCCTATTCCAATGCGAGCTCAACTTCCAAGACTGGCCTCACACTTTTCAGAACGACAGGGCCAAACTCACCTTTGCCCAGAGCAACTCTCAGACCTCAGCACAGACTGAGAGTTGCTGTTAAGTCTGGTTCCTCCAGAGTTATTGGAACAACGGAGATAGTAGGAGTATACATGAAAGGGGCATAATTAGACAACTGCATGGGTATGGGTACGTGGGGGTATGGGTGTAGGGTCCACTTTGCCATACCCACACTCATACCCATACCCACCATATGTGGGTATGGTGGGTATCTCATGGGTATCTAAAGGCTGCAAAATTTATATGATGGGTACTCATGGGTATTTGAGGATTGTCAAATTTCAGCTCACTTCCAAGTTCAGAGCTCTTTTTTACAATCTGAATATGAATCTTAATGCTAATGCTTGTCTCCTCTATCCTGATCCTAGTCATCCAACTCTACAGTGGCTCAAACAATTGCCCCAATGTTTACATGTTTGTCACTAAAGTCAATAACCCCAGTAACCCCTAACCTGAGCCCTAACCTATGACTCAGAGTATATGAAATACAGGACCTACTCTTGACCTTCTACTGGTCAAAAGATCAAAGGATTTGGATAAGATTTGGTGGAATGGCAACTATATCTAACCATCTCACAGCATTCTAGTGTCTGATATATATAATAGAAATTCAAGGTAAAAAAGCTGTTTCAATGAGTTGTCATTTTGATATGGCCATCATTCCACCAGATCTTATTCACATCCTTTGACCCTTTGACCAGTAGAAAGTCAAATATAGGTACTATATTTCATGCACCAATAGGTTAGGGCCCAAGTTAGAAGGTATTGGAGATTATTGGTTTAGTGCAAAACATGTAAACATTAGGACAGTTATTTGAACCACTATAACTCTAATCCTAACCCTCCAATGTATTCTAATCTTGATGTACCAGCACTAATCCTAATCCTAATACTAATGTCCTACATTCTAATCAATATTATCACATTTTTTCAACAACCCTACTAAAAAGTGTGTTTGTAGGCATGGGTACATGAGGGTACATGAGGGTATTGTGGGTATATACCCATACCCTGCATGGGGGTATGGGTATTTGCAGGGTATGGGTAGGGGTATGACCTCCAATACCCTGGGGTATACCCATGCAGTTGCCTAGGTGTAATGGATGTTGGTGTTAAGTCCAGTTCCTCTGGGGTTATCGGAGCAGCAGAGGTAGTAGGAGTATAGACAAAGGGGGCAAAATGGACATTGGCTTCAACTTATGTGTTGCGCCCTTGCTGCAAGTTCTTGTCCAAGTATTTGTTAGAGAAGTGGAGCATCGGAGACGATCAGGAGTTGGGTCAGAGTGACGACAAGAAGTCTTGCTTCAAGTGTCGAGCAGAGAAAGATTAAGGATTTGGATTTAGGAGGATCAGACTGAGTTGAGCAGGAGGAAACTAAGTTGATATTCGAACTGCAGAACACTAAGTACATGTCAAGCTTTTAAACTACAACAGAGAATGACCAATAAAGGAAAGTAGCTACAATGACAAGTAAACACAAGTTATCCGGAGAGCCGGAGATACCATAATCAGACAGAGGGAGTCAGAAGGAGTCAAAGGAAATCATAGGGAGTCGTAGGGAGTCAATACGAGTCAGGAGGAGTCATGAAGAATGTACTAAACCGACTAATGCAACAGGGCTGTCAAGAAATGTCAAGATAGAATGGAGAGACATAAGCAGAATTAGTAATCAAGGTAGGAGTAATAACAGGAGATGAACCAGAAGAGCGGAGATGAGGCAAGAGCACTGTATGAGGTCCAGAGACGATGCACGTGATATGGGATATGACAGTTGGCTTCAACTTATGTGTTGCACCCTTGCTGCAAGTTCTTGTCCAAGTATTTATGGAGGAGTGGAGTGACAGAAGAGATACAGAGTTGGATCAGAGTGACGACAAGAAGACTGGCTTCAAGTGTCGAGTAGGAGATTAAGGAGTTGGTCAGAGAGGATTTCAGACGGGTTGAATAGGAGGAGACTAAGATGATATTTGAACTGCAGAACATGAAGTACATGTTGAGCTTTTAAACTACAATGGAGAATAACCAATAAAGGAAAGTAGCTATGATGACAAGTAAACACAAGGGTATCCAGAGAGCCAGAGTTACCATAATTAGGAAGAGGGAGTCAGAATAAGTCAGGAGGAGTTGAAGGGAGTCATAGGGAGTCAATACGAGTCAAGAGGAGTCATGAGAATTGTACTAAACCATAGTAAGACAAAAGGCGACAGGGCTGTCAGGAAATGTTAAGATAGAATGGAGAAACATAAGCAGGAATGGTAATCAGAAATAGGGGTAGTGATAGGAGAGAAACTGGAGAAGCAGAGATGAAGCGAGAGTGTTGTATGAGGCCCAGAGGAGGCCCAGAGATGCGGAGATGATGCGCATGGTATGGGATATGACAGTATCCCCCTTTAGGCCTGAACCCTTGAGGGCCATGTGGAGGTGATTGTCTGATGGAGGTTTCCGGCAGAGTTTGAAGTGGAGCATGAAGCTGGTATAAAGGTGTTGATCATCATCTGAAAATTTCCAACAACTCTTGTTCTCCGAACAACACCATGGCTGAAAAATTTGACTTGAACGATATCACTTCCTGGGCAGATGATTTGCTCCAAGAGCACAAAGATGACAGCAACAAGCTCTTCGGAAAAAGGCTGTGGAACGTTGGAGATGCATGAAGGTGAAGAAGGCTCTGGAGGAGGCAGAGAGGAAGAGGGTTGAAGCAGAGATGCGAAAGAAGGCCGATGAAGCAAACCTAGAGACAATGTCGATCTAGGCGCACAACACTAAAACCTAATGTAGTAGGAATGAGAGATTATCGATTACCACCTGATGAGGGAGGTAGAGTCAAGTCTTTTAGGTGAAGGATCAAGAGAACTAAACTGGAGTTCTCTGACCATTGCATTCAGGTTTATATACAAGCTACAGAGAGTCTACCCTAAAGTGATAAGTAAGCATGATGTCATAGTGGAGTATCAAGGCTGTGAGGAATGGAAGCATAGCGGAGATTAAAGAAGTACATAGAATGGAAGAGAAGCATAGAAGACTACAGCCTTGTGGAGCGGAATGTTCTAGAAGTGACATAAGGTAAACATGAGGGTGACATCATAAGAGTCTAGGCATAGTCATGTGATGAGATTAGATTTATAGGTCACATGATATAGATAAGATAAGATGATGATCACATGACTAGGAAAAGATGAAAATAATAGGATTGTAACAGCTGAAGAGGAGGTGAGGAAAAAGGCCGAGGAGGAGAAGAAGTAGGCTGAGGTGAGACAGGCAGAGACAGTGAGGAGGGTAGAAGCCCTGTGGCTGGCGAAAGTGGCAGAAGAGTGGGGAGTGCCGCAGGGGACTATGGGTGTAGTGGAGATGGGTGGGCTTATGCCCTGCAAGGGCTGCGAGGCTGCCGGTGTGGCTTGCACCATGGAGAAGGCCAGAAGTAGCAAGGCCACAGCGTGCAATTGATGCTGCCACATCAAGATGGCTTGCTGCAGGCCTGGGCAGGAGAGAAAGGAGTGCCACAGGAAAAGGGAGGAGCCTACATCGCCACATGGGCAGAAGAAGAAACAGGTGCAGACCAATAGTCCATTGGAGGATGAAGCAGAGGGGGATGCAGTTGACACCATTGGCATGTTGACCCTGGCGATAGTTGGTTGGACGGAGGAGGTGAGGACTACCCAGGAGGAGGCAGAGAGGTACCATGTGGCCCTCCTCTCCATGATGGGTGAAATCACCCAACATTTCCATGTGGTGGAGGAGGCTCAGGAGGAGTATGAGGCGGAGGAGTAGATAGTTGGTACTCCTTGTTTTTTGTACATTTTGGTAAATGTCCAGTCCTTCTGGTTCTCCCGTCAATACACTTGGTTTATCTTGATCAATTTAAGTGACATCAGAATTAAGCGGAATGAGGCCCAGGCTTGTCTGGATACTTGGAATGAAAATCTTCAACAAGTTCCAAAGCATGCCCAAGCTCTGTTGCTAGTAGCCACAATGTTTCTTCATCAGTTCCTTCATAACCGGCCCAGCAGATGAGATAGAGGAGTTGACAGTGTCTTCTCCAGTGATCAGTCTTCAAGTTGAGGATTTCCGATATTTCAAACTAAGGTTTGCTGTCTACTTCGACCGGAGGTGGTGGAGGTTGAGTCCAGTTAAAAATGACATTGGGGACCAAGGGCTCTAGTTGGGAGACATGGAAGACAGGGTGGATGGAGTGCATAGCATCAGGTAGATGGAGTGTAAATGAGTGAGTGCCGGCTTGGGTGATGATGGGATAGGGGCCAAGGTTCTTTTCGGACAACTTCTTTGAAGGTTGCATAGAACGGAAATATTTGGCTTTGATGAGAATGAGATCTCTGACTTTGAAATCCGGGGCCGGAGTTCGTCTAGCGTCAGCAGGACCCTGGTAGCATTGTTGGGTGAGAGTCATCTCTGAATGAAGGACTTGGTGTAATTCTTCCAAGTCGACAGCATATTTGTGGGCATGGGTGGAGGTGAGATCACATTCTGGATGGACGGAGATGTTTGGGTGGTAGCCTTTGTTAGTGAAGAATGGAGATACTCTGGTGGTGGCACTTGGGGCATTGTTGTATGTGAATTCTGCTAGGGGTAGGAGTTCTGACCAGTTGTCTTGCTGGTAGTTGCAATAGATTTGTAGGTATTGTTCAAGTGTCTGGTTCATGCATTTGGTTTGGCCATTGCCTTCAGGGTGATAACTGGAGGTGAAGTGTAGGCGAATGTCGAGGGCTTTACCGAGTGAGCGGAAGGAATGGGAGACGAACTCGGAACCATGGTCGGAGGTGATATACGATGGAACTCCATGTTTGGAAAATATGTGCAGCAGGAATAGCTTGGCTAATTCCAGAGATGTCATGGTGTCATGCGTCGGAATGAAGATGCATTGTTTGGAGAGGTGATCAATGACTACTAGGATAGCGGTGAATCTGGAGGATGGGGGAAGTTGTTCAATGAAATCCATAGAGATGGAATTCCAGGGTTTTTCTGGGACAGGGAGTTGCTTCAGGAGACCATATGGGCAATGCCTAGGGACTTTAGCATGAGCACAGGTGGTACAGGAACTGACATAGTCCTTGATGAATGTCCTGATGCCTAGTGTTTCAAAGTCCAGTTAAAGACCCAAAAAAAAGACTGGCAACTGGACTGGACTGACACCAGTTGCAACTGGACTGCAGTTGCAGGTTGCCTGACTTTGATACATGGTTCAGTTGCAGTTGCCTTGAATTTTAGAAAAACAAAAGACTGGTTGAAGACTGGTTGCAACTGGTTGCATGCAGGACTGGTTGTCATGTTCCAATAGTTGGTTTTTTTACATTTCAATGACACATCAGAGTGCATGATGTCAATTTTTCATGCTAATTTACTATATTTATATGAAAAAACAAAGAAAATATACATTTGTTGTATATTTTTGAGTTGAAATTACCTATTATTGACACACCCCTATGCTGTGCATGATGAGAAATTCCTGAAATGCACTCTTTTCATAATTTAATACAATAATTATTTTAGTACACCAGTCTTTTCAAAAAAACCCAGTTGCAACTGGTTCAATTTTCATAGCTGATGAATGGCAACCAGTTGCCAGCAGTTGCCGTCCAGTTGCCCACAAAAGTGGTCAACAGACTGGACTTTGAAACACTACTGATGCCTGGCCATGTATATTCGCGCCAGATGAGCTCAAGAGTGCAGTTTTGGCTGAAGTGACCGGATAGGGGGTGATCATGTTTGTACCAGACTATGCAGAGATGAAGGTTGTTGGCTTCCAGAACATAAATGTGATCGTTGAGACATAGGAATCCTTCGGAGTCCACAGTCCAGCAAGATTCAGGAGAGTTGGAAAGATGAATGGTGTCAAGTCCGGGTCTTCTCCGGCTGAGTCCAGGGTATAACTCCGGTTGGGGTAGCGTAGAACAGAGGGGTAGACTGATTGGATTCAACTACTCAGGGGGGAGAGTTGATCCCTTGCGTAGGTTCCAGTCTAGACAGGATAAGGAGAAGTAACTAAGTTGATTTCAGACTGGAGACTACCGGACAAAGTATCTACAGTTTAAGTACTATAAGGGAACACAGGAAAGCGCAGTCCGGGAATCCGGAGACCGGAAGATGAGTCAGGTATTAGTAAGGCAAAGTTAGACGCGCAGTAATTAGTAAGACAGGACTGGGACAAGGAAATATATGAAAAGCCGGATATGAAATATACATCGGAGACAGAATGGAGCGATGACAGGCATTGCCATGCTCACTAAGCAAGACTATACCGAAACAGGACTGGGGTTGAGTCCGGGGCCGGAAATGCGAGTGTGAGGCCGGAGATGCGTGAGTGAGGCCGGACTCGGGATTAGGGGTTCCGGACATGGATATGACAAATGGAAGCCAATGAGTCAGAGGGAAGGGTGGAGAGGATATCTTGGTGGAGCATCTCAATGTCGAATAGTGAGCTTGCACGGAGGACTGGGTGTGCGGAGGATGGTAGCTTGTAGGGACAAAGTGAGTTGCTCCTGGGTGAAGACTGGACGGAGGTTGTGAGGATTTACTCGAGCGTAGTCCTTATCCCCCTCTTTGGGATAGACATCCCAGCATCTAGTGAGGGCATCGGGTTTAGCTCCAAGTTTTCTGGGGATGGAAATGAATGACAAGGTGGAATTGGGATAGGTACTCGGACCACTGGGCTTGGTGGCAAGTTAGAATTTTGGATGTGGAGAAATACTTGAGATTCTTGTGGTCGGTGACAATGTCAACCAGGGTTGCAGAGCCTTCAAGGTAGTGACACCAGGAATGGAAAGCTTCATGAATGGTGAGGAGTTCTTTGTCATGGGGTGTCATAGTTGAGTTCCGGAGATGTGAGAGTCCAGGAGTAGAATGTGACCTGGCAAACCTTGTCATCTTGGCAATGGATGGAGAGGATACCAGCGATGGCATAGTCAGAAGCATCAGTCTCAACAATGATAGGGGCATCTGGGACCCAATGAGTTAGAATGGGAGCAGAAGTGAAGGCATCCTTGAGGTGTTGAAAGGCAGTGCAACAGTCATCAGAGAAGTTCCACGGAGTATTTTTCAGGTTAAATGAGTGAGTGGGATGACAATGTCAGAGTAATTGAATATAAAATGATGAGAGAAATTGGCAAAACTGAGGAATGATTGGACGTCCTTGACCTTTCGAGGTTCTGGCCAATCTTGAATGGCGGTAACTTTCTCAGAGGACATTGTCAAACCGTTGGGGGACAGGAGATATCCAAGGTATTCCGTGGAGGTGGTGTGAAATTCACATTTTTCTGGTTTAGCATAGAGGCTAGTGTTTTAAAGTCTGGTCCGGTCCAGTTTTTTTTTGCCATTTTGGGCAAGACCGAGACCGAGACCGGTCTCTCAATATCGTAAAACTCCCAAGACTGGACCGAACCCTCAACAACCGGTTGCCGTGCCCATTGACAACCAGTTTGGACCGGTTTTTTATCGGACCGGCTTGCTTTGGTAATACTTTTTTCTCGCTGACCACTGTGACCAGCCACACTTCGAAGCTTCATCGATAATCATTTCTCGCCATCTTTCGGTTCTCTCACAGCAATGCTAACACGACATGCACACACACAATGAGTGCTCAATGCTCAGGCCCAGTGAGAAATGGACATAGGCATATCCACTCCCAGGTAGCGAAATCTACCGAGTAGGCCAAAATAGATACCAGTACAAAATGGCACAAATAGTAGATGAAAATTCTACTGTGGTATACTCAAATAGCGTTGGACATTGGTCAATTTTGGGGGTAGATTTCAATAGTTGCTGGTGTACCGTGATCAGTCACGATGAATATACTGAAATCGATGCATTTCAAGCGACATATAAACATGAGAATAATACGATAAAGAGCATAATCCCGCCTCCGCCTCGCCCCCGTCCCGCCCCCCCACTCTCGTTGCCTGCCGCCGACCCACACACCCTAGTACATCGGTCCGGATGATAGATTGTCGATGGCCGTGGCAGAAAAGTCGTTCCATGCATCACTAGAGACCTATGTATAAAGTAGGTCACATTAGTAATATCACACTCAAGTGATTTAGCAGGAGCGATACGTACCAGTGTCCCAAAACGGCTTGAGCTGCTTCCGGGACTAATATTGGGCATTGGAGGGGACCCGGGGGGCATCGACAACGGTTCTAGAGGTATGAGATGTCGGGGTGATGGCGTTGGTGTCAGCCGCTTTGCGCTTGAGGAAAATTGTCCTAAGACTCAGAGAGATGAATGTCAGTGGTCGAAGACAGTACAATATAATTTGCTTACAATTAGGTTTTTCACATCCGGAATGGTTGCTGGAAGTCCTCGAGATACAGAAGCGAACTGCGGATTGCAACGGTGACTTGTGCTTCTGGGCCCTTCTCCCGTTTCTTGAAATCGCGCTGGCTCCAGAATCGAATGTGTGGGTGGTCTGGATTTACATGAATGGATGCGGCGAGGTGATTGAAAGCATGCCTAAAGTGCGAAACACATAGATGTACTAGTGCATATATGCGCCTACACGCTTTGTCTGAACAAAATATCCGGAAATCGAGCCAGGACTGCGATCGCGCTGTGGAGGGTCTGGAGAGCCTGGAGGAGGATTTGGAGGGTCTTGCTCGCTATCAGGGAGCTGCAGCTCGTTTGCAGGGGGCTCTTGTTCGTTCCGTGGCCCGTGTGGGTGATTGGGCTCCTGCCAGTAAGCCAGAGAATACCGTCTGTCAGCACGGTACACACTAAATAAAAGTTAGGTTAGCAATGGACCTGTTTTGCTTCAAGGTGGCGACGTTGTAGGGGCCTTGCTGTCAAGTTGCTGAACCTCCCGTATCTTCTTCTTGCCGATGGCTCGCATGTTCTGTAGGCCTGTCGCAGCACGAAATCTCTCCGACCTTCTGGCATTTCGTATCGTGTCTGCCTCATCCCTGTTTGTTGCGTGACTCACATTTGTTGGAAAACGGGGGGTAATTCCAAGGTACAGGCGACGAGGGACGAAGGCAAAAGAGCAAATTGTTCAACTACTACAACGCTTGGTACGATTACGTAAGCTACAGTAGTCGTCCAGTCGAAGGACCATCAAAGCACTGGCGACTGGCTGCAGACTCAGAGGGACAAATGAATTTGTCAAACTTTGTAATGTCAAAGTCTCGAAATGAGACAAAAGTCGCCATGTAATTAGATTCAAGCAATCACGCCAGTGTATCTGTGTATCTGGCTTGATTTCCCTATAAATTTCATCTATGCTAGTCTATTCGGTACATTTCAGTATGCGTGGGTCGAAATGGCAATGTCCGTTTCTCACTGGGGCTCAGGCTCCACATGCAGCCACAATGACAACAACAACGACAACTTCTCGTACTGGCAGGTACCCAAAACAAATGTTCCATATGCAACCGCAATGACAACGACAATTCAACATACACCATACGTCTTTATCTCCATTTTTATTTGCTAACAACTAACTACTCTTGCAGTTGCGACAATCACGCATACACACGTACCATAGCACCTCTCATGACTCCTCCACCCCCATCTCCCGCATCCACCAGATGACGCACACCATAGTTCGTTTTCCATCTCGACTGCTCCACCTCCACCTCCTGCATCTACCAGACAACGCGCGCTTGTGCACAGTCACAACGTTCGACGCACACTAGTTTTTTCTTTCTTTCTATTTTCGTTTGCTAATAACTAACTACTGTTTGCAGCTATGACAATCACATGCTCTCTACTTCCCAACCAGCATGCAATCATGCAGCCACGACGACAACAGCAGTGGCTAGCGCTTATCTTCAAGTCTCTGATCAACTATTTTTTATGCTAACCACTGTCACACACCAAAAGTGTTGGTGATGTGAGCATGAAGAACGGATGAAGAAGATACGATGCTGTCAAGTCCGGGTCTTCTCCGGCTGAGTCCGGGTATAACTCCGGTCGGGGTAGCGTAGAACAGAGGGGTAGACTGATTGGATTCAACTACTCAGGGGGAGAGTTGATCCCTTGCGTAGGTTCCAGTCTAGACAGGATAAGGAGAAGTAACTAAGTTGATTTCAGACTAGAGACTACCGGACAGAATATCTACAGATTAAGTACTAAACAGGAACACAGGAATACGCAGTCCGGGAATCCGGAGACCGGAAGATTAGTAAGTATTAGTAAGACAGAACGAAAGCGCAGTAACCTGACAAAGATAAAACCGGGACAAGAGTACATACAAGATGCCGGATATGAAATAGAGTCAGGGACAGAATGGAGTGATGTGGCAGACACTGCCATGCTCACTAAGCAAGACTATACCGAAACAGGGCTGAGGTTGAGTCCGGGGCCGGGAATGCGAGGGTGTGCCCGGAGATGGGTTGGTGTGGCCGGACTCGGGAATAGGGGTCCGGACATGGATATGACAGTATCCCCCTCTTAGGGCCGAACCCTTGAGGCCACGTGATGATAATGCTGAGTTTGAAATTTGGCCTCGTCTGAGAAACAATTGGGGTTCGACCGGGTTTTCTTTCAACCCAATCATTCTCTGCTGCAAAAATGTCTTCTGCTTCAAAATCTATGACTCCTGTTATCCCCACTACCGGCGTTGACTGGACGTGCGTCAATACGCCTGGACTCGAATCGGATATTGAAGATAATGATGAAGCAGCAATGGCCAAAGCCAAGGAACGTCGCCGGCGCAAAGTTGAGAAGAAACGTCGTGAAGGAAGAGCGCCGTCTCCGGGAAGAGGCAGAAAAACGTCGCCGGGAGGAGGAGGAGAAACGTCTCCGGGAAGAGCAGGAGGCGGAGACTGAACGTAAGAGGCGAGAGGAGGAACAGAGACAGCGCGAGGAAGCGCAGAGAAAAGACGCAGAGGCTAACAAGAAGAGGCAGAGGGAGGAGGTTGAGGCCGGGTCAAGCGTTGCCCGCGGCTCGGGAATGTGGTGAGTAACTAATTCGTCTTCTTTCCTGACGTACTGATTTCTCTAGTAGTTGCGTGCGTTGCGCGAGGGCCGGTGTCCCCTGCGAGTTCACCAACGATGGTAACAAGAGGCGAACCGCGTGCGACCGGTGCGCGGCGCAGAGGGAGAAGTGCGAGTGGCCGGAGATGTACGCGCCCGGGGCTGCAAAAGGAAAAGGTAAGGCCAAAGAAGTCCCGACGTCGCCGCGTCAAGGCGAGAGGAAGAAGCGGGTATGCAAAACGAAGGTGCAAGATGACGATGAGGTCGAGATTGTTGGGGAGAGGATGGCCGGGGCTGGGCCCAGTCGGATATCGCTAGACCGGCTGGTCGAGGCGATCGAGGAAATGAGCAACCGGATGAGTGAGCTGGCGCAGGCGCACAGGGAGTCAACCCAGGCATTCAGGGAGTCGACGCAGGTGTCAAGGAAGGCCAGAAAGGCCTTGGAGAGGTTTGTGGACGAGGCCGCCCTTTGTGGCGCGCTGGAGGAGTCCGAGGAAGAGTCATCGGACGAAGAAGAGGTGGATGAAGGGGAGTTGGCCGAGGAAATGGCCGGGCTTGAGGAAGATAAGGTGGAGAATCCAATGAGTCCGCCAAAAAGAGTAGGTGACACAGAGGTCCGGTCGTAAATAGATTTCGCATGTAGTGTAGATAAAAAATGCGAAAGGAAGTGGCCGGTCAGGAGTGGTTTGTGAAGGGGTGAATACCGGCCGGAGATTCAGGGGTTTTTAGCCCGGGTGTAGCGCTATCCCCCTCTTTGGGGTAGACGTCCATCGTCTACTGGGTGCGTCAGGCTAAGTGACGGGTGTACAGGGGCAAGAGGGAGTGAACGGATATTAAACCAGATTCGTGTCGTCCGGATAGTAGGACGAATAACAACTAATGCCGGGATTGAATTCTCAGGGGGGTCTGGGGAGAGCTAAGCTCTACCAGAGATGCTAGGTAGTCCCAAAGGGGTTCCCTCGAAATTGCTCGTACGCACAACCGGCGGTGGCAGAAGACAGGGAAGAGAGCAGGACTATCTGCGGAGTGTAGGATCCGATGAGTCGACAGGGTGACCAGGATACCCAAGGCATGAAGCCAGGGGTCAGATGTGGCCGGAGAGGCCGGGGACAGAGTTGGCCAAAAGAGGCCGGAGTAGTCGACAGGGGGGTTGGCATTCATTGTGCAGGTGTCCGGACTTTAGTACTGCTCAATACCCGGGCAAATCAACGGATTGCGAAGTGGGTGAGTCAGTGGTATCCAGGGACATGTTACACGCAGAACCCAACGAAAGTAGGTCATGGGTGTGACCTCACCGGGGACCGGGAACGGGATTGAGAATGGCTATGGTAGTCACGAAAGTGGAATCATCAAAGGGGTGGCAAGGAGTGTGGTGATGTGAACGTGATTTTGACGAAGCAGGGGGGTGGACCCGGAGTCCACGAGAGCGTGAAGCTGAGGGGTATCATAGGAAAGGGGCAGACAAGGGTCAGGGAGTCAGGATCAGGGAGTGGACGCATTGAGCATAACCTTTTTGAATAGCACAGCCGGAGTCAATGCTCGTCCGAGCTGTGCAGAGGCTGGAGAACTGCTCAATCTGAGTCTGACTCCGGTGTGTCAGAACCGGGGTCAGAGGTTGTCTCGTTGGCAGCCTGGACCATAGCTTGGATCCTTTTAACACACCTATTAACAAAATGACCAGTGTCGCCACAGAATAGACAAAGATTGTTATCACGACGGCGTTGGCGTTCAGCCGGGGTGGGAATATTAGCTAAGTCCGGTTCGGGAATGTCAGGACCGGACTGGTCAGGAGAGGGTGTTTTGGACGGGGAGTCGCTATGGGGTTTGTTGGCAGGGTCGAGGGAGGGCAGAATACTGGTGGCGCGCTGAGTTTCCTCTTTACGCTCCCAGTAGCGAGCATCAATATCTTGAGCTAGGTGACGAAGGTCACCCAGTGTTCGGGGTTTACCAATGCGGCAGATTTCATCTTTGATGCGGTCCGGAAGTCCGGAGTAGAAATGGTAGCGCAGTGCACCATCTCCGTAGTCCCGGACTTGGGACGCGATCCGGTTGAACTCGACAATGTATTTATTGATGCGCTGGTGATCCTTCATTTGAAGGGCGTCGAGTTGAGTTTCTGCATCAGCGATGGGGTCGTGAGGTCCGAAAATGGATTGAAGCTCGATAATGAACTCCTGCCAGGAGTCCATCCAGAGGGGACGATCATCCGGGGTATCCGGTGCGAGTAAGTCCGGCTCGAACCACTGGAGAGCCATGCCTTTCAGGTAGGACTGGGCAAAGGTAACTTTTGCCCGGTCAGTGTGGAAGGCACGAGGCCGGTCTTGGAAATTTAATCGTGCCTTCCACACTGACGGGCAAAAGTTACCTTTGCCCAGTTGCAACGGACTAGGAAAGTCCGGAGATCTTTTGAGTTGGTGCCATCAAAGGTGTCAGGCTCCCTGACCTTCATCCTGGGAGAGGGCAAAGAGTCGGTACGATGGGAAACCCGAGCCAGATGATCAATGGCCTGAGCAAGATTACGGAATATGGCGAGACCGGGGTCTAGATCTTCATCATCATCGTTACCCGAGCTATCACCGGAGTTATTATCTCCGGGGTCGCTGTTGTCAGGGTTAGGACGACGAGGGAGGACAGGGGAGTGAAGTCCCCGGTTCGGGAATCTTGGCTGATAAGGGCGTGACGTGGGGGTGACAGGAGTGAGGGGAGAAGACCTTCTTGCGAAGCTTCTGAAGGTGGTACCAGAGGTTACCAGGGTGCGTCTCGTGCTAGCCAGGATTTGTAGTGTGGCTTGACGACGCGAGTCAGATGCTGAGGTGGATGCCTCGGCAGGTCGGGGATGAGAACGGGGGTTCATGATGATGATAGGCGAAAAGAGTCGAGATGGACAAGGATTTCTGACAGGAGAACGAGTGAACTGTGTGAGCCTACACAAGAGGGAGTCTGAAATACTGTCAAGTCCGGGTCTTCTCCGGCTGAGTCCGGGTATAACTCCGGTCGGGGTAGCGTAGAACAGAGGGGTAGACTGATTGGATTCAACTACTCAGGGGGAGAGTTGATCCCTTGCGTAGGTTCCAGTCTAGACAGGATAAGGAGAAGTAACTAAGTTGATTTCAGACTAGAGACTACCGGACAGAATATCTACAGATTAAGTACTAAACAGGAACACAGGAATACGCAGTCCGGGAATCCGGAGACCGGAAGATTAGTAAGTATTAGTAAGACAGAACGAAAGCGCAGTAACCTGACAAAGATAAAACCGGGACAAGAGTACATACAAGATGCCGGATATGAAATAGAGTTGGGGACAGAATGGAGCGATGTGGCAGACACTGCCATGCTCACTAAGCAAGACTATACCGAAACAGGGCTGAGGTTGAGTCCGGGGCCGGGAATGCGAGGGTGTGCCCGGAGATGGGTTGGTGTGGCCGGACTCGGGAATAGGGGTCCGGACATGGATATGACAGATGCAAGCATATGCCAAGTGCAGAAGATGAGAACAGAACGTTGTTTTCATGCATCGCACTGGACCTATGACGACGAAGAAAGCATACGTCAAGTGCAGAAAGACGACTACAAGAACAGTGCAGTCATCCTTCGCACTGGAGGCAAGCGACACGGTTGAAGAAGAAAAGATTTTACCCGTTACGCATTCAATGTTGCAACCTTACGGCATCCCGGCCAAGATCCCGCTGATCTGATCTTCTCTTCCAAAATAGAAGGATCTTCGCTTCACTCAAACTAGAAGGCGGCAAACCTTAAGCGCCCATGCCAGCATTGATGCATGTTTTTCATTTGCCATTCATTTGCCATCCGACTTCTCTGCCATCACCATTCATTTCCCATCACACCAATATGTCATTGCCATCAAGCGCTTCCTGGATACACGAGTTCACTCAATCAAATGGTTATGCGCATGCCATCGGCCAGCCGCTTGACAACCAGTCAACGCCAGCATGGCTTATCACGTCATTTTCCCCTGCCATACCATTCCCTGTCCACACAGGGCGAAAACTTATCATTCAGAGCTCAACTGAAATGCGCATCTATTTTGGCTCTATCAAGTCAGTCCTACAGCTTGATCAAAGACACATCGTCCTCCATGTTGTCCCTCTCCAATCCGCTTATGGAGAATTCCTTCCTCCATCTTGCACCGTCTACATCGCTCGCTCTCTCATCCGGTTGTCCAAATTTCGCCAGTTGCAATATTCCCTCCTTTCATCATGGCAGCCAGACAACTCACATGAACTCTCAGACTCTATTCAACCTGTATGCTCTCCCACACCTTCTGTTCAGCAGAGACAGGACGAATCCCCTTCACCAATCATCTTCCTCAATCTCAGTTCCACTCCCTCACTTTGATTAGCATCCAGTCATTGCATGCTCACAGAGGAGCTAGAACTGTACAAGGGACACCAGAGTTCATGCACACAGGACACATAGGACGTTCATGGGACACATACAGGACGCACATGGGACATTGATGACATCATCATGTCTATGGCAACACAGCTTGGCCTGCTTAGTCATCCACCATTCCCTGCTCAGTCAGCACTTCATCATTCGCTCACTCATCCTCCATCATGCTTTATCATCCATCCTCTCTCTTACTCATCTGCTTCGTCAGCACCTACACAGCATGACTACATCATCTTATTCAGCCTCCCCTTGATTACTCAGGAGCACCACTTCGCTTACTCAGAAGCATAGTCATGCACAGTCAAGCTGACTAATTTCTCTCCTTTGCTTACATCAGGAAAAGGTGACTTTACTTTAGAAGCAAATATAGTTCTATAAAACTCAATTATAGCATCTATAGTTACCATAGCATTTAGAGACAAGTCCCCACTTTAAAGTTCTCTAATAGTTTGCTATAGTGACAAAAGTAACTATAGTTCTATAAAGTAAAGAGGTCAACCATTGGAGCAACTATAGCAACTATAGCACTCATAGCACCAGCACAAGCCTGCCCTAAACCTCACATGAAAATAGAAAAAGTGTACTGTCACATCCTTATATTCAAGTAGTCAAAAGTGTACACAATGGTAGTCAAAATTGCGGTCAAAAGTGTACCAAACAAGTTTAGACAAGTTAGAACAGAAGTGTACTAACCAAGTGTACCAAATAATAGTCAAAAATGCGGTCAAAAGTGTACTAAATAAGTTTAGAAAGTGTACTAACCAAAGTGTACAGAAAGTGTATCAATATACAGTACAATATCTCATAATGGATGGTGTCCGTCCCCACCCCATGGCATCCACTACGAGGTTATATCCATGACAATATTGTCACGTTATGTGACATCATGTGATGCTGTGCAATGTGCAGTGGGTGACAATGTCACGCTAGCCTGTGCACAATGCAAGTACTATTCTCGTAGAGTATTTAAGTTGATTGTCTAGAGTTGTACCGTATCCGTTTGCCAAAGGCTACCTGCTATTCCTTGCAGCCTGGTCAAATGTACCGCATCGTAACCACGTTTACAACAGTATGTACTGTATGTAGGCTTAGTGCCTCCAATTGCTGGTGGCTGGGCTGTGAGCGAGGCACGAGCACGCAGCGCTTGGGCTGTGTATGAAAAGGTGTAGCTGGGCTGTGTATGAAAAGGTGTAGCTGGGCTGACTATCTACTTGGGTACCTCATCTGTCGTCCATCTCCAAAGATAGGGACCAGAATATAGAGTAGGGGGTGGGGTGGTAATGGCGGTTTCAAGCCTGCGAAAGCTCTCGTCAGGGGGCTGCCGCTACCCCGACCGCTGCCCTTCCAGGGCTGTTTAGGATGACTACCAGCTAAGCGTGAATAGATAGGGAGTGAGAATTCCGACACCTCACGGATGGAGGGGGAGACCCCGTCTACAGTCTACAGACTACAGTTGGTTGAACAATTGGGTGAGGGGGTGGTGGTGGGAGGAGGTTTCTGCGCCAGGTAGAGATCGTGATGATGTACCCATGAAGCAAGGTTCATGCCACCAAACCGGCTGGCCAAGAATGGTGCCTTTCGGCATTCGCCATGCCAGGACTTTTTTCGCTCCATCCATGCAGCGATAACCCGAATACACAGGCATATGCCTTGGTGTGGTGTAAACATTGGTTCTGCATCTGGATAGGCTTAGATTGGTATAGCTATGTCAAACTTATGCTGGAACCCCCAAATCATGCTAATATGATAGTGGATAACCCCCCCAAATCAGCATCTATTATCTAATATGATGTTTTATGGATAATTTGGCAGGGACGGATGTGGTTCCCAGGTCTGGGCATCCATTATCAGGTCTTATCCATTATGATGCTATCTACTATGAGATATTGTACTGTACTACACTTTTGATAATAAAATATACTGACTTTTACTAGTACACCTTTTGTTGGCTACTATTACACACTTTTGCTAATCAACCACTACACTTTCCTACACTTTTGGTAGTCAACTACCAAAATTGCTAATGGTCCGCACTTTTGCTAATCAACTAGTACACTTTCCTACACTTTTGGCAGTCAACTACCAAAATTGCTAATGGTCCGCACTTTTGCTAATCAACCACTACACTTTCTTACACGTTTGGTAGTCAACTACCAAAATTACTAATGGTCTACACTTTTGCTAATCAACCAGTACATTTTCCTACACTTTTGGTAGTCAACTACCAAAATTGCTAATGGTCCACACTTTTGCTAATCAACCACTACACTTTCCTACACTTTTACTAATCAATTACTAAACATGCTAATGCTCTGCACTTTTGCTAATCCACCACTACACTTTCTTACACTTTTATTTAGTAGTCAAAAATGTAGACATCAACTATATATGTTGTTGGCTACAACTTAGTACATAATTAATAGTCAAAATACAAACATTGACTACAATTTATTTTTGGTAGTTGATTAGTAAAAGTGTAAGAAAGTGTAGTGGTTGATTAGCAAAAGTGTAGGAAAGTGTAGTGGTTGATTAGCCAAAATGCCGACCATTAGCATTTTTGGTAGTTGACTACCAAAAGTGTAGGAAAGTGTAGTGGTTGATTAGCAAAAGTGCGGACCATTAGCAATTTTGGTAGTTGACTGCCAAAAGTCTAGGAAAGTGTAGTGGTTGATTAGCAAAAGTGCAGACCATTAGCAATTTTGGTAGTTGACTGCCAAAAGTCTAGGAAAGTGTAGTGGTTGATTAGCAAAAGTGCGGACCATTAGCAATTTTGGTAGTTGACTGCCAAAAGTGTAGTAAAGTGTAGTGGTTGATTAGCAAAAGTGCGGACCATTAGTATTTTTGGTAGTTGACTACAAAAAGTGTAGGAAAGTGTAGTGGTTGATTAGCAAAAGTGCGGACCATTAGCAATTTTGGTAGTTGACTACCAAAAGTGTAGGAAAGTGTAGTGGTTGATTAGCAAAAGTGTGTAATAGTAGCCAACAAAAGGTGTACTAGTAAAAGTCAGTATATTTTATTATCAAAAGTGTAGTATATACCAGTCAACTCAGTGTCTGTATTTTGACTATCAAATGTGGAGTAAACAGTAGTCAACATAAAGTGTAGTAAATAACACCCAAACAATCAATAAACATTGAATAAGCAGTGAAGTAAATAGTAGTCAACAATAGAACTTTACCAGCAATTAAAGATCTTTAAGAGTCAGTCTTAAACTCTGAAGAGCTATATAGCTCTCTAATTGCTCTAAATGCTCTTATAGTTCTATAGAGGCAAGGCTACTTCTATATAGCAAAACACATTTTCCTGATGTACTAATATTCTTCTCTTTATTACTCATCACTCTCTTTCACTGCCATTGGTATGCATGAGCGTACAAAGTCTCCAGTAGTATATAAACCTACCTACTTTCCTTGTAAATAGACAGTCTATCCCACTCAATCAATTCCAAGTTCAAGTTCAATTCCCAAGTCTAGCCTCAGTGTAGGCTTCATCTATTCATTATCTGAAGTCAAGAGGACTTCACCACGCTTACATCATCGCTATTTGAAGTCACGAGGACTTCACCCCTATCCATCTACACTTATCTAATCATCATTTGAAGTCTCGAGGACTTCACCCCTATCAACCCCTCTCCCTCTCCTAAACCAGGAATACTGTTACCACCCCGAACAACCAGACACTGGCCGTTCAACGACAGTTCCGCTAGGGTCTGGGCTGTTGGTTTTGTGTTGGTTTCAACATAGATCCACAGCGCGATTCACACCGCACAACCACGACAATGACAACGGAACGACAACATTCACCCATAACGCCGTTGTGGCTCATCGCCGAGGCATCAGGCATCAAGTCTGTCATCCAACTATTTTTTTTTGCTAACCGCACTGATTCACTACACCCTGCACATAACCTCAACACACCCACCCGCGTCCTACAACTTCATGGATACCCCCCATTGAGTCCTGACATCCCATATGCACCCTAAACAGCACCCCTGAGGCCTCAACACCCTACTCATGAACTCTACACCCCGCGCATAACCTCAACACACCCACCCGCATCCTACAACCTCACGGATACCCCCCATTGAGTCCTGACATCCCATATGCACCCTAAACAGCACCCCCGAGGCCTCAACACCCTACTCGTGAACTCTACACCCCACGCATAACCTCAACACACCCACCCGCGTCCTACAACCTCACGGATACCCCCCATCAAGTCCTGACATCCCATATGCACCCTAAACAGCACCCCCGAGGCCTCAACACCCTACTCATGAACTCTACACCCCACGCATAACCTCAACCACCCACCCATGTCCTATAATCTCACGGATGCCCTCCGTTGAGCCCTGACATCCCAAACCTCACGGGCACCACCCGTTGAGCCCCAATGCCCCAAACTGCAGTTCTGACACCTGCCTGTAGTTGTAATGTCTCTGGCAATGGTTGTTTAAATTTGTTAATTTTCATGTAGTAGATAGTGAGTATTATTTTGTCCTTGCTGCACAATGGTCCTTGCAAAGACCGGTTGCGACTGGTCTTTGATCGGTTGCGCAAATCTGAAATTTGTGGGCAACCGAGACCGAGACCAAAGGCAACCGAAGGCAACTGAGACCGAAATTTGGTTGCTGTCGGTTGTGGTCCAGTCCAGTCCTCAGTTTTTTGTCGGTCTCAGGACTGGACTTTGAAACACTAATAGAGGCCATGTTTCCAGAGATGACGGAGAACCTCCCAGACATGCTCCTTGTGGGAGGCCATATCCTGGGAGTAGATAAAGATGTCATCCAGATAGACAACTATGCAAACATCAAGCATTAGTGTTTCAAAGTCCAGTTAAAGACCTGAAAAATGACTGGCAACTGGACCGGACTGACACCAGTTGCAACTGGACTGCAGTTGCAGGTTGCCTGACTTTGATACATGGACCAGTTGCAGTTAGTGTGTCAAAGTCCAGTTAAGGACTGCCAAAAAAACCGGCAACCGGACTGGACCGACATCGGTTGCAACTGGTTGTAAACCGGTCGCAACCGGTCTTTTGCAAGACCACGACATACAAAAATTGTACTATACGACATAGTTACGACCTCATCTTTCACGGCACAATTTGTGCATGCCACACATGAGTACATCGGCCGCATCAGGCTGTTGTTGTTGTGGCTGCGCATGGCACATGGGCATGCATTGTCAGCCATGGTCGCATGGAACTGTAACAATTAGTAATTGAAAATGTTTGAATATTAACTGGCCTTGGGCTGTTGTCATTGTTGCGGCCGTGCACGGCATGCATTGGGCTGAATTAACTCTTAGCAAGTAAAAATAATGAATAGCAACTTACAACGATTGTCGCGGAGGCACATGGGCTGCGGCTGCATCGTTGTGGTGTGTAGGTGGGGGTGCACGTGTGCATGGTTGGCTGTGTGGACATGTTGTGTCATCGGAATTGCAGCTATGTTGCGTCGTTGGAATTGCAGCTGCATTGCGTCATTGGCATGCATTGGGCTGAATTAACTCTTAGCAAGTAAAAATAATGAATAACGACTTAAAATGATTGTTGTGGAGGCACATGGGCTGCGGCTGCGTCATTGTGGTGTGTAGGTGGGGGTGTGTGGTTGGCTGTGTGGACATGTTGCATCATCGGAATCGCAGCTACGTTGCATCGTTGGAATCACGGCTGCATTGTGTCGTCAGTGGCCCGCGGTGTTCTGTTGGCTGGGACCACGCTCGTCAAGCCACGGATCACTGTTGTATGGTTAATAAAATGCTTTTTATACTTAATTTTTGTTACTTACCATGATGGGGCATTGGGTGCATGTTGGGCTGTCGTCGTCATCGTGGCTGCACGTGGTGGTTGCATGCATGGGCATACGGCAGAGCTCGACACTCCCAATGAGACCATGCTTGTCAATGGGATTGCCAGCGATACGGCCAAGAGTAGTGGCACTGGCAGGGATTTGAGTTGTGGGCAAGACTTTCTATACCTGAGGATGAGAGGGAGGACATCAGTCTCGAACTGAACATCAACGTGTTAATAAAATGCCTTTTGTTTTACTTACCATGCTGGGATGGGCGACACACACAATGTTCGTGCCCCGCATGTAACATTTGGGCTCTGGGCAAGGCATGTCAGTCATAGGTGGAGCGTTTGAGGCACAGGTAGGTCAGGTTATTGGTTATGGATGGGTGGTTGTCGAAAGCTGAGTGTAGTACTAGTGCTTAGTTAACAAAAAATTGGTTTTTTGACTTACCCTACTGGATAAGCCCTATATGCAACGTTTGCGCCCCATATACGATGTTTGCACGCCGCACACAAGGTTTGGGTTCCAGGCAAGGCATGTCGGTCATAGGTGAAGTGTTTGGCATGTGGAGGTGTGGAGGTGAGGTGTGATTCGAGCTATGTTGCATAGTGTGGTTGTGGGGTGTGAAGTGTGATTAGTTAAGACGTGATTAGGAAAATACTAGAAAATGAGAATAATTACCAAAAAAAGCATCAAAGACCGGTTAGAACCAGTTCGGTTGCTGCTGCACTGCCACAGAGACCAGTTACAAGCAGTTTTGGTCCGGTTTTGTCAGATTTAAGGATTTTAATGGACTGGTTTTGGACCGGTCCTGCCAAAAATGGCAAAAAGACCAGACCAAACCGGACTTTTAAACACTAGTTGCAGTTGCCTTGAATTTTAGAAAAACATAAGACTGGTTGAAGACTGGTTGCAACTGGTTGCATGCAGGACTGATTGTCACATTCCAACAGGTGCTTTTTTCACATTTCAATGACACATCAGAGTGCATGATGTCAAATTTTCATGCTAATTTACTATATTTATATGAAAAAACAAAGAAAATATATGTTTGTTGTATATTTTTTGGTTGAAATTACCTTTTATTGACACACCCTTATGCTGTGAATGATGAGAAATTCCTGAAATGTACTTTTTTCATAATTTAATACAATAATTATTTTAGTACACCAGTCTTTCAAAAAACTGGTTGCAACTGGTTCAATTTCTATAGCTGACAATTGGCAACCACTTGCAAGCAGTTTCAGTCCAGGTGCCTCAGATTTGGGATTAAAAAAGACTGGTTGTGGTCCAGTTGCCTACAAAAGTGGTCAAAAGACTGGACTGGACTGGACTTTTAAACACTAGGGCTGTCAGGAAATGTCAAGATAGAATGGAGAAACGTAAGCAGGAATGGTAATCAGAAATAGGGGCAGTGATAGGAGATAAACCAGAGAAGCGGAGATGAGGCAAGAGTGTTGTATGAGGCCTGGAGGAGGCCTGGAGATGTGGAGATGATGCGTGTGGTATGGGATATGACAGTTGCATTGACTCTGTTTGTGCACCTGAAGAGGCTCATCTTAATGTGTCCACTCTTTCCAATCCTAACTCCCTGACCCCCTATGCCTCCCCTTCCTCCTAAGATAGGGCTCATGCACACCCCACTGTGATGCTTTGTGATGTGCTGTGATGTGCTGTGACCCAGGCAAAATACAGCCACATTGGGTTGACACCAAGCCTATCAAAGTTGTCCATTGTCGGGGGCCCCTCACATTGTCTCAGTCATCTTGTTATGAAACCTCCCTTTCACTTTCCTTCACAAGTATGTTTCCTATTCACTATACTTCTTATTCACTTTACATTACACTTCCATTCCTTCACGTTATGCTTCTCTTCCATTCCATTTACATATGCTTCCATTCTTATGATTCTCTTCCATACTACACACATATCACGAACACTTCTTATCTTCCATTCTAGCATAGCCCTTACTTATTATTAGATATGCAGCACATTAGGGTAGGCTCTGGCATAGCCACCAGTGTAGTATAAGTAGGTACACTGTAGAGTTGTAGCTCTCCAGTCTAATTCACTTCTATCATCCCTAAAGATATACAATGGGTGATGGCTCCCCGGATCATATGATTAGCAACTGGCTTGACACCTATTTATGATGTGTATGCCATCATCTATGATAGGTCATAACACATCTTGTCATCATTGATGGGTGCCCATTCTTGTGGGCCCCTCACATCATTGCAGTCGGCTTGTCATTGTCGATGTGTGCTAGTGTTTGAAAGTCTGGTCCTAGGACCAAAAAAAGACCGAGGACCGAACCAGACCAGGACCAAATTTGGCCACACACTGGCTGCAATTGGGACCAGTCCCTCTCAGTTTTGGTCTCGGTTTCTCATACTTTTTATTTTCACAAAACCAGCTGAAGACCAGTCAAGACCAGTCAAGACCGGTCTTCTCGCAACTGGTCTTCAAGGACCAGTTGCTTGAAAGTATTGACAAAATTTTATTACTTACTAGTAAGTTACTACAGTGTCTGACCCGTGATATACAACTATATGACTTGAATTGTAATTAATAAACATCAAATTGCTTCGTCAACGGCGCCCGGCTGTGCTGTTGGAGGGGGTGTGTGGTTAGCTGTGTGGACGTGTTGTGTTGTTGGAGTCATGGCTACGTTGCATCGTCAGCGGTCTGGGGTGCAGGCTTGGCTGTGTGGACGTGTTGGAGCCGTGGCTGCGGGCTTCGTCAACAGCTCGTGGCTGTGCTGTTGTGGCGTGTAGGTGGGGTGCATGGTTGGCAGTGCAGACGTGTTGCATCGTTGGCACCGTGGCTGCATTGCGTGGCTGGGTTGTCAAGGCTGCATGGTGTAGGTTGGGGTGTGTGGCTGTGCGGACATGTTGTGTCATCAGATCCGTGGCTGCATTGCGTCGCCACGACATGTGCTGTCGAGGCCACAGCACCCTATTATAATGTTAATAAATGTTAATGAACTGGTTTGTTGTACTGTACTTACTGTTAGTGTTTGAAAGTCCACCGAAAAAAGACCAGGCCCATGGCTGCATCGTTGTGGTGTGGAAGTGGGGATGGGTGTGGACGTATTGCGTCATTGTCGTCGTGGCTGCATTGCATTGTCCGTGGCCCATGGTTGTGCCACTGTGGTGTGTAGGTTGGGGTGCGTGGTTGGCTGCACAGATGTTTAGTGTCATTGTCGTCATGGCTGCACAGGCATGTTGCATCGTTGTCGTCGTGGCTACATTGTCGAGGCCACAGCTTCCTGTTGTACTGTTAATAAAATGTATTGTTTACTTACCATGCTGGGACGTTGGGTGCATGTTAGGCTGTCATTGTCATTGTCGTAGCTGTGCGTGGTGGTTCCGAGTCCGGCAGATCAAGCGGGAGAGAGGAAAAGGGCCAGGATAGCGATCAGCATGCTGATCTCAAGGATCCAGCTACAACTGATGCATCCAAACCCTCACTTCCTCCTTCCATCGCCACAAAGCCTCCCAACAGGCCTAATAACTTGAACATATTGTTTTCGACGACTCCCAATGCACCTGGTCCAAATTTGAGTAACTGGCACCTATACAAAAGGTCAGGTGCTCGACACGTCAACAAACGAAACCACACACTACCTTAGCATGCTGCACGATGGAATTGGTATGCATGATAGATGATGGGGACCTAAGCCTGCCTGGTGGTGATGTGTATGCTGTACATGGGTGGGTTGCATTGAGCTCGTGGCCATGGCTGTGTGTTATGAGTAGCTATTAAACAAACTTTTTTGGAATACTTACCTTGCTCAGTATTGCACAACGAGCTCCATCCTTGTCGTCGTAAGATAGCCAGAGTTCTGTGGTCATACCTGGGTGTTGAGAGTGTAGCGTGATGTGTGTGCGGCGGTTTGCGTGTTGGAGAAAACACAAAATATTAGTATTTATTACCAAATATAGACAAAAACTGGTTGCAACTGGCCTGAACCACAGGCCGGACCAATCGAAACTGGTCATCACCAGTCCAGTCCAGTCTTGAGAGGAATGCCTGGTGCACGTGGACCGGTCTTGGTTCGGTCCTTCCAAAATAGGAAGGAAGACCAAACCAAACCAGACTTTCAAACACTAATGGGTGCCCACTCTTGTGGGCCCCTCATGTTGTCCCAGTTGTCTTGTCATTGTTGATGGGTGCCCACTCTTGTGTGCCCCTCACATTGTTGCAGTCGTCTTGTCATCAGCCTCTGAATTGTTGGAAATCGAGCTCATCATAGTACCTATGTAGCTTACATAATTGTACCAAACATAGTACACGTGTCAGTAGTACTACAATCCTTAGCTTTTCGCTCACATCCTTGCCATTTGTGCCTATGGATTTCCAATAGGTTATGAGCCCTGAGTGCTAGGCCACTGTGCTTACACTCTGAAGACAGATCAGCTCACCCCCAAGGCAAGCTAGAGCCTCAAATCAAGCCAGTTACAGGTCAGCTGGTACCTTGAAACTAGCCAGTCATTTTTCACTCCATGCAAACCATGTCACCTGCTCCGTGCAACCCCATGTCAATCGCTCCGTGCAACCCATGTCAGTTGCTTCGTGCAACCCTATGTCAACTGCTCCGTGCAACCACAGTCCATCACTCTGTGCAACCACAGTTCATCACTCCATGCACCCTCATTTTACTTGCTTTGTGCCATCATACCCCATTCCTCACCTCTGTGATGCTTTCCTCCCTCCTGAATACTCCCTGCTCATCACGACCATTGGCACTACTCCTCTAGACGACCTCGCCATCTCTCCTGCTGTCATGCAGATGCTGAATGAAGAGTCCTGCCAACAATCCAACTCAAACCCTGAACCATCAGGGGTTATATTCGCTGCCTGTAAAATGCTTCATCAACCACCTCCATCATGACTGGTGCTACAAGTGCTGCAGATTCACGCACATCACCACTGACTGTCCAACCCCTGAGGCCTTTGGGAAAGAGGTAATTCAGATGCAGTCGAGCTGGGACTCCAGGCTCCAAGTTCTGCAAGTTCAGACACCTCCACTCTCTTCCTATTAACCCCATATTCTCTTTTAAACTCCCCCTCTCCCCATTTCCTATTCTTACTTACTGACTACATCTCGCTCGAGGGGTTGTGTTGGAAATCGAGCTTGTCATAGTACCTACATAGCTTACATAATCATACTGAACATAGTACCTGTGTCAGTAGTACTACAATCCTTAGCTTTTCACTCACATCCTCGCTGTTTGCACCTATGGATTTCCGATATGAATCCACTCTGAATCCATCCACTCTGACCTCCCCTATTGTGTGAGAAATATAGGATGAAGTACTACTACAGTGCTGAAAGTTGTCGTAAAACAAGTAAATACATGACTAGTAGGTATCAGATATTTAAGAATAATGACATAGGAAGCTGTATGAAAGAATGAGACCAATTAAAGTGCTGTATTAAGGTTATGATATGTTAGCCTTTTCGAGTTCATCAAGAATTGAGTTCAGGAGGACTCAATGGCCTGAGTATTTCTTGCTTGCCCATGCTGCTTGCCTTCCTATCAGGCTGTCAATCCCATGCGATAAGCATCCATGAAACATCTCATGCAGCGTGCATACCTAGCACATGCATCAGTAAAACCCTAAGGTAAGATACAGGCCTGTACAGCACTGCACAGTGGGTTCACAGCAGTCACAGTCTCACAGCTAAGTCCCCCCCTGCACAGTGATGTGACAGCTTTCCCACAGTTCCCCACAGTAGCTCACAGCTCCACAGTGGCTGACAGCATCACAGCTCTGCACAGCACTCAACAGGCTCAATATTTCCTAATTTTTAGTTCTAGTTCTACTGTTCATACCGTGAGGGGCATAAAATTTACTATATTCATGTATCTAGCTAGGACAAAAACTATATATTTACGTCCCACATATTCTGGCTAGGGGGGAGCGCATGGTCTTCGTGTAACGGGCTCGCTGCTGTTTGGATTTGATCTGGATGGTGCTAGGACGCTCCCCCAGCATTGCTGGTGTATCTCCAGTGCACCCGACGATGAGTCCGATTGGACTTTGAGTCGTCCGTGCTGGCATGGTGGATTGGCGCACTCAGTGCATCACTTCGGGCATTTCGCGGGTGGCGTGCATGGCTCTGGTATGTCGCCGCATGGCCTATCAGTTTGCTGATCCTCCACCTGCACTCAGCACACTCGCACAGCGGGCCCATCGTCAGCATGGCCACTTGATGGCTGCTCCCCCTCGAGCAGTATGCTCAGGGGGCTGCCTGACATGCCAGGCTCGGTGCGTTCACCTGGGTCTTCGACGATTCCATCTGGGACTCAGGGGCTGCTGTTCATTGCGCAGCTGGTGTGGCGTTCTGCCCATGCCCTAGGACCTTTGCCGTGTGCATTCGTGCCATGCAGTTGGCTTGTGCATACGCTATTCGTGTGCTGCTGGGCATCACCCCCCCTCGAGCAGTATGCTCGGGGGTGTTGCTGTCTTGCTCGCGCTCACGTCGGTGGTGTTGTCTATCGGTGTTGCCACTCCAGGCTTGTCTGGACTGCTCGCTGGCTCGCGAGGCTTATGTTGTCAGACATTTTGTCTGTGGTGCTCTCGCCCTGTGCATCTGCACCCATGTGTGCCATTTGTTGCCTGACTTGCTCGCTCCCCCTCAAGCAGCACACTCAGGGGTGCACTGGCAGCAGGCTCCTCATGTGGGCTGCTCACTGGAGGTGCGAGGGTTACGCCATCAGCCGGTTAGTCCAGTGGCTCGCGCGATGCACCCACTGGCTCTGGGGGTCCGATGCTTGTCATGTTCGGGTTCGTGGCATCAGTGGATGCTTCGCCTGTCGCTGCCTGGGGTCTCTGGGCTGTGACATGCATGCAGTGGGCTCCCAGGCCCCTGCTGTCATCGTTCTCGCCTCTACTCCCTGGGTAGCTGCCCATGGACTCGTGCGGCTCATCCCGCAGTTCGTGAACTGAGCTGTTTGAGGTTGTGGGTGACTCGTTCAGGGTGCGAGTGACCCATTCGAGGTACGGGTAGCCTATTTGAGGTGTGTGTGGCCCAGTTGAGGTGTGGGTGACCTGTTTGCGGTGTGAGTGGCCTGGTTGAGGTGCGGGCAGCCCGTTTGGGGTGCAACTGAGCTGTTTGAGGCATGGGTGACTCGTTTGGGGTGCAAGTGACCCATTTGAGGTGCGGGAGGCCTGTTTGAGGTGCAGGCAGCCCGTTTGGGGTGCAACTGGGCTGTTTGAGGTTGCAGGTGACTCATTCGGGGTGCGAGTGACCATTCGAGGTGCAGGTGGCCTATTTGAGTTGTGCGTGGCCCAGTTGAGGTGCAGGTGACCCGTTTGCGGTGCGAGTGGCCTGGTTGAGGTGTGGGCAACCCTTTGGGGTGCAACTGAGCTGTTTGAGGTGTGAGTGACCTGTTTGGGTTGCTAGGTAAAGGATCTGGCTTACTTGTGTGACATTTGGAGGACAAGACACTGTTTCGCATGCAAGTAGGGCACAAGTGGTCCGTTTGAGGTGTACATGGCCTCTTTGTGGTGTGGGCGAGTTTGTGTTTGGGGTAGTGCATTCGCATTCACATTCACATTGGTGGATATATCTTGAGACAACAGGTCCATGTTTGAGGTGGCGGGTGTTGACATTGAGAGGTGAAGGCTAAGCGGTGGTTTTGAAGTTGAATGTTCATGTCACGGCCATGTCCGGACCCCTATTTCAGAAGTCCGGCTATACCAGCGCATCTCCGGCCACACTCGCGCATCCCCGGACCCGGACTTGTGTCACGTCTCTTTTCGGTATGGTCTCCATTCTCGAGCATGGCAGTACCTGTCATCGGTCTATTCTATTTCCGACTCTTAGTTTCATATCCGGCTTTCTGATATGTTGACTTTTCCCGGTTCTGTCTTACTAATTACTGCGCCTCTGACCTTCGCCTTACTAATACCTTACTCATCGTCCGGTCTCCGGATTACCGGACTGCGCATTGCTATGTCCCCTTGTAGTATTTAAGCTGTAGATACTTTGTCCGGTAGTCCTTAGTCTGAAATCAACATAGTTACTTCTCCCTATCCTTTCTGTCTTAGACTGGAACCTACGCAAGGGATCAACTCTCCCTCTAAGTAGTTGAATCCAATCAGTCTACTCTTACTCCTGTTATCTCTACGCTACCCCGACCGGAGTTATACCCCGGACTTAGCCGGAGAAGACCCGGACTTGACAGTATTTCAGACTCACACTTGTGTGGGTTCACTCGTCAGTAAATCCCTACTTATCTGCAATCCCAATCCATCTGTGTCATGACCATGACAACCCGACTCCGCTCCCGTACCGCAGAGGCATCCGCCTCAGCATCCACTTCGCGTCGTCAGAACGCGCTGCAAGCCCTAGCCAGCACTAGACGCACCCCGGTAGCTACTACCACTTTCAGAAGCTTCTCAGCAAGAAGGTCTTCTCCCACTCCCACCCCCACCCCCGCTCCTAAATCCGAATCTTCCAACCGGAACTCTTCCAACCAGAACTCCCAAACTCCAACCCCTCGTCGCCTTCCGGCTGACCCTGATGACAGTGATCCCGGGGATGACAACCCCGGAGATGACTCAGGAGATGAAGGAGACGATGACGATAACAACAACGACGACGATGACGGAAATCCATTCGTCGCCGCTCCGGAAGACTTAGACCCCGGATACGCTATCTTTGACCATCTCGCCCAAGCCATTGACAACTTGGCCAAGGCTTCCAAACGCGATGACACTTCGCCCTCTGCCAGGACGAAAGTCAGGGAGCCGGACACGTTCGATGGCACCAAGCCCAAAGAACTCCGGACATTCCTAGTCCAATGCGAACTTAATTTCCAAGACCGGCCTCGTGCCTTCCAGACAGATCGGGCAAAGGTTACCTTTGCTCAGTCGTACCTGAAGGGCATGGCCCTCGAATGGTTCGAGCCGGACTTGCTCGCTATGGACGCCCCGGATGATCGTCCCCTTTGGATGGACTCATGGCATGAATTTGTCATCGAGCTTCAGACCACTTTCGGCCCCCATGACCCTGTCGCTGACGCGGAAAGCCAGCTTGACCACCTTCAGATGAAGGATAATCAACGTATCAACAAGTACGTGGTCGAGTTCAACCGCATCGCGTCACAAGTCCGAGACTACGGTGATGGAGCACTCCGCCACCACTTCTACTCTGGTCTTCCAGACCGTATCAAGGACGAAATCTGCCGTGTCGGCAAACCCCGGGTTTTGGGTGACCTTCGTCACCTAGCCCAGGAGATTGATGCCCGCTACTGGGAGCGCAAAGACGAAACTCAACGCGCGACCAAGAGCCAACCCCAGCCCTCTTCCAACTCCGGAAACAAGTCCCAATCCTCGGACAATAAATCCGGTAAACCTGACAAACCCTCGTCCAAGCCCTCCAACTCTGGTCAATCCGGCTCCAGACCTTCCAAGCCGGACTTAACAGACAAACTGGGCAAAGACGGAAAGCTCACCTCAGTCGAGCGCAAGCGACGCCTCGACAATAACCTCTGCATGTTCTGCGGAGACAACGGTCACTTTGCGGACAAATGTCCTAAGAAGTCAGCCAAGGCCAAGGCCCGGGCTGCCTCTGCCACTGAGACCGCCTCTGAGCCCGGTTCTGTCAAACCGGACTCAATCTCGGGTGCTTCCACCGAGACAAAAAAATAGAAAGCAACTCTCAGACCTCAGCACAGACTGAGAGTTGCGTTGACTCCGTTTGTGCACCTGAAGAGGCTCGTCTCAACGCGTCCGCTCTTTCCGACCCTAATTCCCTAACCCCCTATGTTTCCCTTTCCTCCTATGACATTCCCCAGCTTCGCGCTCTCGTGGACTCCGGGTCCACCCACTGCTTCGTAGATCTCAAGTTCGCCTCTCAACACTCGTTACCCTCTTACCCCGTATCCCCTATTACGCTCCGACTCTTTGACGGTACCTCGAACTTTGTAATTACCAACGCAATAGATCTCTCTGTCTCTTTCCCGGACTCCGGTGATGTCACTCCGATGACATTTTATCTTGCCCCGCTGGATTCTGAGTGCAAACTAGTCCTAGGACATAACTGGCTCACCCGCTTCAATCCGTTGATTGACTGGGTATTGGGCAGTCTCGAATTCCGGACACCTGCACAAGGAATGCCAACGCCCCTGTCGACAATCCCGGCCTCCCCTGGCCAATCTGTTCCCGACCTATCCGGTCACTCTGTCCCCGGCTTATCTAGCCAATCTGACCCTGGCCCCGCGCCAGTGGTAACCCCTGTCACGCCTATCGACTCACCGGTCTCCACCCCCCTGAAGGCTCCTCATATATCCCTGATCAACGCTGCAGCCTACGCGCTTGCATGCAGGTTAGAGGGATCCCTGCAGTTCCAACTTCAGCTGCGTCCCCAGGACTCGGCCAAAGCTCGGTCCTCTACCACCACTACTCCGGACCTTTCTAGTATCCCTCCGGAATACCACGATTTTGCTGATGTCTTTAGCAAGGCAAAAGCATCCGTCCTAGCACCCCATCGTGACCATGACCTGAAGATCGAGCTCGAAGAAGGAGCTTCCCCACCCCTAGGAACCATCTACTCCCTGTCCCCGGTAGAGTTAGAAGCTCTCCGGACCTTCATAGACGAGAATCTCAGCACAGGTTTCATTCGCCCCACTGCTTCCTCCCACGCTGCCCCTGTCCTCTTCGTCAAGAAGAAGGATGGCTCACTCCGACTCTGTGTCGACTATCGTGGCCTTAACAAGCTCACCAAGAAGGACCGTTACCCACTACCGCTCATTTCTGATCTCCTGGACTCCCCTGCTCGCGCCAAAATCTACACCAAAATAGATCTCCGGCACGCCTACCATCTCGTCCGGATTGCTCCCGGAGACGAGTGGAAGACTGCCTTTAGAACGCGCTATGGATCCTATGAGTGGCTGGTCATGCCCTTCGGGCTGACCAATGCCCCTGCGGCCTTCCAACGATTTGTCAATACCATATTCGCAGACATGCTTGATGTCTGCGTAGTCGTCTACCTCGACGACATCCTGATCTACTCCGGAGATAAAGCATCTCACAAGCAGCACGTCCGGGAAGTACTTCGCCGTCTCCGGCAGCATAGCTTGTACGCTAAGCCGGAGAAGTGTGAGTTCCACTCGGACTCAGTGGAATATCTTGGTTACCGTCTCTCCCCAGAAGGTTTGACCATGTCCCCGGAAAAGATCCAAACTATATGTGATTGGCCTGAACCTCGCAAGGTGAAGGATATTCAATCTTTTCTAGGCTTCGCCAACTTCTACCGTCGATTCATTTTTAATTACTCCGACATTGTGGTTCCCCTTACCCGGTTGACACGCAAGGACGCCCCTTGGAACTACTCCGAGGAGTGTCGTCGATCTTTCAACGCCCTCAAGCAGGCCTTTACCTCTGCCCCAGTCCTGACGCATTTCATCCCCGGTGCCCCTATCACCGTGGAGACTGACGCTTCCGACTACGCCATCGCCGGCATTCTGTCTACTACCTGCGATGACGGCCAAATCCACCCGGTTGCGTTCTACTCCCGCACCCTGACAGCCCCGGAATTGAACTACGATCACCCATGATAAGGAATTACTAGCTATTTTTGAGGCTTTCCGGTCATGGCGTCATTATCTTAGAAGGCTTCTGCCACTCCGGTCGACGTTGTCACCGACCACAAGAATCTGGAGTATTTCTCCACGTCCAAGGTTCTGACCCGGCGACAAGCTCGCTGGTCAGAATTCTCTGTCCCAGTTTCAACCTTGTCATTCGTTTCCGCCCTGGTAAAACTCGGTGCTAAGCCCGACGCGCTCACTAGACGATGGGACGTCTACCCCAAAGAGGGGGATAGCGACTACGCCCGGGTTAACCCCACAATCTCCGGCCGGTGTTCACTCCAAGAACAACTCTCCTGCTTCGCTTCGTGCCACCTACCTCGAGTCCCCAGTCCTACGAGCAGTCGAAATCATGGACGTCGAACGCCTTCACGCCGACATCCTCACTGCTCTACCATCTGATCCTATTGCCCAAACCCGGCTCGCAGACACATCGGACTCCCGGTGGTCAGTAGATGACTCCGGTTTCCTACGCCTCGATGATCGTATCTATGTACCGGACTCAAATGATCTTCGTCTCCGGGTACTACGCTACAAGCATGATCATCCCCTGTCGGGTCACTTCGGGAAAAACAGAACCCTCGAGCTCATACGTCGCGAATACACTTGGCCAGGCCTCAGGACATTCGTGAAGAATTATGTCCAATCCTGTACAGCCTGTTCCCGGTCCAAGACACCGCGCCATCGCCCTTACGGGTTGCTCAAGCAACTCCCCGTCCCGGAGAAGCCTTGGAACTCCATCTCCATGGATTTCATAGAGCAACTCCCGTCCTCATCCGGCTTCACAGCCATTCTCGTCGTGGTTGATCGACTCTCGAAACAAGCCATCTTCATCCCCACTCACGACACCATCACAAGCCCGGAGCTCGCAAAGCTCTTTCTACTCCACGTATTCTCCAAGCACGGTGTTCCGGCCCACGTCACTTCTGACCGCGGTACTGAGTTCGTATCCCACTTCTTCCGGTCGCTCGGCAAAGCCCTCGACATGCGCCTCCACTTTACCTCTGGATACCATCCAGAGGGGGATGGCCAGACCGAACGATCGAACCAAACACTCGAACAGTATCTCCGGGTCTACTGCAACTATCAGCAGGACAATTGGGCGGATCTGCTACCTCTAGCAGAGTTTGCTTACAATAACGCACCAAGTGCTACTACCGGAGTATCTCCGTTCTTCGCTAACAAGGGTTACCATCCAAACATCACAGTTCACCCTGAACGCGATATGACTTCTGACCGGGCTCTTGACTACGCAGTAGACTTAGACTCACTGCACCAATACCTTCGTGAAGAAATGGCTCTGGCCCAACGACGTTACCAAGGTCCAGCAGATGCCAGAAGATCCCCGGCACCGGACTTCAAAATTGGTGACAACGTGTTCGTGAAAGCCAAGTATTTCCGGTCAACCCGACCCTCCAAGAAACTCTCAGAAAAGAACCTCGGGCCTTACCCTATCATAGCCCAAGTAGGTTCTCTTTCGTTCACCATCCGCCTACCGGACTCCATGCGTGCAGTCCACCCGGTCTTCCACGTCTCCCAACTCGAACCAGCAACCCCGAACATCATACCAAACCGGACTCAACCACCACCACCCCCAATCGCAGTAGAAGGTGAATTGGAATACGAAATCGCCGAAATCCTCGATTCCAAGGTTGACCGGAGACGCAAGTCCTGCCAACTATTATATTTGGTACGATGGACCGGTTACGAAGGAACTGACGAAGAGACTTCTTGGCTGTTAGCCACTGAACTTGGCAACGCCTCAGAATTATTAGATGACTATCACGCCCGGTATCCGGACAAGCCCGGTCCCCTCAATCCCTTTTAACCGTTTTCCGGTACTCGATCCGTCTTTCCTCACTCTGTTTTCCTATCGCTTGAGACTTGTCATTTATGTACATACAATCGAGGTAGTTATCTACACTTTTGGCGGGCTCATCGGGTTCTCCGCCTTATCCTCCTCAAGCCCGGCCAATTCCTCGTCAATCTCCTCCCATCTACTTCTTCCTCCTCCGACTCCTCTGGGGTTTCCTCCGGCGTGCCACAAATCGCGGCCTCGTCCACGAAAATCTCGAAGGCCCTCCTGGCCTTCCTCGACGCCTGTGTCGACTCCCAGTGCGCCTGCGTTGCGTCCCAGTGCGCCTGAGTCGACTCCCGGTGCGCCTGCACCAACTCCCCCATCCGGCCGCTCAACTCCTCGATCGCCATAACCAACCGGTCTAACGAGACTCGGCTGGGACCGGCCCCGGCCATCCTCTCTCCAACAATCTCCACCTCGTCGTCCTTCTGCACCTTGGCCTTGCGTACCCGCTTTTTCTTCTCGCCTTGACGAGGCGACGTAGGGACCTGCTTACCCTTGCCTTTGTCCTTTCCAGGCCCGCTCATGTCCATCTCCGGCCACTCACACTTCTCCCTCATCGCCGCGCACCGTTTACACGCCGTCCGCCTCTTATTTCCATCGTTGATAAACTCGCAAGTTACGCCCACACCGGCGCAACGAATACACCTATAAGAAACGTTAGTACATCCAATGGAGTAAGGGATAACTCACCACGGTTCAGAGACCGGGACTGCACTGGGCCCGGCCTCGCCCTCGTCCCTCTGCCTCTTCTTGTTGGCCTCGGCAGCCTTCCTCTGCGCTTCCTCGGCGGCCTTCCTCTGTTCCTCCTCGCGCTTCTTCAACTCGGCCTCCTCCTCTTCTCGTCGACGCCTCTCTTCCTCTTCCCGGCGACGTTTCTCCTCCTCCTCCCGGACTCGCTTCTCCTCGTCTTCTCGGCGTTTCTTCTCGACTTTACGCCGGCGGCGCTCTTTGGCCTTGGCCGCCGCGACATCGTCGTTGTCCTCGATGTCCGAGTTAAGCTCGGGGGTCTTGAGGCGAGCCCAGTCGATACCGGGCATGGAGGGGGTAGGAGTGATAGATTTTGAAGCAGACGACATGTTTTTTGTATCGAAGATGGTTGTGGTTGAGAGAGAACCGGTCAAACCCTTTTCCCTCGAACTCAAATTTTCAAACTCAGCATTGTTCTTACACGGCCTCATGGGTTCGGCCCCTAAAAGGGGGATACTGTCACGGCCATGTCCGGACCCCTATTTCAGAAGTCCGGCTATACCAGCGCATCTCCGGCCACACTCGCGCATCCCCGGTCCCGGACTTGTGTCACGTCTCTTTTCGGTATGGTCTCCATTCTCGAGTATGGCAGTACCTGTCATCGGTCCATTCTATCTCCGACTTTTAGTTCATATCCGGCTTTCTGTATGTTTGCTTGTCCCGGTTCTGTCTTACTAATTACTGCGCCTCTGACCTCGCCTTACTAATACCTTACTCATCTTCCGGTCTCCGGATTACCGGACTGCGCATTGCTATGTTCCCTTGTAGTATTTAAGCTGTAGATACTTTGTCCGGTAGTCCTTAGTCTGAAATCAACATAGTTACTTCTCCCTATCCTTTCTGTCTTAGACTGGAACCTACGCAAGGGATCAACTCTCCCTCTAAGTAGTTGAATCCAATCAGTCTACTCTTACTCCTGTTATCTCTACGCTACCCCGACCGGAGTTATACCCCGGACTTAGCCGGAGAAGACCCGGACTTGACACCGGACTCGGGAATAAGGGTCCGGACATGGATATGACGAAGTCCATGAATATGAAAAATGCGATCTAAAAACATATAAGCAAGTTCTGGTGCATTCATCACCTCGTGGCACAGAATGAAGTGTGCAGTACAGGTGAGATGATCACAAACAACCCAAATAGAGTCATAACCATGAGAAATAGGGAGTTTTACAATAAAGTCCATTGTAATTGCTTGCCATGGGTGTGATGGGATGTCGAGGGGTTTGAGCAAGCCATAAGGCTTGTGTTGAGGCATCTTGATGCAAGCACAAGTGTCGCAAGCTTCAACATAGCAGTGAACATAGGTATTTATGCAAGGCCAGGAATAGTCTTGAGAGATCAACCCAAGAGTGCAGGTTCAGCCAGGGTGACCTGCAGATGGCTGAGCATGTCAGGAATAAAGAATGTCAGCACATAAAGGTTTAGGAACAAATAAACAGCCATTATGCCAGATGATGTGAATCGCGCTAAGGATCTATGTTGAAAACCAACACAAACCAACAGCCCAGACCCTAGTGGAACTGTCATTGAATGGCCGGTGTCTGGTTGTTAGGGGTGGTACCGATATTCCTGGTTGAGGAGTGGGGAGAGGGATTGATAGGGGTGAAGTCCTCTCTAGACTTCAGATGACGATGACATAAGCTTGAATGGATAAGGGGTGAAGTCCTCTTGACTTCAAATGATGAACAGCTTTAGCCTACACTGAGGCTAGACTTGGAGAATAGATGACAAATGAGAACTTGACTTGAATGAGGTAATCATTAATTGAGTGAATTGATAATGGGTGATTTTTTATACAAGGAAAGTAGGTAGGTTTATATACTACTGGAGACTTTGTATGCTCATGTGTACCAATGGCAGTGAAAGAGAGTGATGAGTAATAAATAAAAGAATATTAGTAAGCAAAGGAGGAGAATTAGTCAGCTTGACTGTGCATGACTATGCTTCTGAATAAGCAAAGTGGAGCTCCTGAGTAATTGAGGGGAGGCTGAATAAGATGATGTAGTCATGCTGTGTAAGTGCTGATGAAGCAGATGAGTAAGAGAGGGGATGGATGATAAAGCATGATGGAGGATGAGTGAGTGAATGATAGAGTGCTGATTGAGCAGGGAAAGGTGGATGACTAAGCAGGCCAAGCTGTGCTGCTCTATGATAGACATGATGATGTCATCAATGTCCCATATGTATCCTGTATGTGTCCCATGAGCATCCTATGTGCATCCTATGTCTCCTGTGTGCATGAACTCTGATGTCCCTTGTACAATTCTAGCTCTTCTGTGAGCATGCAATGACTGAGCACTAATCAAAGCGAAGGAGTGGAGCTGAGATTGAGGCAGGTGATTGGGGAAGGGGATTCATCCTGTCTCTACTGAATAGAAGGTATGGGAGAGAGTACAGATGGAATTGAATCAGGGAGTTCGTGCGAGTTGTCTGGCAGTCATGATGAAAGGAGGGAATATTGCAGCTGGCGAAATTTGGACAACTGGATGAGAGAGTGAGGGATGTAGATGGTACAGGATGGAGGAAGCAATTCTCCATATGCTGAATGGAGAGGGACACCATGGAGGACGATCTGTCTTTGATCAAGCCATAGGACTGACCTGATAGAGCCAAAATAGATGTGCATTTCTGTTGTGCTCTGAATGATGAGTGTTCACCCTGTGTGAACAGGGAATGGTACAGCAGGGGAAAATGATGTGATGAGCCATGCTGGCATTGACTGGTTGTCAAGCGGCTGGCCGATGGCATGTGCATAACCATTTGATTGAGCGAACTCGTGTATCCAGGAAGCACTTGATGGCAATGACATATTGGCATGATGGGAAATGAATGGTGATGGCAGGTGTGATGGCAAAGAAGTTGGATGGCAAATGAATGGCAAATGAAAAACATGCATGTATGCTGGCATGGGCATTTAAGTTTGCCATCTTCTACTTTGAGCAAAGTGAAGATCCTTCTATTTTGGAAGAGAAGATCGGATCAGTGGGATCTTGGCTGGGATGCCATAAGGTTGCAATGTTGAACATGTAACTGGTGATGGCTCTTCTTCTTTGACCACTGTCGCTTGCCTCCAGTGTGAAGGATGACCGCACTGTTCTTGTAGTCGTCTTTCTGCACTTGATGCATGTCTTCTTCGTCATCTTCATTGTCATAGGTTCAGTGTGATGCATGAAAACAATGTTCTGTTCTCATCTTCTGCACTTGGCATATGCTTGAGTCATATCTTCTTCATCCATTCTTCATGCTCACATCACCAACACTTTTGGTGTGTGACACCGCACGACAACATAAGTATCTACCTCTTTTGATTGCTAACTTGTCCCATCTGGTGCGACCACAACGACGACAATGTAACAACCTCCATCAAGGCACCACCCCATGCATCTGCACACTGACGATGCTATCATGCATCTGGCACAGCCATGACAATGATGCAGCAACACGCCTGCACAATAATGTAAGTACATCAATGTTTACCTATTTTCAATGCTAACTGTGCCCACCTGGTGCAGCCACAACAATGCAAGATGCTAAAAATGGCCATTGGTACCCTTGCCAATGTCGCATTCAGTTCGTCTCAGAGATGGATACCCTCACTCTCATTCTCAATGTCACTCAGCCATATCACGTACATCGTCAGCTGGCCAGTAGTAATATAGTTAATGAAATAATGTAGTAGTAATAATGTTAACTATAAGTCCTGTGAAAGACCGGTTTCAACTGGTCTTTCATTGGTCTTTCACAAGTCCATAAGTCAGGCAACCGAGACCAAGACCGATGAAGACTGACAGTTCAGTCCTCATCGGTCTTGGTTGTGATTGGTCTCAGTCCAGTTCAGTCTCAGTTTTTTGCCAGTCTGGCAACTGGACTTTAAAACACTAGTTGAAACTGCTGATGACGAGCTAAGTGGGTCCTAGAACTACCTCATTGGCCATGTCAGCTGATGTAACTATAGAGTGCCTTATGAAACACCCATTTATGCTTTCTTTGAGCTGACACCATGGATCATTGAGGTTGATGGCCGCCAAGCACATGATTTCAGATGCACTCAATGAGGCTGCAATACAATGATCCAAAGATATCTTGACAAGGTAGATGCGAGGTCCACTGGAAACTTGCAAAAGCATGGAAAAAATGCTGTGGAACTGATGTTGTGGCAGCTGCTGACAATGCCAAGGATGCCAATGAGGTGAGGAAAAAGATTGTTGGAGGTAACCTGCAGGATGGGACAATTATGATGGCATTTGAGTGGAAGGGGAGGGGAAAGGTTATGTATTCTCACCATCAGCATACTCGCACTGAAACAAGGTAGGGGGTTCATAGAAACTTGCGTGGCCTCTGTTAATATCTTGACTTGTAGGGCTGAAATTGTGTGCTGGGTCACTGAGAGCCTATGTCCATTTAACATAGTATCAGATCATGGTTTCGAGATGTCAAGCTTGTATTTGCACAAACCCGTAAGAGAATTGCTAAGATGTTACAGGTATGTCAGATAGTCCTTGAGATTGAACAATATTTAATTGTACATACCAGGAATATAGTGGCAAAGTCAATTTCACAACTGATGCATGGACATCACCCAACCATCGGGTGTTTGTTGCATTCTGCGTCCACTTGGAGCACAAAGGCACGCCACTAAGCATGCCATTAGATATCATTGAAGTTGCAACAGTATGGCAAACTTACAATCTCAGTGGAATGCAGACTGACACCACTGCGGGACCAGTCACACACCGGCCTTGAGCTTGCCAGCATGTTTGCACAGATGCTAGAAGAATTTGGGCTATCAGACAATGTAAACAATCAGATTTACACATACCTGTTAATCTGACCTCGATTAGATCCTGAGTGTGACATGCAACAATGCCACAAACAATGACACAATGATTCATGAGCTTGCAATGCTTGACCCAATGTTTGGAGGGTTTGTGAGCCATACCTGGTGCTTCCTGCATCACTTCAGGTAACCACTTTTTGGAGGCTAATTGGCTGATACGATTCTCCAAACCCTTTTGGCTTAGAGCCAGCTAGACCAAGGTCTGCCCAGGGCTGTTTAGAGTCTATCCCTGGGGAATAGCTGGGTCTTCCCACAGACTGCCCAATGGGCATGCCCTACCCCCCACCTAGGACCATCCACATTCCAGACTAGACTATGGTGTCAGGGGGTCTTTGGGCAATCCCAGTTTAGCCAAAAGGGGATATTTTGGGATAGCCCACATTAGTCTAAATGAAAATTTTCATAAATATTTTATATTTATGATATGAATTTCCAGAGTGAAGAGACATACTGGCATTGGTCAAGCATGTCTCTAGAGCTGCAATGGGACATTCCAATTGTACTTTTTAGGCAAGTTTGGGAAGTCCCATGGACAATTTTTATAGGCATTGGGAATGCCCAAGTGTGCTTCTAGGGCTATAATGGGACATCCCAATTATACTTTTTGGGCAAGTTTGGGAAGTCCCATGGCTATTTTTATGACCATTGGGAAGGCCCAAGTGTGCTTCTAGGGCTATAATGGGACATCCCAATTATACTTTTTGGGCAAGTTTGGGAAGTCCCATGATCATTTTTGTAACCATTAGAAATGCGCAAGTGTGTTTCTAGGACTGTCATAGGACATTTCAATTACATTTTTTGGACAAGTTGAAAAATCTCATGGCTATTTTTTATGAGCATTGGAAATGCCCAAATATGCTTTTAGTAATGTATAGACTATGTAGATATATCAGTTAACTGCCAAGTAAGTTTGAGAATTTCCTAGTATTATAATTAAGTAAGGTAGGAATTTTCAGCAATATTTCAATAAGATTGGAAATTCCCCAGCACTATGATTAAATGAGGTGAAAATTTGTTAGTACTATAATTATATAGACTGGAAAATTCTCTAGCATTATAATTAAGCGAGATAAGAATTCACTAATGCATTATAATTGAGTAAGCTTGAAAATTCCCCAGTCCTATAATTATATAAACTTGAAAATTCTCTACCACTATAATTAAGTTAGATGGGAATTTTCTAGATTTATAATACTTATTTTATATTTATTTAATCACATCTATCATTTTAATTTCACTTATCTATATATTTAATGCTGATCTAATTATATCTACTATTATAGTTTCATTTATTTAGTTACTTTACACTTATCTAATCACATCTACCATTTCAATTTTACTTATCTACTTATTTCATGCTTATCTAATCATATCTACCATTATAATTTTACTTATCTACTTATTTCATGCTTATCTAATCACATCATTATAATAGTTATACTTATCTATCTATTATATACTTATCTAATCACATCTAATATTAGTAACCTTGCTGATCTACTTATTCCAAACTTATCTAATCACAGTCATCTTTATAAAGTATATATAAAGTGTAGCAAAAATCCAGCCAAAAGTGTATACTTTTGTCTACCAAACCAATTTAAAAAATGTGATGAAAACATTTACACAAAGTGTAGCAAAACTCCGGCCAAAAGTGTATACTTTTGTCTACCAAGCCAACTTAAAAAGTGTAGCGAAAAAGTATACATAAAGTGTAGCAAAACTCCAGCCAAATGTGTACACTTTTGTCTACCAAGTCAACTTAAAAAGTGTACTGAAAAAGTGTACACAAAGTGTAGGAAAACTCCGGCCAAAAGTGTACACTTTTGTCTACCAAACAACTTAAAAAATGTAGCAAAAAAGTGTACACAAAGTGTAGCAAAACTCCGGCCAAAAGTGTACACTTTTGTCTACCAAACAACTTAAAAAAGTGTAGCGAAAAAGTGTACACAAAGTGTAGCAAAACTCTGGCCAAAAGTGTAAACTTTTGTCTACCAAGCCAACTTAAAAAGTGTAGCAAAACTCCGGCAAAAGTGTAGCAAAACTCTGGCCAAAAGTGTACACTTTTGTCTACCAAACAACTTAAAAAGGTGTAGCGAAAAAGTGTACCCAAAGTGTAGCAAAACTCCGGCCAAAAGTGTACACTTTTGTCTACCAAGTCAACTTAAAAGTGTAGTGAAAAAGTGTACACAAAGTGTAGCAAAACTCCGCCCAAAGTGTACACTTTTGTCTACCAAACCAATTTAAAAAAGTGTAGTGAAAAAGTGTACACAAAGTGTACCAAAACTCCACCCAAAGTGTACACTTATCTCTACCAAACCAACTTAAAAAAGTGTAGTGAAAAGTGTAGTGAAAAAGTGTACACAAAGTGTATCAAACAAGCAGGTGGCTGAAACCAAGTGACATTTTTCGCTTGTTGGATGATTATGTAATCAGAACTCCAGCCACTACTCCTACATTATTACCATTTTAAGCCTTGTTATGAGACTTAGGAGATTATTCAAAACAAATCAAAAACATACAACTTTCAGAAACACAATAACATGGATGTCTCATGGTGGGGGCATGTTACCAGTCATCATACCATGTGAACTGCACCAAATGTACTCAGATTTAGAAGCAACACAAGGAGAAACAATGATTTTTCAGCAAATGTCCTGTCATACCTTTGTTTCTGTCAAGTTCACTTATATCCTTCACATGCACATTGATGCAATCTCATAAGATATGCTGTGGATGGTCCCAGACGCCAACCCATGTGGACATCCCAAACTTCTCCTTGGATATCCCAAGACCTGTCATGGGTGTCCCAAAGCTATTATGGGCCATCCCAAATCTCCACTAGGGTATCCCAAACTCCCACCCTGGGTATACCAATTGCTACTATGGGCATCCCACCATTAACCATGGTGGCATCCCAAACTTCTCCTTGGATATCCCAAGACCTGCCATGGGTGTCCAAAGCTACTATATGGGCATCCCAAACCCTCTCACTGGGGTATCCCAAAACTCCACCCTGGGTATCCCAATTGCTACTGTGGGCATCCCAAAACTTCTCCCTTGGATATCACCAAGACCTGTCATGGCTGTCCCAAAGCTATTATGTGGGCATCCCAAACCCTCCACTGGGCATTCCAAACTCCCACCCTGGATAATACCAATTGTCTACTGGGGGCATCCCAAACTTCTCCCTTGGATGTCCCAAGACCTGCTGTGGGTGTCCAAAGATAACTATGTGGGCATTCCAAATTCACCATTTTGAACATCCCCAAACTCCCACTATGGCTGTCCAAAATGCGCCATCTACATATCCTGAACACATACTCAGACTCCTGTTGTGGGCATTCCAATTCCTCCTGTAAGCATCACCTTAATTAATGTAGGGGAGTTATTCAAAATTCTGACAAGTCATTTGAAGCACCATGAGTAGATATAACAACCACCTAGTCATTCTATATACCACAGGTGGTGAAATGGCCAAGCAGTAATCTCAAAACTTCACAATCAAAACTTCACCATTGTACTGTGTAATCTTCTGGTGTTGATTTCATGGGTATTGGTGAGTCACCGAGGTCTGGGATGGACAGGCTAGAAGTACATACCAATAGGCTGACATTATCAGTCCTTGTGACTGTTTTGGAAGTCCCAAACAAGGACCCCTGACACCCCCATAGGTGGTCCAAAGTCAATGGGAAACCCAAACTATCCCTGGGTGTTCCAAAATATTTGGGCATCCCAACCTGTCACCTTGGGCATCCCATGTGACACCCACACTTTTCCAAAACACCCAAAATACACTCTCCCACACATCCTGAAAATTCATTTTTTACCTTGGGGATGCCCCTTGGCACAATAGGCTCTTAGCCTATATTTTTAGTAGGCAAAATATAGGCTAAGAGCCTATGTCTGGGGGTAACCTGAAATGCATATAGTCAACCTCATTGCAAAAATGTTGATCCACCAATTCAATATTGGAAAGCAGGAGGCTGATGGAGCACTCAAATATGCCAGGGAGCTCAATGAGTTGAGCCAGGGGATGGATGAAGAAGATCGGACAAGTGTTGGGCAAGATCTTGAGGACAGTTCTCTGATGAGAATGATGGATGGATAGATGAGCATGATGAGCTGAGTGAGGAGGAAGAGCACTAATTTGACTGGATGCATGGTTTCATCTAGCTCATGCTGGTTAAGGTGAGTTGAATCAATGCTTACAATTTGTTTTGAGTCTAAGTAGCCCCCTAGCTTTGAAAACTGGCTTATAGGATTGTCCAATCGAGTACTATAATCCTTCCTGCCTGGCAGAACATCCTGTGGGAATTGCAGATGACTGTCAGCCTCATGCCTCAAGATGTTGCAACCCACTGGAATTGTCACGGCCATGTCCGGACCCCTATTCAGAAGTCCGGCTATACTAGCACATCTCCGGCCACACTCGTGCATCCCCGGACCCGGACTTGTATCATGTCTCTTTTTGGTATGGTCTCCATTCTTGCGCATGGCAGTACCTGTCATCGCTCCATTCTGTTTCTGACATGTATGTCACATCCGGCTTTCTTGTATATTCTCTTATCCTGGTTCTGTCTTACTAATTACTGCGCCTCTGACCTTGACTTACTAATACTTTACTAATCCTCCGGTCTCCGGATTACCGGACTGCGCATTGCTATGTCCCCTTGTAGTATTTAAGCTGTAGATACTTTGTCCGGTAGTCCTTAGTCTGAAATCAACTTAGTCTCTTCTCCTGTATCTGTCTAGACTGGAGTCTACGCAAGGGATCAACTCTCCGCCTTGAGTAGTTGAATCCAAAGCAGTCTACCCCTTACTTCTGTTATCTCTACACTACCCTGACTGGAGTTATATCTGGACTTAGCCGGAGAAGACCCGGACTTGACAGTATTTCAGACTAACACTTGTGTGGGTTCACTCGTCAGTAAATCCCTTCCTATCTGCAATCCTCACCCATCTGTGTCATGACCATGACAACCCGACTCCGCTCTCGTACCGCAGAGGCATCCGCCTCAGCATCCACCTCGCGTCGTCAGAACGTGTTGCTAGCCCTAGCTAGTACCAGACGTACCCCGGTAGCTACTACCTCTTTCAGAAGCTTCTCAGCCAGAAGGTCTTCTCCCACTCCCACTCCCACTCCCACTCCCACTCCCGCTCCTAAATCCGGATCCTCCAACTGGAACTTACAAACTCCTACCCCTCATCATCCTCCGGCTGACCCTGATGACGATGATCCCAGGGATGACAACCCCGGAGATGGCTCAGGTGACAAAGGAGATGACGACGACAATGACAACAATAACGATGAAGATGATCCATTCTTCGACATTCCGGAAGATTTAGATCCCGGCTATGCCATTTTTAACCACCTCGCCCAAGCCATCGACAGCCTGGCCCGGGCTTCCAAACGCAATGACTCTTCACCCTCTGCCAGGACAAAAGTCAGGGAGCCTGACACTTTCGATGGCACCAAGCCCAAAGAACTCCGGACATTCCTAGTCCAATGCGAGCTCAATTTCCAAGACCGGCCTCGCGCTTTTCAGAACGACAGGGCCAAAGTGACCTTTGCCCAGTCCTACTTGAAGGGCATGGCCCTCGAGTGGTTTGAGCCAGACTTGCTCGCTATGGATGCTCCGGATGATCGTCCCCTCTGGATGGACTCATGGCATGAATTTGTCATTGAGCTCCAGACCACCTTTGGACCTCACGACCCCATCGCTGACGCGGAAAGTCAACTCAACCATCTCCAGATGAAGGACAATCAACGTATCAATAAGTACGTAGTCGAGTTCAACCGTATCGCGTCACAAGTCCGAGACTACGGTGATGGTGCACTCTGCCACCACTTTTACTCCGGTCTTCCAGACCGTATCAAGGACGAAATCTGCCGTGTTGGTAAACCCCAGGTATTGGGTGACCTTCGTCACCTAGCCCAAGAAATTGATGCCCGCTACTGGGAACGCAAAGACGAGACTCAGTGCGCGACCAAGAGCCAACCCCAGCCCTTGGACAACAAATCTGGCAAATCTGACAAGCCCTCGTCCAAGCCCTCCAACTCTGGCCAGTCCGGCTCCAGGCCTTCCAAGCCGGACTTAACCAACAAATTGGGCAAAGACGGAAAGCTCACCTCAGTCGAGCGCAAGCGGCGCCTCGACAACAACCTCTGTATGTTCTGCAGAGACAACGGTCACTTTGCAGACAAATGTCCCAAGAAGTCAGCCAAGGCCAAGGCCCGGGCTGCCTCTGCCACTGAGACCGCCTCTGAGCCCGGTTCTGTCAAGCCGGACTCAACCTCAGGTGCTTCCACCGAGACAAAAAAATAGAAAGCAACTCTCAGACCTCAGCATAGACTGAGAGTTGCGTTGACTCCGTTTGTGCACCTGAAGAGGCTCGTCTCAACCTGTCCACTCTTTCCGACCCTAATTCCCTGACCCCCTATGTTTCCCTTTCCTCCTATGACATTCCCCAGCTTCGTGCTCTCGTGGACTCTGGGTCCACCCACTGTTTTATAGATCTCAAGTTCGCCTCCCAACACTCATTACCCTCTTACCCGTATCCCCTATTACACTCCGACTCTTTGACGGTACCTCGAATTTTGTAATTACCAATGCAATAGATCTCTCAATTCTGTTCCCGGAATCCGGTGATGTCACCCCAGATGACATTGTATCTTGCCCTGTTGGATTCTGAGTGCAAACTCGTCCTAGGACATAACTGGCTCACCCGCTTCAATCTGTTGATTGACTGGGTATTGGGCAGTCTCGAATTCCGGACACCTGCACAAGGAATGCCAACGCCCCTGTCGACAAACCCGGCCTCTCCTGGCCAATCTGTTCCTGACCTATCCGGTCACCCTGTTCCCGGCTTCTCTAGCCAATCTGACCCTGGCCCCTGTGCCAGTGGTAACCCCTGTCACTGCCTGTCGACTCACCGGTCTCCACCCCCCTGAAGGCTCCTCATATATCCCTGATCTAACGCTGCAGCCTACACGCTTGCATGCAGACTAGAGGGATCCCTGCAGTTCCAGCTTCAGCTGCGTCCCCAGGACTCAGCCAAAGCCCAGTCTTCCACCACCACTACTCCGGACTTATCTAGCATCCCTCCAGAGTATCACGACTTTGCTGATGTCTTCAGCAAGGCAAAGGCATCTGTCCTAGCACCTCATCGTGATCATGACTTGAAGATCGAGCTTGAAGAAGGAGCTACCCCACCGTTAGGAACCATCTACTCCCTGTCCCCAGTAGAGTTAGACACTCTCCGGACTTTCATCGACGAGAATATAAGCACCGGTTTTATTCACCCCACTGCTTCCTCCCACGCTGCCCCTGTCCTCTTTGTCAAGAAGAAGGACAGCTCTCTCCGAGCTATGTGTTGACTATCGTGGCCTTAACAAGCTAACCAAGAAGGACCGTTATCCACTACCACTCATATCCTAATCTACTGGACTCCCCTGCCCATGCTAAGATCTATACCAAAAATAGATCTCCGGCATGCTTACCACCTCGTCCGAATCGCCCCTGGCGACGAGTGGAAGACTGCGTTTAGAACGCGCTATGGGTCCTACGAGTGGCTAGTCATGCCCTTTGGGCTGACCAATGCCCCTGCGGCCTTCCAATGATTTGTCAACACCATATTTGCAGACATGCTCGATGTCTGCGTAGTCGTCTACCTGGACGACATCCTGATCTACTCCGGAGATAAAGCATCTCACAAGCAGCACATCCGGGAAGTACTTCGTCGTCTCTGGCAGCATAGCTTATATGCTAAACCGGAGAAATGCGAGTTCCACTCGGACTCAGTGGAATATCTTGGTTATCGTCTCTCCCCGGAAGGTTTAATGATGTCCCCGGAAAAGATCCAAACTATATGTGATTGGCCTGAACCTCGCAAGGTTAAGGACATCCAGTCCTTCCTGGGCTTCGCAAACTTCTATCGTCGGTTCATCTTCAATTACTCCGACATTGTGGTACCCCTTACCCGGTTGACACGCAAGGATGCTCCTTGGAACTTCTCCGAGGAGTGTCGTCGATCTTTCAACGCCCTCAAGCAGGCCTTCACCTCTGCCCCAGTCCTGACGCATTTCATCCCCGGTGCCCCTATCACCGTGGAGACTGACGCTTCCGACTACGCCATCGCCGGTATTCTCTCTACTACCTGCGATGACGGCCAAATCCATCCGGTTGCGTTCTACTCCCGCACCCTGACTGCCCCGGAGTTGAACTACGATACTCATGACAAGGAATTACTCGCAATCTTTGAAGCATTCCGGTCATGGCGTCATTATCTCGAGGGCTCTGCTACTCCGGTCGACGTTGTCACCGACCACAAAAACCTGGAGTATTTCTCCACCTCCAAGGTTCTGACCCGGCGACAAGCTCGCTGGTCGGAATTTCTGTCCCAGTTTAATCTTGTCATTCGTTTCCGCCCCGGTAAACTCGGTGCTAAGCCCGACGCGCTCACTAGACGATGGGACGTCTACCCCAAAGAGGGGGATAGCGACTACGCCCGGGTTAACCCCCACAATCTCCGGCCGGTGTTCACTCAAGAACAACTTTCTGCTTCGCTTCGTGCCACCTACCTCGAGTCCCCTGTACTTCGAGCTGTCGAAGATCATGGACGTCGAACTACTCCACGCAGACATCCTCACTGCTCTACCATCTGATCCTATTGCCCAAACCCGAGCTCGCAGACACACTCGGACTCCCGGTGGTCAGTAGATGACTCCGGTTTCTTGCGCCTCGATGATCGTATTTATGTACCGGACTCAAACGACCTTCGTCTCCGGGTACTATGCTACAAGCATGATCATCCCCTCTCGGGCCACTTCGGGCAAAACAGAACCCTCGAGCTCATACGTCGCGAATACACTTGGCCAGGCCTCAGGACATTCGTGAAGAATTATGTCCAATCCTGTACAGCCTGTTCCCGGTCCAAGACACCATGCCATCGTCCTTACGGGTTGCTCAAGCAGCTCCCCGTCCCGGAGAAGCCTTGGAATTCCATCTCCATGGATTTCATAGAGCAACTCCCGTCCTCGTCCGGCTTTACAGCCATCCTCGTCGTGGTTGATCGTCTCTCGAAACAAGCCATCTTCATTCCCACTCACGATACCATCACAAGCCCGGAGCTCGCAAAGCTCTTCCTACTCCATGTATTCTCTAAGCACGGTGTTCCGGCCCATGTCACCTCTGACCGCGGTACTGAATTCGTGTCTCACTTCTTCCGGTCGCTTGGCAAAGCCCTCGACATGCGCCTCCACTTCACCTCCGGATACCATCCAGAGGGGGATGGCCAAACTGAGCGATCCAATCAGACACTCGAACAGTATCTCCGGGTCTACTGCAACTATCAGCAGGACAATTGGGCGGATCTGCTACCCCTAGCAGAGTTTGCATACAACAACGCACCAAGCGCTACTACCGGAGTATCTCCGTTCTTCGCTAATAAGGGCTATCACCCAAACATCACTGTCCACCCTGAACGCGACATGACTTCTGACCGGGCTCGTGACTACGCAGTGGACTTAGACTCCCTGCACCAATATCTTCGTGAAGAAATGGCTTTGGCCCAACGACGTTACCAAGGTCCAGCAGATGCCAGAAGATCCCCGGCACCGGACTTCAAAATTGGTGACAACGTGTTCGTGAAAGCCAAGTATTTCCGGTCAACCCGACCCTCCAAGAAACTCTCAGAAAAGAACCTCGGGCCTTATCCTATCATAGCCCAAGTTGGTTCTCTTTCGATTCACCATCCGCCTACCGGACTCCATGCGTGCAGTACACCCGGTCTTCCACGTCTCCCAACTCGAACCAGCAACCCCAAACGTCATTCCAAACCGGACTCAACCACCACCACCCCCAATCGAAGTAGAAGGTGAACTAGAGTACGAGATCGCCGAGATCCTCGACTCTAAGGTTGACCGGAGACGCAAGTCCTGTCAACTATTATATTTGGTACGATGGGCTGGTTACGAAGGGACTGACGAAGAGACTTCTTGGCTGTTAGCCACTGAACTCGGCAACGCCTCAGAATTATTAAATGACTATCACGCCCGGTACCCGGACAAGCCCGGTCCTTTCAACTCATTGTGACCGGTTTCCCGGCAATTGACCTTTATGTTCCTCTCTTTTTTTCTTTTCGCTCAGGACTTATCATTTATGTACATACACTCGAGATCACTATCTACACTTTTGGCAGGCTCATCGGGTTCTCCGCCTTATCTTCCTCAAGCCCTGGCCAACTCCTCATCTATCTCCCCTTCGTCAACCTCTTCCTCTGACGACTCCTCCGGGGACTCCTCCGGCGCACCACAAATGGCGGCCTCGTCCACAAACATTTCCAAGGCCTTCCTGGCCTTCCTTGATCGCCAGCGTCGACTCCCTGTGCGCCTGCGTCGACTCCCAGTGCGCCTGCGTCGAGTCCCAGTGCGCCTGTGTTGACTCCCTTTGCGCCTGCACCAACTCCCCCATCCGGCCGCTCAACTCCTCGATCGCTAGCAACCAACCGGTCTAACGAGACTCGGCTGGGACCGGCCCCGGCCATCCTCTCCCCGACAATCTCCACCTCATCGTTGACCTGTGCTTTGGCCTTGCGCACCCTCTTCTTCTTTTCACCTTGACGAGGCGACGTGGGGACCTGTTTACCTTTGCCTTTATCCTTCCCAGGTCCACTCATGTCCATCTCCGGCCACTCACACTTCTCCCTCATCGCCGCGCACCGTTTGCACGCCGTCCGCCTCTTGTTTCCATCGTTGATGAATTCGCAAGTTACGCCCGTGCCGGCGCAACGAATACACCTATTGAGATATTAGTACACCCAACGGAATAAGAGAAAACTCACCACGGTTCTGAAACCGGGACTGCGCTGGGCCCGGCCTCACCCTCGTCCCTCTGACGCTTCTTGTTGGCCTCAGCAGCCTTCCTCTGCACTTCCTCAAGCTTCCTTTTCTCCTCCTTGCATTTCTTCAACTCAGCCTCTTCCTCTTCTCATTGACACCTCTCCACCTCTTCCCGGCGACGTTGCTCCTCCTCTTCCCGGCGTCGCTTCTCTTCCTCCTCCCGGGCTCGCTTCTCCTCGTCTTCACAGCGTTTCTTCTCGACTTTACGCCGGCGGCGCTCTTTGGCCTTGGCCGCCGCGACATCGTCGTTGTCCTCGATATCCGAGTCAAGCTCGGGGGTCTTGAGACGAGTCCAGTCGATACTGGGCACGGGGGGGCAGGAGTGATAGACTTGGACGCAGACGACATTTTTTGTATCGAAGAAGGTTGTGGTTGAGAGAGAACCCGGTCAAACCCTTGTCCCTCAAACTCAGCAAATTTTCAAACTCAGCATTGTTCTTATGCGGCCTCATGGGTTCGGCCCCTAAGAGGGGGATACTGTCACGGCCATGTCCAGACCCCTATTCAGAAGTCCAGCTATACTAGCGCATCTCTGGCCACACTCGCGCATCCCCGGACCCGGACTTGTATCATGTCTCTTTTTGGTATGGTCTCCATTCTTGTGCATGGCAGTACCTGTCATCGCTCCATTCTGTTTCTGACATGTATGTCACATCCGGCTTTCTTGTATATTCTCTTATCCTGGTTCTGTCTTACTAATTACTGCGCCTCTGACCTTGACTTACTAATACTTTACTAATCCTCCGGTCTCCGGATTACCGGACTGCGCATTGCTATGTCCCCTTGTAGTATTTAAGCTGTAGATACTTTGTCCGGTAGTCCTTAGTCTGAAATCAACTTAGTCTCTTCTCCTGTATCTGTCTAGACTGGAGTCTACGCAAGGGATCAACTCTCCGCCTTGAGTAGTTGAATCCAAAGCAGTCTACCCCTTACTTCTGTTATCTCTACACTACCCTGACCGGAGTTATATCCGGACTTAGCCGGAGAAGACCCGGACTTGACAGGAATTCAACTTATGATATGTTGGACTATGCTTTGAAGCATCGCAAGGCTGTGGAGACCATCACTCAAAGGAGGGAGCTTGGTTTGCGGAAAATTGAACTTGTAGACCATGAATGGGAGGTCATAGAGCAGCTCCACGGTGTTCTGAAGGTCAGTACACCACAGCATGTCCATGCTGCAGATAAACATAGACAAACAACTCACCCACACATCATGTACTCAATCAGATCCTCAAGGAGGCCACACTCTTCTTTTCATAGTTGACTCCAAATCTCATGACTGTCATTCCTGCAATGGACCATATTGATGGTCAACTTCAGATCTATTTAGTGTTTTAAAGTCCAGTCCTGAGACCAACGAAAAACTGAGGACCAAACCGGACCCCAACCGGCGGCAACGAATTTCAGTCTTGGTTGCCTCTGGTTGCCTTCGGTCTCGGTCTCGGTTGCCCACTCTTGAGCAGTGTCAAAGACCAACCATAAACTGGTTGCAACCGGTTTTCATGAGGACTGTTCTCGTATTGTACTACATAACATGAGCCTGTGTTCCAACATGAAAAACTATGACATGAGCTCTACAACTTTGTCAACAAGGCCATTCTTGTCCTGCTCCAAGTCTGCCAATTTCTAAAATTAAAAATTAGAAACGTGTTGAGGGGGCACACTTCAGTAACCATGATGGGTGGACGTCATCATCGTCATGTTGTTGTTGTCATCATCGCGGCTGTGTGGTTAGCATAAAAATTAGTTGAATGAAACTTGAGGAATGAGCAGGAACGACGTCACTGATGTACAGGCATGATGCATGATGCATGAATGTTGTCATGCCGTCCTCATCCTCCAAGTCGTCGCAGCTACAGATAGTGTTTCAAAGTCCAGTTGCAGGACTGATAAAAGACTGGCAACTGGACTTCAGTTGCAGTTGCCTGACTTTGATACATGGTCCAGTTGCAGTTGCCTTGAATTTTAGAAAAACAAAAGACTGGTTGCATGCAGGACTGGTTGCCATGTTCCAATAGTTGGTTTTTTCACATTTCAATGACACATCAGAATGTATGATGTCAATTTTTCATGCTAATTTACTATATTTATATGAAAAAACAAAGAAAATATACATTTGTTGTACATTTTTGAGTGGAAATTACCTTGTATTGACACACCCCTATGCTGTGCATGATGAGAAATTCCTGAAATGTACTTTTTTCATCATTTAATACAATAATTATGCAAGTATATCAGTCTTTGCAAAAGACCAGTTGCAACTGGTTCAATTACCATAGCTGACAAATGGCAACCAGTTGCCACCAGTTTCAGTCCAGTTGCCTCAGATTTGGGATTAAAAAAGACCAGTTGTGGTCCAGTTGCCCACAAAATTGGTCAAAAGACTGGACTGAACTGGACTTTAAAACACTAGCTACAGAGTTAGCATAAAAGTTAGTTAAATGACAGACTTGAAGGATGAGCTGCAATGACATCGCTGGTGTGCAGGCATGATGGGTGGATGTTGTCGTGTCGTGGTTGTCATCGTTGTGGCTATGCAGTTAGCATAAAATTAGTTGAATGAGAACCGCAACAGTGTCGCTGGTGTGCAGGCATGATGGGCAGACATTGTCGTGTTGTCATCGTCATCATTGCGGCTGCACAGTTAGCATAGAAATGAGTTAAACAAGAACCACAATGGTGTCGCTGGTGTGCAGGGATGGGCGGATGTTGTCATGTTGTCGTGTCATCATTGCGGCTGTGCAGTTAGCATAGAAATGAGTTAAATGACAGCCACAATGACTCACCGGTGTGCAGGGATGGGTGGATGTTGTCATGTTGTCGTGTTGTTGTTGTTGTCACTTAAAAATGAGTTGAATGAGAGCTGCAATGGTGTCACTGGTGTGCAGGGATGATGGGTGGATGTTGTTGTGCTGTCATTGTCATCGTTGCAGCTGTGCAGTTAGCATCAAAATGAGTTGAATGAGAGCAACAATGGCTCACCGGTGTGCAGGCATGATGAGTGAATGTTGTCATGTTGTCATCGTCATCGTTGCAGCTGTGCAGTTAGCATAAAAATTAGTTGAACAAAAGACTTGAAGAACATTTTCATGTCGTTGTTGTTGTTGTGGCTGCATGGTTAGTATTAAAACAGTTGAACAAATCATCATGTTGTTGTTGTTGTGGCTGTGCATTTAGTATCCAGATACCTTCCTGAGCTGCCAGCGTTGCTTCGGTAGATAGGTCCAGGCCTGGATGCTGGATCAGCAGGGAGACAAGAAGAGTGTGCAGTAATCTTACAGATCAATGAGATCGTCCCACTCAGCAACCTCACTATTGGAGCTGTGTATTGAATCCATGGATGGACTTTTGGTAGATGTTTGAGGTAGTGAGTAGAGATTGTAAAAAATGAATGGTACACATGACTCAGGAATAAACATGAGGCAAGCCACGGCTCAAGTGTGTGATGTGTTTGTCATTGCTGCTGGTGTATGGTGAGCATTTGAAAGCTTGAGGATAGAGAAAACATCAAAAAAATAATACCAAATATGGACTGGTCCAATAAAGACTGGTCCAAACCAGTCACAACCAATCATGGCAACCGACGGCAACCGGTTTTCAACGGTTCAGTCCGGTCTTGATCATTTTGAGATTTTGAAAGACCGATCTCGGTCCCGGTCCTGCCAAATTAGGCAAAAAGATGTGAGACTTAGGAGATTATTCAAAACAAATAAAAAACATACAATTATCAGAAACACAATAACATGGATGTCTCATGGTGGGGGCATGTTACCAGTCATCATACCATGTGAACTGCACCAAATGTACTCACATTTAGAAGGAAAACAAGGAGAT
>MU123708.1:452954-498828 GCA_014904935.1 Melanogaster broomeanus | reverse complement strand
GGATCCAGCAGGAGTCTCAGTCTTGATGTGGGTGTTGTTGGCGGAACCATTAGCTTTGTCGCCAGTGACATTAGCACGAGTGGACGTGCCCTAAAGCATTTGCCGGTGAGGAGGGACAACACGAAGCGGGTAAAGTCAAATGGGGTAAAGTCGGGAGGCTGCACCATGTCATTGTCATCATTCTCCACAGCGGCAAGGACATTGCCGATGAGGAAAAGTTACAGACTCTACAACAAGGTCGGTAGAACAACATTAGCATAGAGTTGGATCGAGCCACGATGATGTGATGGACATACAACAAAAGTGAGGATAGAGCACCGAAACGACCCCGTAGCGACATGACCAGCGCTCCGAACGACGAGATTTTTCTTGCAGACCAGACGTAGGGCTCGTGAGACCAGCCTTAGGTCATTTCCAAGTGGCTGAGACGAAGCTTGAATTTTGAGGATGGTGCTACGGGTGCGAGGTGTTGCGGGAAAATCGACGAGGTTGCACAAACGCTGTAACCTTCTCGATCTTGGGCCATTTTACACAGAATTTCTTGGAGACCTGAGGCAGGGATGTTCGGAACGAGCTGGGATAGTGAGTTGAGGGATAATGGCGATCCACCCACTGGCTCTGCGGGCTCGGCGCTCGTCGCGCGTGGATTCGTGGCATCAGCAGCTGCTTTGCCTGCCCTGCCGCTTGTCATTTGGGGTTCTTGGAGCACGATGGGCATGCAGTGGACTCCTGTGTCCCTGCCGTCGTCTTCCTCGCTGCTGGGCATGATGGCAAGGCGTATGCTGCTAGCCTTCAGGTCCATGGCTCCTTCGCCCGGTCCTCTCGCTGCAGCTCCTTGCTCGCTCATCCATCCAGCTGCGCTCTTGCCCTCTCTACCCCTTGTCTCGACTCTCCCGTGGCTCCTCGCATCACGTTTCGGCTCGCGACACCTCACATCACGCAGTTCTTCGACTACAGTGCTCTCAGCCTTTTTCACTGCTGTTTTGCAGTCTCTCGCCTTGCCAGCATGCTCACTACGCGTCTGACGGATGCTGACAGGTGTTCTGGGGTTGCACGTAGCTTCCTGCAGGGTTGCATCGCTCTTCTTCGTCTCGAATAGGTTTGCGAGGTGTTGGAACAACTCGCATGCAGCGTTGAGATGCATGATGTGCATGAATAGCACGTCCGGGATGGTGGCAAGGATAAATTGCTTCGCGATGGCATTTCGTCGTTGCCATGCCTTCAGCTCGTGGTTCGTCGCGTCAACCGGTCGCGTGTCAGTGCCGTCGTACTGCCTGTCCAAATTTTCTTCGGCTGCTACTCGAAGAAGATTTTTGCAGGATTTCGTCCAGTTCGTCCAGTTCCGTCCATCGACTGCGAGGTCCGGTACTCGAATCGTCGTGCCGTCGTTGGGGTCTACTGGGATTGCCATCTTGCAGGATTCGAGTCTTCTGAGTGAATAGCTTTTCTTCTACTGACTTGATCAAGACAGGGAGGTCCGTAGTCGTAAGTGACCTTGGACGCTGACATGACCGCGGTCACAAATAACTGGTGACCTGAGGAGCCACAAGCGGTCCGAAAGCATGCCTCGAGACGTGGTAGTAGAAGTGAGGGTGACGGCAGAGTTATGGAGGGGTGTGAGTTAGTTCGATGTAGCGTACATGGCAGCGTTTGTTGGTGTAACCATTAGCTCCGTCGCCAGTGACATTAACGAACAATCGCGAGTTCGACAGCTGCATCTAAATAAGGGTCGTCAGTACAGTCCTGAAGATCGATTTATTCGACTACGCACGCACACTACGAGGGATAGCGCCTGAGGCATATAAAACCGCCATCTCGCCAACCGAGTGCCCGACAATTCCACTAGGCTTTAAACCCAGTGAGATCAACAGGTCAAACAACGCAATTTGGAAGAATGTAAGAGCGATCGAAGTGATGTCGGAAGGCCACATTTTGCAAGTGGTGAATCCTTTGGAGCGTCGGGCTTGAAGAGACCCGTATGAAAGATTCCCCTGTGCACCCGAGGTGCATGCGGTCACACTCATCAATGGTGTCACGGGACACCCTGAAGGTATAGTACAAATCCCGACCTTGCTGCCAGTGCTGCAGGCCTTGACCAGAGAAACAAAACACAAGCGGACTGGGGCGCTTGGGGACGAGGACCGGTTTGGGGAAGGTTGCAGCCTGAATAGAATCTGCAATAGCAAAAGTTCTCCAGGTGAGTTGCTCGTGCGGTTGCCCAAGTGCTCGCACAGCGCGAGAGGAGGGACATCTGCGCATTCCTCCTTGTACTTATCGACAAGGGTGCTGCACCCCTTGACGGACAGTCCACCTGTCAGAAGTCTCATTTAACTCGTGACACATTGGCAGTTCACCCGGCCACTCACCTATGGCAAACAGGTACAGCAGCTCGCGCAAAGTAATGTTATCAGATAAAATGGGTCGTGGTTCATGCTCACGGAGAACGGTATGCCCGCCCGCACCTGAGAAGTACATACAGCGGTGAATGGAAGGGAAAATGGCAATGTAATGAGTTCCACGTGCCTCCAAATCCATAACTAGAAATTGACGCAATTCCACCAACTGTTGGGTTCACCGGGAATGAAGTCCTCAACCGCGACAGGAACACAAAGATTATATCCCACGAAATCAATCCTGGACATTAGTGGAGCACGATGGAGACATGAGATGAAAATCTCGCCCTGTCCTGTGCGTTGACTGTGCGGATATTCTTTGCTAAGTAGCGGAAAACGGCTGGCAACCCATCAATCAAGATGAGCACCTCGACAGTCTCTCCTGTCTGCTGGAGCATTTGGACAATGACAAAAGCCATGTAGGTTCCTAAGAAAGAAGGTTTGAGTCTGTCCGACAACGTAAGACTGAGAGACGTACCAAATGAGAAGCCACCCAAACGGTAGGGGCCTGTGGGTTGCTTTGATCTGATCTTCTGGAGATAGAATGTGGCCAGTTGTTCCATAGTTCTGTCAATGGGTGCTTCAGGAGTATCTTGCACACCATACACAGGAGAGGAAATCACCTCCGCAGTTTTCAGCATGACAAGGACGTCACCGCCTGCACCGTGGACAAGGAACAATGGTCTACCATCCGTGACATTGTTCAATCGAACGATCGTCTGGTCCAGGTCAGCTTCGAGGACTCCCTCGATGCCCAACGCTTGTGTGACGTTCATGCCAAAATCCTTCTTGAGGATCCCGCTCAAGCGCACGGACGTAAGCGAGTCAAGACCATAGCTAGAAAGCGGAACACTGACCATGATTTCGTTCTGGTCGAGGGCCAGCACCGACACCAATGTCATGCGAATCGACCTCTCCTTTCTCCTCGACGAATTCTCGATGAGTCACCGAGCGCGCCATGAGGTATTGAGGCGTCGCTAACACTTACAGCCACATCGAATCTACAGGCGTGCAAGAAAGTATATGTCGTGATGGCAGCGGGGGTGCACTGACCAGCGTGTAGGAGTACTTTGGCCCGCTTCAAAGAGGCACGTTTGCTGCTGTCCTGTGTCGTTGTGTTGGTAGGGTAAGGACCCCGTGCGATGGATTTTGTGTGCGTTGGCTGGTGGATGCGCAATTCAGGTGTTGCATCATTATTGGCATCTGTAAGGCGAGAGAAAAGCTTTACGGTGTGTCGTGGTCAAAGGATTTGAGCGGGCGCTTCGTTGTGGTTGGAAATGACCTGCATGCCGGCAGGTGATGTAGAGATAAGATCAGAGAGTTTCAGATTGCCGAAAAGCCCCAGCTTGGGCCCAGGGCTCGGGCCTACGAATGTTTCAAGCCAGGCCATGGGCCCTCACAGGCCCTATCTGGGGCTTGGGCTTGGCTCGGCCTGAGGCCGGGCCCAATGCATCACTAACTCAGACCGAGAAACGTGTATAGTCGTTGGCACCGACACCACAGGCGTAAGCATACTCGAAGATTTCGTGACAATGAGAGTGGACGTTGGTTCCGGCGCATGCGTGGCTATGGAGACTGGAGGTGGTGTACCACCGGTACAGGAGCAGGGGGAGGTGTGGGAGAACAGGTGAAGCGGGGGATGAATGTCCCGAGGATGAATCAGTGTACGAGGAGAACGAGACAGCAGAGGAGGGCCACTCGGACAGAGTCTGTGCTCATGCGTCGGCGCTTCGTCGTCCTCTGCTCGTTGGTAGCAACTCGGGTGTCCAATGTATCGACAGTCGAGAAAGGAAGAGCGTCCAAGGGCACCTGGAAGTTTTGGCTGAGGTAATCAGAGTGGTACGGGCCTTGGAGTACGCGCTTTGACCCACGTGGGCGTTGTTCTGGGCGTCCTGCCCGAGCGCTCCCATAAGTTCAGAAGACGTGCTCTGAGTCGTCATTTCCTCGTTGTATTCGTACGTCGGCTGGGTGATAGAATCGGGCGCTAGAAGGAGAAGCTCGACAGTGGGAGAGGGACGACGACTGGCACCCGGGCTTGCAGATGGTGTTTCAGATGAATCCGGGTCACGAATGTTTGCATATAACATTTGACTTCATTGAAATTGGCCTAGCTGAGCCATGTAATTCATAGCTATGAGTGAACGGGGATCAGCCAAGAACCATGAAATGAGAATAAAGGGTACTTACTACAAGCCGCATAGTTATGACAAGGATGGGATGTGATGAGTAATGTCTGATGACTGTGGGAACGGGCTGGAACTTGTGCATTACAGACAGTTTTAAACCCTTGTCGTCTTTCCTCCACAGCGGAGTTGCTGTGGTGTGGCAATTGTAACATTGCGCTGTTCCGACTAGTCTAAATAAGTTGCGTGACAGGGCAAATAAGCTTGTCGATATACCCATGACGTCGACCATCTCCTGGCGATGTGCAGCTTGAGTGCGAGTTCCGCCGAGATTGGCTCACATGCTCTTAGGGCAAGGGTGCTTGTGCTGTTGGGTTGAGTCAGTTGTTATGGGGCATTTGCGGGTCCTGTGAAGCGCACCAAATTGGGAGGTTTCTTGCATGACGACGTCCGAATCAGTAAGAACCTTGTACTCATTCTGATACTGCTGAAGTGCAGGATGATTATCCTCTGTAGCGTCGATGTTGCTAAGTGGCTCGTGCATAGGAAGCCAGATGGTATGGCGAGCGATGCTGAAGCTGCGGGAAGAGGTATTGTGAAACCCTCCCCATGGTTCATGGTGTTCAAAGGGATGGGCTGACCATATAGCACAGCGAACGGGCCGAAGTTGCTGGAGAAGAGGGACGGGAACTTGAGAAATGGGTGCTAGTCAGACGCCAAAGGCCTTGCGCTTCTGAACTCCAGCAGAAGTGTCCACCTCGATGCGGGTGTTGTTAGTGCAACCGTTAGCTTTGTCACCAGCGACGTTAGTGCAAAGTGGTCGGATGCCTGCATCGAGTGATAGCCTCCTTGAACACAGCAGAGCTCGAGGTCCGGTGTCAAGACCGAGACATTCGTTGCGACAGGAGAGGGGTGGTCAAGGGAGAACCCGAATTGCATGCATTTGATGGTACGAGGCTGCACACTCTGACTGGTTTCGCGTTGCAATCCTTCTCGGCAGTGCAGTGACAGATGTGATAGATAGAGGCCCTCAGGCTGAATGGCTGATAGGTACAAGTCAGACGCCCCGATTATCAGGGTAGACAAATAGATGGGGAGATATGTGTTTTAGTTGAGGGTGGCGTGGCGTCCGTTTGACCCAGACAGACGGTGGCATATGAGTAGGTCCGCGCTCTGGAAGTCCACCGACTTCCACGGGTAAGACTAATCGGGTACAAGTGGGGTGGCCAAATGAGACCCAACTGCCAGTGATCGATCACTGGAAGCAGAAGAGCTCCGAAGAAGATCTAGGGTATCAAGCACGTCCCTCAACATGAGTCTCTCCAGCGGGTAGTCGCTTCTGAGGCACTTCCCCACCTCCCTGAGATGCTTGGCATAGGCCAGGTAGTCGGCGTGCGGTGGTGGAAAAGGACAAATATATACTCAATGAGTTGACCGACAGCCCATAAGTCCGCTCGCATGGCACTGTAGGGGCCGTCGCCAACCTCCGGTGCCACCCAGTCTTCGGTGCCCCTGTATCTGTCAATTTTCTCCCCGATGCCCTCCACCCTCTGGGACAGGTCGAAGTCAATCACGTACATCTGCTCGGTCACCGTGTTGATCACCACTGATGACTTGTTGGGGTGTTGTTGGGGTGTTTCGATCGACAACGGCAGCTTTGAGCACAGCCCACAAAATGCAGCGCGAACAGTAGTCTCAGCAGTGTCCTCGTTTGGATCGTCATCTGGGGCTCCTAGTGTCGGTTGGGGGGGTCGCAGCAAGAATGGTATATGTCCCATAGTGACCAGGGGTAGTTGGCATGTTCGCCGGTAGTTAAGAGCGTCGTGGTGCTTCTTCGGCTGCTGCATGTCGCTGGTAGATTGCTGGGTGAGACGCACGAGGTTGCGAAAGTTACAGACTGCACTTACAGCGGGTACTTTGCCCTGAGAAATTGGAGTTACCTTCGGCTGATCGCCACGAAAGCTTTGCCGGATGGACTTCCAGGATGCACGCAGTCCCTTCAGCGTCGTCGTGGGACGAGAGGCTGCAGCATTTGCCCATGAAAGGCCCGAGACGGGTGGTCGAGATATTGTTGATGAGGTGGCGCAGAGACAGTGGGCGCCTGCTGGCAGGGAGCGCATCGAGAGCACCCATCAACTTGATGTACTATAGATTGTTGGACGATGAGTCATCACTCAACGGTGTGCATGCCCCAAGCAAACACTTACTTGCGAAAGAACAGGATGAGGGGAGATCTCGACGAACACCATCGGTTCCCCTCTATAATCTTCAGTATAGCAGAAGAGAAAAGCACGGGTTGACGGAGGTTGTTCCACAAACAATCAGGTGTGTACAAGCTGCAAAGATTGCCGCCACGTCTCGGCGAAACTGGGTCTCACAGGGGTCGACAAATGGAGAGTGGACCACAGTGTTAATGCGTAGCTTACACGCACGGAAATGTCAGCATTCATGAGTGTCACCCACCCACTCTTTGATGAAGCTAACAAATGCGTCCACATACGTCTCAGGGCCGGATACACTCGTATCATTGGGACTGTTAAATGACAGTTAGGGAGTGTGTTCGTCCAGCCCAGCGAAAACAATCGCAGTCTCCACGTAGTTGCGCACTGTTGGAAATAGTAGATTTTCACCCGGTACGTACATCAGGAAAACGGGGAGGTACAGGCGTGACCAGACAAAGCTGGTAAACAAACATAAACCTGATTTCAATAGACAGTGGTTTATCATCAATGGCAAAGCTTGACAAATGAGTGGCACACTGAGGAAAGTCTGACCATCAGCCATCGTATAGGAGCCTATCCGATCATCTGTTCGTCAGTATGCCACCCATCTGATGATGCAAGGCAATCTCTGCTGGACTTGGGGAAAGCCTGAGCAGTTAGGCGTCATACTGTTATTAATCTGACCATTCTGTTATCACTCTGTTAACTATCCGACAATCTCCGCTAGACTTGCACGAACCCTGGTCGCGAGGCATCATAAGTTCACCTATTGAATCATCTGGCTATCGGTATGGCAGTCTTTTGGTCAAGTTATATAATCTCTGCTGGACTTGGAGGGAGCCTGAGTCGTAAGGTGTCGTAGTGTTGTAACCTGATCATTCCATTATCGCTCTGTTAACTATCCGACAATACTGTATAATCTCTGCTGGACTTGCATGAACAGGCTGGACCGTCCTGAATCATCCTAATCTCATCGATTAGATGCATCTGGCTATCTGTATGGCAGTCATTAATCATGTGGGCTGCTTGCGCTCAAACTTAAATATGATGAGACTGCTGTCCCTACAGAGGCGGAGTCTGCAAGTACCGGAATATCCTGATAGATGCACCCTGTTCATACCTGCAACAAACAAGTTGACCCAAAACCGTTCTTGTTCCCTCCTGAAAGTCTGTATAGCCATATGCTTTGCCAGATCCTGCACACGAACCGTCTTGTCCTCTCTGCAAGAGACGATCAGTCCGTGTCTAGGATGGAACAGCGCATTGGACACGTTATTAGAGTGTCGTCTGCACAAATCAACCTCCTAGGCCTTCGTTTGCTCATCCTCCACATCTTGATCTGCGATTCATGATGCTTGCCGCAGCTAGCTGAGAGTCTCATAAATGGGATACGATCGGGACTTACTACTTAGTAAGCGTGTTCAAAGTGGCTCGTTGAGTCGGCTACAGGCCACTGCGGTTACTATATTCAGATAAGTTGGTCAAGCTGTGTTAGGCACCCCTCCTTTTTTTAGGTTTCCAAAAATAGTATAATATTAATTAATATATCTATTTAGTGCACAACATGAATGCCAATACAAATAAATGTATGACTTGAGCTGCCACAGGCTATAGAGACTACTTTCAGACGTAGAACCAGTAATGCCACAAAGGTGACAGGTCTGTTCGATGGGGTGCATGGGCGATGAACTCTGGGAGCTTAACTTTGATCCTGATGACAAGGGTGGGTATTCTGGACAGGCGTAAACGACCACGGGGCGTCAGTCCGTGCTTCCGAGGACTGGGGATATGAAGGGGCAGCAGTCAAGTTGCTGCTACGGGTAACGTTGCCCCAATTACCAGCACTCCCTGAGCGGACGTGGTTGCTACGGGGGAATGCATTATGTGTCGGGGCATGTCGTTTCAACGCCATCGTAAACGAGGACGCCTGGTTTGCAGCTGATGGTGTCAAGGGAGTGGTAAAATTGAGATCTACATCAGTCCGATTGAATGAGTGGCGAGCGCTAGGGGTTGGTCGACGAGGCTTGTGTAAACGCTCGCCCAGGGAGGTATGACCTCTGTGGGTTTCTGATGATCTGTCGACCCTACCTGATTGTATCTCACAATATCCAACCTAGGATTGTGCCTTCCGAGATCAGGACCAGCTGTCAGGGCTATGGGAGATTTCATTGAGGACTGCTCCTGGTTCAAAAGCATCAGGGCGTTGGTCGCGAACGTAGGAAACGCAGACTTCCTTTGCTTGGTAACAGGGTTCAGAACAGACGTGTCCACGCGAAGAGATCAGGTCGGTGGTCGACTGGTAAAGAAACCACCAGACGGGGATGAGACATCCACTGACATGCCTTCGTTTTTCCTCTGGACGTGTTGGAGCCGGAAATCGAACATTCATTCGGATCACTGTTAGATCGCTTGCGATTTCCATTCACAGACGACGGAGGTCCAGCAGCACCAGGTGCTACACCCGAAACGGGAAGCTCCGTATGTATGAAGCAACATCTCTTTCCATATGGACAGGTGCCACTGGCAGAGACCCAGAATGTCTGTGACGTGCGTGAGGAAGGGAGTCAATCATACCGGTCGCGACTTCACGTACCCTACATATATCTGTCTTGTACTGCAGGTAAGAGTACTTGTTAACCTAGGAAATGCTAAGGGGGTGGAAAATATTACCTTGGGGTGTCGAGACACGATACGGAGTTCATCCTCTCCATGAACAAATTGACACTTGGCGCCATAGCGGCAAGTTCCTTTTTCTTCCCAAGAGCCACACTGCTCCGTCTCGTAGGGTCCAAGCTTGTGGTTGTTGGCGTTAGGCCGGCTGCCGTTTAGTAAACTTGCATTCGAGCTAGGGTTGTTTGTGAGTCCATCCCCTGGTTGGGCAATCTTCCATAGGGTCCCAAAAAGCGAGCTTGTATCCAATTCACAGCAGCAGCGACATCCAGTGGTACCCTTCGGATTGAGCATAAAACTGGTTGGTGTACAATGGCGCCATGGTACCGGGATATAGTGTGTGAGCAGGGGGTGCAAAAGCTTGGGTGCTCAAGAGAGTCAGAGTAGCAGCGTCTCTGAGGGCAGACGAGTCAGAGGCAGAATGTCGGTGAGTAGCTCGGAAGATGTTGCATTGCTGCTGAACTCGTGACGGCTTGGTGGATCCCCGAAAATTGTGACTGGCTGAAGACAAGGCAGAATCGTGCGTGTCTAGGGTATCCGTCGACAATACTCGGAAATGAGAAGCGAGATCTGATGGTCTGAAATCTGAGGAGAAGAATCAATGCTTGCTTCAGAAGCTGTTTCCAGTGGAACGGCTTCGCTGTGTTGCACGACAACTGCAGTAGCGAGTTAGGACCGAGGTGGGGCTCTTCATGGGACCATGTACCTTGTCTGTCAGCTCACCGACTGAACTCAGTTGCAGTCTGGCAATCCCTTGCACATTTTGTTCCGAGGTGCTAAAGGCTAACGAAGAGACGAAGTAGAACTGGAGGTCTGTCAGCAACTAAAATGGCTGTACAGCTAAATAGTGTCTCACCTCATTCTCGAGTATGGAATACTACTACTCGACTGAGGTGCGTAGAAGTGAAAAGTCCGCACTAAGTGTTCAACATGATTACCTAATCCGTCCTCGACGTACCCCATACATTCAATTTAAACAGCGCCAGGTCCCACTCTGAGGCAGTAACAGAATCAGCCAATCGGTCTATTCCGTTGGATCGCCAGCTATGGCTGTCAGGAGAAGGATTTGGTTCCCCTGTGTAGCTCGGGCTCTCAGAAAGATTGCAGATGATTTGACCCAGGGCACGATGTCGAGCATATCTTTATCGTTGAGCTGGCGAAAGATAGGTCCTTCCATGGTAATCCCGCCCGCCATGAAGATCCCACATTGGGAAGCAATGGAGCGTGTGGTGAGGACGTTGTCTGCAGTGCACATCTTCACTGCGACACCCGCCTTCTGACAGTCTGCAACGGCCTCCCGAACACCCTCACAGAGAGGATCTTCAATACCGACGATGCCGATGAGAATGAGCTCGCGAGCGAGGGCTTCGTAAGGCATCTAAATAGAGATCAGAAACAAAAAGATCAAGACTGGACGGACATACCTCTCCATCATCGTTCGGACGCACGTGTGGTGGAGGCCAGGTGACGAAATCACGATAGCAAACAGCGATGGTTCGCAATGTCTGGTTGGCGTAAAAGATGATCGTACGTGAGGTGTTTTCTCGGGAGTTCGCGTCAATCTCTGCGGTTACCACAATGGCAGTGTCATCTTCTTGATTGGGCGCAGGTGAGACGACAACATGACGAGAGCACGGAGTCGTAAGAATCTTGCTGGCACCCTTGACATATAGCCGATGGTTTACATTGGCAAGCTTCACCACGACGGCCACGGCTTTGCGCTCACTAGAAAATGGAATCATCTCGGCGACCTCAGCTGTATCACGCATCGGCCTGTAATGTGCCAATTTGAGTTCCTTGGCAAAGTTCAATGGAGCTGTCTCCATCTTGCTGCCAATGAAGACGACTTCGTTGGTCGCAGGATCCTCGCCTTTGAACACAGTGGAGTTAATTGCTATGGCAGCATTAAAGAGGTCGTGGAGTTGTGGCGGAAGGACGGTGTTGAGTTTGCTCTGGTCGATGGAGAAATCCTGTGTTCGGAGGGCACATAGCTGCTCTGGTTCACTTCGGCGGCATTCACCAGCTATGCTTCCAACTTTTACGATGAGTACCGCAAGAATATTCAGCTTGATTTGTAACGGGGTATACTCCGTGTCAGTACGCAGTGCTGATACGCCATGAGACTCATTGAAAAGCAGAAAAGGATCTATCGCACCCACCATGATTCGACAATTAAAACTCTTCGTTCCTACCGCGACAACGACATATCGCTGGACACCTTCCAACACCTTGCTACCATTGCGACATCACCGACTACAACCTCCTACAATGCGGGAAAGTTAGCAGAAGTATCGATTTACATTGCACCACGTACTTTGACATCAACGACGTGTTCTACACCATTGGGAATTACTTTCACGTCGCGCTGTCCCTTCTTCTCGTTAAGCACCTTGAACTGACGTTCCTTCTGCCAATCATTGAGCGAGCCAATGATGACCTAAACTTGTAGTAAAGCCGATGTGGACGCAGGTGCACAGGAGGATGGCTTATGACGATGAGAATTGCAATCATGATTACTACGCCTTCAACCCAGTCCACATGCGGCTCGTCTGCAGGAGGAGGCGTCCCGAAATCCTGGACGAGGCCCGAGAGCCAATGATACAATTGCAGCGATCAACAATAGACCTGGAGACAGTTACTAGGGATCTACCAGAAATTACAAACACGTCAACATACTAAGACTTTGTCCTTGAGTGTAAGCCACATCAGGCCTAGGGGAGACCTCGTCGACTGCTGAGGCAAGACATTTTCGCCGATGACCCTTTATGAGGGCATGAAACGGACTCGGATCGGGGCTTACTGCCGTCGCTGCCACGGGCACCACTGCCTCCCTCGGCTGCAGACGGCTGTAAGTGGAAATCGTCCGTGCTGGTCCGTGCTGGCGCTTCTTTAGGGTTTCTATTGTGCCTGTGTGAAGCGCCTTCGCTGGCTCCCGACCTCCGCGGCCGGGGTCAGCCATGAGTAAACCTCGTGTCGGATGAGTGCCAAGACCATTAAGGATACCGTCGACGCCAGGACCACTTCCTCGTCTTGTAAGATCTCAAATTTAGTGACGCTCGTGGATTGCTGATCGCCAGATTCCTTCCTACCTCTTGCTTGGGATGAAACCTGTTTAGGGAGGGTACTGTGACTAGTTAATGGCACGTTTTCGTCTGAATAGTTGGTGACACATTTGGTTGAGCGAGATTGAGATTTGAAAAGCTCGGAGGCACTGTCTAGGTACGTGTGGCGGTCAAACTCGTAGCATCTGATTGGGGACGACGAGGCGACGAAGGGTGTGAAGGCGAGAGCAGGTAAAAGTGGCGATACTACCTTTCCGATGGTGGACAGCTCTATCAGGGATAGATATTAGAGGGAATAAAGTGATGGAGGGAAGATTTTCCAGAAAGTTCATCTGGTTTGCTCTCCCTTAGGGCAAATTGTACGGAGGATCGTGTTGACAATGTTGGAGGTGGTGGTGCGCTAAAGGAAGAGCCCTCGAGGAAGGATACAAATGTCGGGGGAGGGCATAGTGATCAGGCCGCAAGTTGTGTCTTGCAACTGTGCAAGACCTGCAGCTACAAAGGCATGATGTCACAGAAGTTGATGAGATCTTCAAGCCAACATTTTGGAGTAACGGAGTTTCGACACACGGTTCCCAGTACATATCACCTCACTTATCAGCTTTCTCGTGCTTAGAAAAAAGCACAAGTCACATCACGGTGAATTGTCAAACTCTGCCTCAGGGCACCATGAATAGCTACGGCAACAACACTAGTGAATACAAACTAGAAGTCACCGAATTCGGAATCACCTCCATCATACATCATATCACCACCATCGTCGTCGTCGTCGTCGTCTTCCCCTCCAGAGTCCCCGGAACCTGTATCAGAGAGCGAGTCGTCATCAGACTCGTCTTCGAAAAGATGGGCGGTCTCTACGTTGGGGCGCGCAGTCATGTCATCTGAGGTTATTGCCGTTTGGTTGGTATCGTGTTCTTGGTTGGACCTGATGTATGTGTGGGAATGACCTGGAGCGAGACCCCAGTGATACCTCATAAGCATATCACGGTCGACGAAGCTGAAAAAAAAGACACATATAAGGAAGGACAAACGCTTCGGGACAATGAGAGTTGACATACCGGTTCACATAGTAATATCTCCATTCATTGGACAGCAGTCCCTCGCTCGTAGCCTCATTGGCACGTCCATCTGTGAATGCCGGTATCAGGTGGCAGCATCTTAGCACATCTGCTGGATCAATAAAACCAAAGGCGTCGTCCGCGTCAATAGGGGCAAGCCGTAGTCGATCAAGTGCAGCGTGGGCCCAGCCCGACGGCCCTGGGATGAGCTCGAACCAATGTACCCACAGAAATTCGACGCGACGCGGCCGGTAATCCCTTGAGTCGGATCCCGTATAAATGATGTTAGCATGGTATATGCCTAGAACCCTTGCATAGCAGAAATGGTGACCACCAATCCCTGTTGGGGACAGCAGCATGATGTGTCGGTGACTAGTGCCTGGATTGACCATGTCGGTTTCCCGTCGCAGATCGTAGGTAGTATAGTTGACGCGAAGGATGTGGTGACGATACATGCAGTTTGCATTTAATATAATGTGGTTGAGCATCGGTAACGGGGGTTGCCCTGCATTGCCCATCGGGCTCTGCTGTGGACCTGCAGTTGTTGCTTCGGCCTCGTTGCATGGTTCCTCCGAATGAAGTTGCCTAATCCTGGGAAGCAGGTGAGTTTTGAGCTTGAGAACGAAGTCCTAGGATCTTGTGAGCTGGCTGGGGGATAGTGTTAGTCTCAAAACTCACATTCGCTGCTGGGTCGTTAGAGCGTTGCTGCATGAACGCCATCAACTCCTCAGGGTAATTTTGAGATTTTCCTATGTGATGATGTTGTTCCTGGGTATCAGGGACAGGATCCATCTTGTTTGCAGCATCTATTCGTGCTCTGATACGCCCGATTCGCTCTTGACGGCGGCCAATGGATACCAGCTGCTCAATGTAATTTTTGCGGCTTGTTCTCGGAAACCGCCCCTTGCTGGTGCGGTGCTCAAGCTCTCCCTGTAATGCAATACAATGAGTAACAATGACCTTATTCGAGAGCTGAACATCTCACTGGCTGAGTGGAGTAGGAATCGGTGGTCCCAAACATCTTAATCTGAGCTGGGTAGTCGGCAAGAGCGTGGAGCTTATAAGTTTGGAGGTTAAAAGCCTTCGTTCGACGTCCCTGTGCATTGTATGCAGCGGTGTGCTGCGTCTTTCGTTTCTCTTGGGCTTGTCGCCTTCTGCGTCTCTCTGCCTCGCGCCGAAGCTCTCGTGTAGAGAAGGCAGGAGATGTAAGCACCGCGAAGTTTCGGACCTGATTTGCTAGCTTTGATGTGATCGTCACCATGATGTCGAGAGTTTCGTCAGTATGCATTCGCAACTTTGCCAATCCGTGCCAATGACACAATTGAAACAGAAGTTGCTGGACATGGGTGTTGTGAGGTTCGGGAAGTAGTCGGTCAAAGACAGGGATAGAACACTAGAAGGCCCAAAATGAAAAGTCAGTAACTGACTGAACAGTTCAGCAGCCAACCTGTAGTAGGTCTTCGAAGTCACGAGCGGCAGTTCTTTTCATATCCGAGACATTTTTTCGAAACCGACGGATGGTATCGCGGCCAAAGTTGGGAACATCGCGGTAGCTAATGCATCTCTGTCTCAGCTGCATTTCATAGAGGGAGCAATTGCCTTACCGGTGATCTAGTTCAGCAAGTTCACCTTTCTTCAAACTATCGAGGATTCTAAGCAGGTGAGTAAAGATCGCCTTCCATACGCCGAGCTCAAACTCGTGCAGGAGGTCAACGACAAGCATCATAAAGAAGTCAAAACCTGTATGACCTAGTCTCGTTGAAAATGCATTCTTTGGTACGTCAGCTACATGACTCTGTCGACATCTTGACACGCACCACAGTTGGTACCATTGATTCAGTTCTGAGCAACTCTTCGACTTGCGAGTTATCAACAGCATAGTTTTTCTCATAAATTAGTTCACGAGCAGACGATATCTTGTCGCGCCTTTCTTGGGTGTCACTGCGGGCCAATAACTCCCGCTCCAACATGTCCCGTCCTGTTGCGAAGAGGTGGACTCGATCCTTTGAGACAAGACAGCGTGGGCAGGGACAGTGACCAAGATTGCGCAGATTTGCGATCAATACTCTGCCCAAAATACAATTCATGTCACATCCAATACGACAAATGAAATGAACCAAAGCTTACTTCTCGGGATAGTCGGCAGAATAGGTAAAGATCCGTGGATATAATCGTCGCTCGACGCCATCACCGCACTTCAGAACGATACCGTGCTCGGAAGCTTGAATAAATCCATCATCGAGAAGCTCTTGCCACTGGGCATGGAAGAACTCTCAGGTGACAGTGCGTGAAGAACGTGTCACCAGGAAGTTTCCCCCCCGAATGAAGGGTTGCAAAATCTTTGAATTCGTCAGGTAACTGGATAAAAATGTCCTGGTAAGAAAAAACATCAAGCACCGGTTGCGAGAGGGCACCTACACTCATGAAATATGCAACATGGGTGCAGAGGCGCTCGGATGGCTGACATCTCAGGTACTTTGATTCATTTCCGAAATAGACATAGAGCGGCCATAATTTTGCCTCCCCAAATGTAGTCAATACTGTCGCATCCGACCAGAACATGAGGCCAACAATGCATCTGGGTAACACGCAACCAGGTTCCGGAGGTGAGTGCTGTAGCTTCGTTTGTGCGTCAAGGAATGCAGGTGAGTTGTATAGCTCGCTATACAGTTGAAGTTCCGAGGGAGTGTGCGGAGGGTTCCAGCACAGTTCAAAAGGTTCGAAATGGAAATTACGATGGTGCAAAGAAGACAAGAGACTTTCACGAATGATAGCCACAAGAGAGCGATGGCGGAAGCCAGGTACAATGTACGGTTTGGGGCCAGGATTCTTGCAGCAACCATGGAAGGGGACAGAGATCGTGATAGGTGTAGACATCCATCCGTCAGACGGATTATCCATCCCTAGCCTCGCATGTTCACCCTGATAATCATCATTCATGCCACTTAGCTCGCGGTCAATTGCTTCCCAGTGTGTTGTTCGGATATCTTCTGGACGGAATTGGGGACTTCCGATGATCTCAAGAAGCCTCTTGAAGCCTTTCTTCGATTTCTGTGTCCCGTGATTCCAGAACCAATCCCCCAAAAACAGGGAACTGGCATTCGGGTAGGGGTGGTACGGGTTGTCATCATTGTTGCAGTCAGGTGGAGATGAGTTGCATGGCTGGGGCAATGGGTTAGGATCGTGGGTTGGAGGGTGCTCCGTAGTATACATGCGATGTATGCCAAATGCATCCTTCCGAGTCCTGAAATTTTGAGATAATGGGGGACCGCCCATATGAGGGGTCACTGTAGCGGGTTGGGTTGCGCCACCGACCCCCGCAGACAGAGGTGGTTCTGGTACTGCATCTTTGAAGGATCGAGTTCGGCGACTAGGGCAGTGCTGTGCTGGCGAAAGAGAGTCGTGCTGCAGGGGAAACAGTGTAGGTGGCCGAGTCAGTGCATGCTCCAAACGATAGATGCGGAGCTCACCTGCTTGCCTGTAGTCTCACGTGAAGTGTACAGTGACTCTGATTCCACCAGTGTTGCATTGGGACCCGCAGTGCGTATGCAGACCCTCTTACGGTGATAAGCTGCTTGGGCTGCCGCAAGGACTTCGGAAAGCCGCTTTCTTCCCGTGCTGCAAGTTCTTTCATGTCTCCTGAGAGACCTCAAATCAGTGAAAGCCCTGTTGCAGATACACGTGTCAGTGAACGTCTCCACTTCCTCTGTCATTGTAGTGGTTTAAGCGGAAGGATTGCTTGTCCCTTCGGTGAGGCTATACAAAAATAGTGGGAATGGAATTGCACACCAGCAGCGAGTTTAGTGGGATAGCGATCCAATAGTGGGATTAGCCCGCTTCTATATACCTGCCAGGCACACGGAGGCTGTGCTGCTGTACTATGTTCTGTGACTGTACTATGCAACCTCGTCAAGTATGCTCACAACTCCATCACAATTACCAACGAACCACCATATACAGTAGGTATTAGTAGTAGGAGTAAAGACGCGAATAGTAAATAGTCCAACAACCAACCTTAGTCACTGACTGAGGTTTCATCATGGCGAGTCCATTACACTTGCCGTTGTTGCATATACATGTTGCACCGGAAATCAAGCGATAGAACCTGGTAACATCGTCAGACAACATTGGGATACTAACATTGGTAATGACTTATCATGCAAGGATGTTGGCCATGTGTTGGTTCTTTCTGTCGTTCGCAGAATGTATGTAGGGTTTGAAGTAGGGTAAGGACCCGGACCAACAGAGTCCCTTCAGATCATGACCTCAAACTCCGTAAGAGTGACGGGTCTACGTTGAGCTCCCATTCGAGGTACTGACACATCTCTCTCTCCATCTGATTGATCTCCCTCAGCTGGAACATCCCTTGATCAATGATAGACCACAACTTGTTCGGATAAGTGCCGTCGCAACTAACTTTGGATACTAACGTGAACGCGGACACGAATAACTGGTGATCTAAGGAGTAGTGATGTGAAAGGCCCGGCCTGAAGCCCCCAGCCGGGCCAGGCCAGGCTTGCATAAGCCGGGCCTACGATAATGGCTCATAGGGGCTTTTGGCCCGGCTTGGATCTCCAACAAGCCACTGCCGGGCCGCTGGGGCTCTCGCAGGACGAAAGTGTTGCTGTCCGGGACATGCCGCCCAGGCTACATAGTTTATCAGCCACATGTACATAGATATCTAAATTGGAAAACAACGAGGATGGGAAGTATCAGTCATGTACGAGGACCACGAGAACGGGTTAGAACTTACGCGTTGTAACACTGTGCTGTCCCGACTTGTCTGGATGAGTTGCGTGATATGGGCAAATAAGCATGACGACCTATCCATGACGTCGACCGTCATCTCCTGGCGAGGTGTGGCTTGAGTGCGAGTTTCGCCACATTTGGCTCGCATGCTCTTAGGGTGAGGGCACTTATGCTGTAGGGGATGAGTCAGTAGCCAACATGCGTTGAGGGGATTACACACCAGCTTGCAGTAGATACCACATGCATCGCAGTTTAACTCGTCATTATTGAGACCACGGCGTCAAAGCGGGGTATGGTTCGCACTGCAGTTGGAACATTCGGCCTTCATTCCGCTGGGAACAGACTTGAGCACTCCGAACAACGAGATTGTTTTTTGCAGACCTGACGTAGGACTCCTGAGACGAGCCCTAGGTCCCTTTCAAGCGGCCTGAGACGAAGGTTGAATTTTGAGGATGGATATGCGAGTGCGACGCGGCACTGTTGTGGGAAAATGGCGAGTGTCGCGTGAACGCTGTAAGTCACTCAACTCTGGGCCATTTCACATGGAATTTTTTGCAGACCCGAGACAGGGACGTTTGGAACGAGGTGGGGTAGTGAGCTAGGGGAGGTGTGGTGTGGTGTGGTCGAGGAAGACGGGAGGAAAGGTTGGTAGGGGTGTTGTAATTCGTGCGTCAGGCTGGTGGCCAGAAAACACGGAACGTCATGGTGTCCAAGTGACGAGAATTTGTGTATTTATGGTCTGACTTGGATCGAAATCGGCCTCGCTGATCCGTGCGGATGGCAAGTTATAAGTAATTGGCTTGACGACCACAGGTTATGGGCAGGAACTTACGTGCCACAGATGATCTCGGTGCCTCCTCGCGGTCCAGGTGGGTTGTGAGAAGTCATGCCATGATGAGAGCCCCGACAAGCACGAGGTATAGGGCTGGAAATTTTATGTTTGGCCAGCAAATGAGACCAAGTGTGCCCAACATGACATCGACCAACTATCGGCCAGCCAAAAAAAAAAAGCAGAGCACATATGTATGGGGTTGCGCTGCAAGTGGCAGGGAAGTTTTGAAACGCTGACAGGCTGGCACAAGGAACACGTCACGGAGCGTTGAGTCCTCAAGGGTGACCAGCTTGTGTTGATCGTTAATGAGGTGAGAAGCAGAGAAGAACGATGGATTGCGGCAACGGGACGTGAAAGCAACGAAGGGGGAGCGAAGACGAAATAGCATAGAGAAGGGAGGGGAAGAGGTGGTTGGCAAGAAGTAGAGAAAACTCCTTCGGGAACTGGAAAGTAGTAATCTGTTCTCAGAGAGCATCCTCAGTATCACAAGAGAACACCAACAAAGGAGGTGGACCACGTAGATGTCCTCGAACATATTTACAGCTGTGAGGAAACTTCAAGCAACAGTCCTGCGAAATCTTGTTCACTTGTTGTTTTACAAACAGCTACGAGAATGTACGCATTCCTTATCCGCACGAAGAACTTCATAGATCCCCTCCTTCGTCGGTGGTCGAGTGCCGCCGTCGCCAGGCAGGACATCCTTGAGTTCGACGTCCGTCATCGCCGTCGCCCCACTGTCCCCACCCGCTCTGGGCCCTATGGCCCGCCCTGATGTACACGATTCGGCTGGTCGACAGCTTCCCAGAATGACGTGCCTCCCATCGCCGCCATTTGCCTGTTGACCTCACGGCTCAGGTCATGCGTCATGTAGTGTCTTGTCTGGAACCCGCGGAGGTTGAGTACGAGACACTGTCCAGCTATTGAGAGGAGGGGAAATGATATTCTGTGGAAGGTGTTACAAATCAAAAGATGATATTAGCATATGCAATGCAGTCAGCGCTCACGCTAGGAAGTTAGGTTTCTCGGCTCCTGATTGCGATCAAGTCACCTGAGAACAGATTAGAATAGGATGAAAGAAATTCTTACATTACTATATACCGTCCTGTTATATTCCTTAGAGTGGGCACCCATCGATGACGACAAGACGACTGTGACAACGTGAGGGGCCCAATGTTAATAATTGGTCATGGACATCATAAGCAGCAAGAAGGTTACGTGCTACGTACGTGTCATCATGCTAAAATTGTAGTGGACTGGCGCACTGGACCACACAAAGATGCACAGCTGCTTCCAGATCTCGGGCCTTTCTTCCACCACTCAATGACGGGGTTGAAGATCAGCTCGTTGCATCCTGGAACGGGGAGATGAGTGTCATACGTATGCATACCGCCCGCCTCGCGAGTTACGCACCGTACACATACTTCTGCCAGCGGTTCAGCTCGTCATCGACGGTCAGTGAGACACCGTTCTTGAATTCCCCCTTGGAGTACGTCGCCCAGCGGATGATGTAGCCCTTGAGCTACGAACGCCGATATCAGACAAACGACCCACACAGGCCCGCTTTAAACGAACGGGTGGGGACGAGCGTGTGAAGCCAAAAGCCAGTAGGAGGGACCACAAAAGGTCATAATGACGACCATTTTCAAGACCACATGAGTGAATTGATGACGGCAAGGCCCCGCAACCACCAGTCGACCCTTCGCAGATGATTCCCGAACCCACTACTTGCTAATGAGTCGATGGGGGCAGGGTGATCCCCGCAACCACCACTCAACCCTTCGCAGATGATCCCCGAACCCACTAGCTGCTAATGAGTCGATGGGGGCGGGGTGATCCCCGCAACCACCACTCGACCCTTCACAGATGATCCCCGAACCCACTAGCTGCTAATGAGTCGATGGGGGCGGGGTGATCCCCACAACCACCACTCGACCCTTCGGAAATGATCCCCGAACCCACTAGTTGCTAATGAGTCGATGGGGGCGAGGTGATCCCCGCAACCACCACTCGACCCTTCGCAGATGATGGGAAGACAATCATGAAAAAACTGAACGAATACGGGGAACGATGACAAGAGGACACCGACAACGTGAGGGACCCACAAGACAACTGCGACAGCATGAGGGGCCCACAAGAGTGGGCACCCAGCAAGGACGAGAAGACGACCCATCAAGGACCAGAAGACGACTGCAACGATGTGAGGGACCCACAAGAGTGAACACCCATCGACGACGAGAAGACGAGTGGGACAACATGAGGGGCCCACAACAGTGGGCACCCATCAATGATGAGAAGACGACAGTGGACGCCCATCAACAATGCCAACTGCAACAACGTAAGGGACCCAGAAGAGTGGATCAACGATGACAGGATGACTGAGACAACGTGAGGGACAAAGACTTTGATAGGCTTCGATGTTGTGTTGGTCGAGTGTGGTGTGGGAAGAAATGTCCGACAACAGAGAATCACGTGAACGATGAAAACCGTCTCATTTATGACCCAGCAAGAAACCAAGCAAGGGTGGCGGCGGGCGGCCGCCGGTAACTTGTTCTGAACTCGAAGTTTAGATTAATTTTTATATGTGTACCTCCACTTTACATGCTACAAGCGGAGACTTGCGGTGGGAAGTAAACTTGAATACACTACGGTATGTGTAGATAGTAGATAATTAGAGAAGTAAACTGGAATACACTATGTTAGGTGTAGATAATTGAGTATTTGAAGGAGTAAAAAGAACGATGAAGTCAGTGTGGTGTTGCACGCGAGACAATGCAGTGTATAATTGGCCATGGGCGAAGCAGTCGGTGTTGGCATGTGAAGAAAGGGGCAGGAATGAGAGAACACGGTGGAGGGGACGTGAGATAGGAGTATGATCATGCTCTCCGATCAGCAGCCCACGTTCAACATACACTCGAGGGAAATCAGGAAGAGGTAGTTCCATGAAGAGCTCATGCCAAGTGATGCAAGAGAACTTTCGCGAACAGCGAGGAGAGTCACAGAGAAAAACGGGGAGAAGGGGAGTCGAAGAGCAGCTGGGATGGCCAAGTTCCGATGTCCCAGGTTAGTTGCTTGGAGGTCATGGCAAGCAAAGCCAGGGAGCTTTCACGAAGAGAGAGGAGAGTAAGAGAGAGAGGCAGGTGGGAAGGGGAGTCACAGATGTGATGGCAAAGATCCGATGTCCCGGTTTAGTTGCTTGGAGGTCACAGCAAGCAATGCAAGGGAAGTTTCGGGAGGGGAGAGGAGAGGAGGAGATCGCATGACAGGGTGACGAATGGGATGGCCGAGTTCCAGTGTCCCAGTGTAGGTAGTTGGAGCTCATGCCAAGCGACGCATGCGAAGTTTCGGGAAGGGAGAGGAGAGGGAGAGAGAAAGACAGGGGAGAAGAGAAGGTCGCATGACAGGATGACCGACATCCAATGTCCCAGTTTGGGCATCCGGCGGCTATGCGTTCTTACTATATTGTAGATATTGCACAGAGACATCACCCACTGAATATTATTGCATATAGCCTGTAAAGTGGAGGCACTCACAGGGTATGAAGGTCCTAGTCAGCATCGGTCGGAGGGAAAATATTTGAGAAAGTGGCTCACCAAAGGTTAAGTATAAGACCGCAGATGCGATGCATTGTGTGCCGTCCTGAACCTGGGGCTGGCATCTACAACTCATAGCCGACCAGCCTGGGGCAGCCTACCATTATGTGAATACTGTAGCCGACGCAACGAGCCACTTGAGCACGCTTAGTCTTGATTGTATCCCATTTAGGATGATTATTCCCCATCTCCACCAATGAGAAGCCTCAAAATCCACAGTACAAAGCATTCATTTCAGCGCTTTTGCAGATAGGCTTGGTGACTCGGACGGCTCTTCGGAGTTGCAAACTCGCAGGTCAGCGCGATTTGGCGTTGCCGTGTGCAGAATGGTCTTCGTCACATAAGACCAAAAACGAAGCGAGTCATTCTGGTCAGAATGGTGCCCCGTATGGGTTAGCTCAGAGCAACTGCCACTTTTGGCCTGTTCCCCACCAATGAGCACTCAGAAAACCGTGACCAATGCCTTTCCGTAATATTGTGTTGTGTAGATGTAGATGAGTCTCATCACGTAGGACCCAGACGCGGCGAAGCTGCCAAAACGCATTTCCAACGGGAAATTTGAATGAATCGGACCAATGATCTGCCAAACGAAGCGAGTCAGGAGATTGGTGCCCCATATGAGTTAGCTCAGGGCAATTGCCACTTTTGGCCTGTTCCCCACCAATGAGCACTCAGATTCAGAAAACCGTGACCAATGCCTTTCCATAATATTGTGTTGTGCAGATGCTAATTGATCTCAGCCAGATGAGATGACGCGTTGGCAACTTCATCTAAAAGTCATAGCCGACCAGCACTGGCGTTGGGCCCCTTATGTGAATACTGTAGCCGATGCAACAGGCCACTTGAGCATGCTTAGTCTCAATTGTATCCCATTCAGGATGATATTCCCCCTCTTCACCAATCATTGAGAAGCCTCAAATCCACAGTCACATCTCCAACCCTAAGCATTCATCTCAGTGGTTTTGCAGATGCGCCTGTCTGGCCAGGCAAGTCACACGATCACCACATTGCGGCCATTGGGGCCTTTATAGGTGAATTTCCGAGAAGTTGAGACCCAATCACTAACACAACCAATGTCTCAGGCTACTCACCCCATCACGGTTGACACTCTTTCCACTTGTGATCCCAATATCTGGCTCAATGCCTTTCACGTCGCAAGAGACAGAGGTGACTTTGTCTCGCCATCTTCAACTTCTGTCCCCACCTGCAGCCCTCCTCTACCGCCTCTCCAGACTATCTGCCCAACCGACGTTTCAGACATTGTTGCACTCCTCTTGCCAAACAATAACAGACCTCACTTACTCTCACCTTCGCCTCCACTGTTGCCCATCACGCCGGCGCCACAAATTTCTCACTCCCCACCCCAGTCATTCCCCTTGCCTTTAATCAGGCAGTCGGTGGATTCGCCATCCAGGGAACCACTCACAGTTTGCCCTGCCCACCTCTCTCTCATCCCTAACCCCGTCGCCACCCAAGCCAGTACCTCCGATGCTTGCATCCGCATACTGAATGCCTCTGGCACCCATCCCAGTCTCCTCGTAAGGGACTTACAGAGGCAGGGCGCCCCAGTCTGGTCCGAGATGATCTCGGAGGTTCCGCGTCTCCTACATCATTATCTATTCACCAACCGGTTGGGCCGGGAACTCTCAGTGAAGGCATGCAATCTGATTTTACACTATGCGTTATCCTGGGTGTCGGTGTGCAACCCAGCAGCCCAGCCTGAAAAGCGTAAGTATAGTATCTCTCATATGTTGCATCGTGGCTGATGTTCCATAGGCGATTTGACCCTCCAGTTCCGGACAGTCGAAAGCAACATGAACATGAGATTTTCCTACAAAACGCAAGATGTCAAAACGGGATGGGATGAACATGAAGAGAGGGAGAAGTTATTCTCCGAGGGGTTGCGTTCAGACGTAAGTCCCTTCGTCAAATGTGTAAAACCCTGACGCATTTTTCTCTACAGATGCAATGCACGTCGCAGGAGATCCGGAGCTTTATTTGGACAAAGGTAAACTCTCTTATCGATGCGGCCAGATTCAACGTGGACTATGCATTGGACTTGGAATGGGTCAATGACACGGCCTTTTTATTGTTCCATGAATATCAAGTGTTAACCGAACCAGACCTGGACGATGACACCAACGTGATCACTCAGAATGTAAGTACCTAACTGCTTTCTTCCGCTTCCTAACCATATCTGCAGTACTCCATCACAAAATGGTTCGGCAATGAGGAGCTCTTCAATGCTGTAGCCAGAGCCATCTATGATCCTAGCAGTCCTGCTTTTCTCGAGCTCATGGACACCGAGGACTCACCAGCCGTCTCCACTTGGATTCCACTGCGTAGCGTATACTGATCTCAGTGATGAATCCCTGCAGTCCTTATGGGATTTGTAAGGCTTCAGTTTCTTCCCTAACACCTTCCTGATCCATCATATTACAGATTCTCGTTGCCCTGAAAGATCGCTCTAAAAAGTCCACGACTAAGAAGGCTCAGAATTGTAGGATTGGCGAGCTGACAGCCAAGAAGCAGATCAATGCCAATGTGATAGCGAACCAATTGGAAGACTTCTTCAACGATGTGAACAAGGCGGATAGAGGAACCCTTAGCGAAGAGCAGTCAACGGATAGGAAGGTAAACCTCATCCGTGTCCTGTCCCGACCTGAGTGGCTTCCCCATTCCGCCAGTATGGAGGTACTCCAGCGTCGCTGAGTTTTTGGCTTGCAGTTTCTGAAACTCTGACACATTACGTACTTTGTTCCTCAACCTACTATAAATGCTTTCTGCGTTCCCAGCAACCTTTTGTATCCCTTGTAATCCTACCCGTACAACTACCAAATGGAAAATTGCAACTTGTCAACTTCTGGTCCATCGGTGCCAGTTATCATATCGTTATCCCCAGATTCACTGAACGGCTCGTCTGGCCCACTATACTTGTGTGCCCGACCAGCTATCTGTTCAGCCAAACCAAAATTGAGCTCAGCCCTACCAGTGGCAGGTAGTCCCGCCACCTCACCTATGCCTTCCTCGCCTGCATCATCGACGCCATCTCTATCTAGCTCGATCTCTACCTCAGAACAAAGGGACACCACTGCTGATCGCATTCGTCGTGATCGTACACACAAAGTTGCAGTGGGACGATCATACCACAAGCTAGTATGTCACAAGCAATTATTTCAATACGAGCATATATTAAACTTAACTTCAATTCAGTCCTCATTACCGCAAAACCATCCACGTCGTAGGACCAAGTTGTGGTTTGATGCGTTGGTGAGGAAGCAGGCTCTCATCAAGCAGTTGTTTGAGGAACAATGTTTGATTGAGGAAGTTGAAGATGAAGCTTCCCTTTATCTTCCGAGGGATACCATCGCCCACTTTTGTGCCTTGTATTTCGGGCCTCGAGATCTTTCTTCGTCACTCGGGTGATTTATGTCTGTTGTCTCAAATGTCCCCGCTGACTTACCACCCCTGCCGAACCAGTGATGATGGTCGAGTGAGTTACTGATCACCCATTGGTTATGATACACACCCACTGAGGGTCATTACTTCCTAAAGTTGGTTTGGCGGGCACTGCCTCCAATTTATCGTCTTTAGTCTTCTGCGTTTTCAACTTGTACCTGTATGTTATATCGTCGTACCGATGGGTTGTATGAAAACTATTATATGTTCTCGCCTACAACTCGTACCAGGGAGGTATCTGAGAGTTTTCTGAGCACTGAGAGTTCTCGACTTCCCCAGGATCACAGCGGCAACATGTCCAGCATCTTTGCTCATGCCCCATAAGGTACCCACGAGTGTGTGCATGCACGGTGTTTTCTGCTGAAATTTTGTTTATCTGTACCTTCATCTCTTCAATCTCTTGCACGAGCTTGCTAAGTATGCCGCCCACACTGCTCGCATCAGCTGCTGATGCCCCCTCCCAATCATCAAGGCGCCGCGTTTTAGGTGGCGTAGAACCCTCGACAAGTTCCTCAGGATCTTCAAGTTCGAATCGACTGCGTCTCTTTGACTTCAGCTCGCCCGCTGAATTCAAGGAGGTACATGTAAGTGGATATATAACTTGAACCAATGCACTCTCCTTACCCCTGATAGTGTCGCACGATCCTCCGACTTTGTCTGTATCACTACAGCATGGCAGATTCTTGGAAGGAGTTCCCTCATCCTCAGAACTGATCCTTTTCTGAGCTGTCAGGCTCAATGTGCCCCCAGTCGCTTCTTCCGTTGTGACTAACCATTTTATGAAAGTAAGCATCTCCTTGACCAATGCAAAGGTGTACTTACCCGTGTCGTTCTGCCCATGTGGTTGTCCTCTTGGGTAGCTATTCACAGCTATTGTGATGCTGAATGCTATACAGGGTTTACAAATCGTAGTCAGTACTGATGGAGAGTTTAAGCAGCATTGTGAGCGCACTTGTGGGACTTGGTGGGGGCATATCAGGGCAAGCAGAAGGGTGTGGTCTGATCAATGGTGGGTTTGGGTTTTTATGGGGTTTGACTCGGTGTATTATCCGAGTCCATATCGGTGTGTACTTGAGTTTATTGCCCAGATATTAATGTCTGTCTGCCCGGCTAAGCTTTGTTGTTTGTTTAGGCCCGAAGTGTCCTGTACCGCTCACTCGTTTGGAGTGCCGACCAGACATGCTCAGGCTGGTATTCGGGTTGCCGGCTGGTCCAGTCGGCTAACTACCACTCTTTGGCATATATAAAGCTCTCAAGTTCCCCCAGAGAGACACAAGCATCGATTCTGAGTCCTTCTTCACTACTTCTCATTGTCCTTCCAGGATGCCACACAGCTCCCAGGATCAGAGCGCTGAACCCGAGATGTCAACAGGCCAGAAGCGAGGAGCTTCAGGCGCTCTTCAACTGGGCCCCAGAAAAAAGCCGTGAGATTATCAGTGGGCGATGCCCAGCACAGTGTTGACCCTATTCCCAGAACAACACAAGATCCATTGGTACACCATGGGCGTCATTTCGGGAGGGCAGTACATGCATTTTGTAATGTCCAAACCCTCATTACCAATGGGCTTATGTTCATGGGTGACGAAAGCAACGAGGGTTTGACAGCTGCGTATGTCCTGATCATTTCCCTGGCACGCACTATTATGCTCATCATTGCTGAATTAGGGATCGTAAGGAGTATGCAGTTTTTCGAGAGCTACTGCGTATGGTGCCTGGATTAGAGGCACGACTGATGGCGTCAGCAGAGGAGGCCATGGTCCATATTGCTGACTTGGTATGTACAGTGATGCGAATGAGGGTGCTTGGACCTGATGATATCTTTGACAGATCCAGAAAGGCGCCAACGGGGCGAGGGCGGATGATACTAAAGGGATGAAGAGCGCAGTTGTCGATTGGATCACTCCCAAAGGGCAAGCCCTGAACCCCCATATTCCCCGCAATGTTAAGTCTGGCCGAGGCTTCAATCATGAGCGCACCGGGGCATTACTCTGTCCTGCGGGCCTCGATTGGGGAAACAGCGAGTTCGTTCACCTATTCCTCCTCAGTTTCTAGGACGCTGATTATATGAGCTTTACAGGATCAAGTCCAAGCTCGAAAGCGGCCAGATTCAAGCTGCGGGAGACCAGTGGCCGGTTTTGTTGTATGCTAATTACACCTATGATGCCGAGGACCCGTGGAATGGGCTCCTGCGCAGCGGATTGCTTGTTTCTGTGAGCTTCGCAACTTCTGGTTAAAGCCTACTCATACTAATTTTACTTTGTAGGCATTCAAACATATATTCACTTCTCCGAGTTCGGTCGATCAAGAACCTAAGGCTACCCGATCAGGTAACGCCCGTATTCACGGAATGCGATTTGTCACCAAGGCATCTATCGCGTACGTTGCAACTCAGGTAGGCTGCTGAGCTTCGTGCGTCTACCTTCTGGTGCTGATAACATTGGCTCCTGCATAGGTCCGATTTGCGCTTACTTCGGCGCAGGTCTTCTCCCGCACAGATCTTGTCACAGATTCTGAGAGGTTCTATGACAGCATTCTCGAACTCCTTGATGATCCACAGGAGAAAGGTGAAGTTGACCAGCTTTTGACGTGGTGGAACCGGTGAGTGTGGTTTCATGGTTTGTTATTGCCAGGCGCTAACGATCATGAACAGCCAAGTATTCCCACTCTATTCCGACATTGAGCGGTTTCCTTCAAAGAATAGCGCACTTGCCAGGATTCGCCAAAAGCGGATGCAGTACATGGAGGGGGAGGCACATGCTCAGTGATCTAGTTTGTAGATAAACACGTTCGCTGAATAATAGAATTTTTCGTCGTCACAATGATCATGTATGTGGAACCTATCCCATGTCTGACAGTGTGAGATATACCAACGGCAAGGTCGAGCAACCCGACGTAATCAGTCGATGGTGTCAAGGAGACAGCACTTCCAAGGAGGTAGAGGAATCATGTTTGTGTGGCATGCGAGGAGGTACGATGTAGATTGCTATGCGAGACTGTCTGGCTCACCTGACAGAAACAATCAAAGAGTCAGTTCTTACAACCTGGTCAAAGGCAGATAGCAATATGACATGGGTGGATGTGCGATGCAGATTGCCGTATGAGCGCGTCTGGCTCACTTGAGAGAAACAATCAGAGGTCCAGTACTTCCAATGAGGTGGAGAGATTGTGGTTGTGTGGCACACGAGGAGGCGTGATGCAGATTACTGCACGAGCACGTCTGGCTCACCTGAGAGAAACAATAGGAGATCTAGTACTTCCAAGCCACTCGAAGCCAGGAGGACTCGCCACACGAGTGGATGTGTGATACAGATTGCCGTGCGAGCGCGTCTGGCCCACCTGAGAGAAACAATCAGAGATCCAGTACTTCCAATGAGGTGGAGAGATCCTGATTGTGCGGCACATGAGGAGGTGCGATGCAGATTGCCGCGCGAGCACGTCTGGCTCACCTGAGAGAAATAATCAGAGATCTAGTACTTCCAAGCTGCTCAAAGCCAGTCAGCCTCGCCACACAAGTGGACATGCAATACAGATTGCCATGCGAGTGCGTCTGGCTCACCTGAGAGAAACAATCGGGGATCTGGTCCTTCCAAGCTGGTCGAGGCCAGGAGGCCTTGCCACACGAGTGGAGGTGTGATCCAGATTGCCATGTGAGATAGACCGACTTACATGAGAGAAACAATTGAAGAGTCAGTACTTACAACCCGATCGAGGCCAGATGGCCTTGCCACACGAGTGAACGTGCGATCCAGATTGTCATGTGAGACTGACCGACTCACCTGAGAGGAACAATCGAAGAGTCGGTACTTACAACCCGATCGGAGACCAGATGGCCTTGCTACATGAGTGAATGTGCGATCCAGATTGTCATGTGAGACCGACCAACTCACCTGAGAGGAACAATCGAAAAGTTGGTGCTTATAACCCGGTCAAAGCCAGACGGCCTTGCCACAGGAGTGGACGTGCGATGCATATTGGCATGCAAGCACGTCTGACTCTCCCGAGAGAACCAATCAAAGAGTCAGTACTTGCAACCCGCTCGAAGACCGACGGTGGTTGCGACACGGGTGGACGTGCCATGCAGATTATCAAACGACGTCTGGTTGGTCTTCATTGACATTAATCTCAACAATGCTCTTCAGACAACCGTTGTCTAGCAGAGAGGACTTCTCAGACTAGGTGCAGACTGACTGCACTGCGGCTTTTAATCCAGGGTGGCATCTGATCAACTTATCCTTCATGAATTCATCCCTTATAGTAAACAACAAAAAGATCTTTAAGAACATCTTTTGAAAACTCTGGCATAGATTAAATACAATGGCAGGACTGTGTATCAGAATGGCGATTTAGTGTGTCATTACTAAAATGGTAATTGGATGGCAATGCTAGCTCAAGGATTGTGACATCGTCACCAAATTCCTGATGTACAACGCCATCTATGGATTGCCACACCGCCGACATCCGACATTTGATTTACGACTATTTACTTCCGCATACTCTATTTGTCTCAGGTTCATATTCTGTTGACTGCGTGCTTTGTACTTCTCTAACTGCCCCCACCATCCCCCGAATTCCATACGCTCATTCACGTTCTGTCCGTCTGATCTGACCTTAGTGTTTCCACCTCCTCTGGTGGTTTCCACTTTTTTTGAACGTTCATCGAGCGTTATCCAGAATTTAACCGAGCTGTCAATCCGTACCTGGCTGTAAATTACGGACTGTTCCTGTACCTACTGCCGTATACTGTTGTTATATCCGAAAACACCAACTGCCGTTTACCTTACTGTTAATTCTGTCACTGTTGTCCATCATTGTCACTCCTACCATATTTTTATGAGCAGGCTGTCGTCGTCACTATTTTCACTATCGCCGTTATCATCTGTTCCATCATCCCCTTTACACGATAGCCAGTCCAAGCCCCAGTCTCCGTCATCCTTGCCAACCCAGTATTCATCTGATTCATCTTCGTCCTCATCATCCGACTCTTCGCCTTCACCATCTGCATATAGGCTATCTTCCAAGATGTCAGGAAAGGGCAAATTTGAACAGGCAGCGGCACACAAAGCTCCCATCATCACACCGGGCGATGTCACCCCCGAGGCGTTGCGTGCATGGGAGATGGGGTGTCGCCAATATTTTCTCCATCGTTCAGTTGAAGCTGCCGACCAAGTAGCCAAGGTGGCTTGGAATTTACAGGACCCTCGGGTACGAGACTGGTATCTCAATAATACCGAAACCTTCGACGCTATGACCTTCAAGGAATTTGCTGACGAAGTCCACTCGACATGGCTACCTTCTGACTGGGCAGCCCCTGGCACGACAGAAGATGTTAGCATCCACACAAGGCAATAAACCTTTCAACGAATGGGCCATCGAAGTAGAGAGCCAGAACGCACTCCTACGGGGCTCAACTTCACATCTTAACAATGCCGCCCTCAAATACCATCTCGAAGCCCATATGCATCCCAACTTGGCCTTAGAATATCGTTCAACGGAGATTTCAGCCGAGGTAGCATTACGGACGTGGGTGGAAAAGGTGAGATTGCTGGATGAGAAGCGATTAAGAGATGTCGCAAGGCAGAAAGAGGTGGTAGAGAAGGCAATGAAGGTGAACCATGCACCTGGGGCAGATCGCTGTCCGACCTTCGCCACCTCCTTCAAGTCTTCCGGCACGACGATGACCTCTAACAAACCTTTCATCCGACTCCCCCCACTCACCGCTGAAGAATGAAAGTTGTTGCAAGACAATGACGGTTGCTTCAAATGCCGACGCCCCTTCCAAACACATACTTCGCGCAACTGCACCAATGACTTCCCAGATGCCAAGAGCTACAAGTCCTTGACTGCCAATGACATTGCCGTCGCACGCAACTCAGCTAAGCCTAGGACTACTAGGCCCATTGCCACTGTCGACGTTGAAAATCCCATCGCGGTGGTCATGCCTTCCGCAGCTCTTGGAAATGGGTCAGACTCAGGTGACGAGTCCGTGGCCCCCCTTCTCACCCCACATTTGCGGTGGACGTGTTTTATTGATGGACCTTTGGTCTCTTCCGCTGTCCCTGTTGATGCACTGATCGATCATGGTTCACCCGTAGTTCTGATTGATGTCAACCTAACCAAGAAACTTGGCCTTCGTCTGCGCAAATTGAAGAACCCGATGCCCGTCTCCGTCGCCTTATCCGCAGGAAAGAAGCAAGAAATCTCTCTCTCTCATTTCGTTAAGCTTTCATGCCGTTCTCCTGATTCTCTTTATCATTCACGTGTGGTACGCGCTCTTGTAGCCCCTAATCTGTGTAGTCCTCTTCTTCTGGGTGGTCCTTTCCTTGCACACAACAAGATTATAATAGATCACGAACTACGGACCTGTATTGCCAAAGATAGCAACTACGACCTCTTAAATCCACCTGCCAGTAACCCGCCTCCAAGGCAACCCGAATCCTTCTACCTTCTGCAGATGTACAAGCTTAGGAAAGAGGTTGTTAATGAACTTCAACACGTTCTGCCCAAGTACAAGGAATCTGTGGATGAATCCTGTGAGCCGGTAGATGGTCTCAATGTCATAGACGCCATCCGAATGTGGATCGTGGCCTTAGCTGTCCTGGAGGACCTTAAGAGATGCAATGACATCGTTAGAGAAGAATTTTCGGATCGCTTTCCCCATGATATTCCTGATAATGACACCCTTCCTTCAGATGTTCTATTCCGTGTCCGGCTAAAGGATCCAGAAAAGATCATCCAATCCCGCTCGTACAACTGCCCAAAGAAATATCGTGAAGCTTGGAAAACCTTGCTGGATCAACATATTGCAGCAAGCCGCTTGCGCCCTTCGGAAAGTCCCCACTCATCTCCCGCATTTATTATTCCAAAGGCCGATCCAACCGTGCTACCCCGCATGGTGAACGACTTTCGCAAACTCAATTTAAACACCATCACCGACGATCATCCGTTACCCTGCATGGAGGATATCCTACGCGACTGTGCAAAAGGAAAGATTTTCGGAAAAATTGACATGACTAACGCCTTTTTTCAAACGAAGGTGCATCCTGATGATATCAAGTACCTCACGGTTCATACGTTTTGGGGTCTCTATGAATGGACGGTGATGCCTATGGGAGTAAGGAACGCTCCTGCCTTCCACCAGCGCCGTATGATGTCAGCGCTATGACATCTCATCGGCAAAATCTGTCATGTATACCTCGATGATATCATTATCTGGTCGCAAACCATCGAGGAACACGAACGGAACGTTCGCTCGGTCCTTCAGGCCTTGCGTAACACACACCTATTCTGCTCTCCAAAAAAGACGTCTCTATTTAACCTCAAGATCGATTTTCTAGGTCACCACATATCGGCACGGGGCATCGAGCCTGATCAGTCCAAAATTGCTCGCATTGTCGACTGGCCAGTACCGAGAACAAGTAACCAAGTCCGCACCTTCCTAGGTTTGGTCCGATATCTCGCTAGCCATCTCCCCGGCTTGGCTGAACATGCGCGAGTTCTAATGCTGCTCACCACTAAAGCCGCTGAACTTCATTTCCCACCATGGACACTGACACATGCTCGTGCCTTCCAGGTGATCAAGGACCTTGTCATTAGCCCGCAATGCCTAACGACCATAGATCACGACAACCCTGGCGACAACAAGATTTTTTTAACTTGCGACGCCTCTGATTTCCGTACAGGGGCGGTGTTGTCATGGGGACCATCTTGGGAGACTGCACGCCCAGTAGCCTTTGATTCTGCTATGCTATGCAATGCTGAACTCAATTATCCAGTACACGAAAAAGAACTATTGGCAATCATTCGAGCGCTCAAGAAGTGGCGCTCGGAGTTGTTAGGTGCCCATATCAATATTCTTACTGATCATTACACTCTGCAGCATTTCCTGACACAGAAAGAATTGTCTCGATGTCAGGCGCGCTGGCCGAATGCTTATCCCAATTTGACTTATCCATCACATACATCAAGGGTGAAGACAATGTCGCCGCAGATGCTCTCTCCCGCTTACCCTTCGATGACCCCGTCACGGTCAATGCCGTCTTGCACATAGACCATGACAAGAAGCTCACGCTCGACATTTTGCATGGTTATATGGAAGATGAGTACTGTTGTCGCCTTTTTTCACAGTTAGACACGCTGCCAGGGCTCAAAGAGGAGCATGGCCTTCTCTATCTTGCAGGGCGCCTGGTGGTTCCACGTGTCCACTCTCTCCGCGAATGCATTTTCAACTCGCCCACGACGCCTTAGGGCATTTTGGTGCAGATAAAGCATATGCCGCCATCCGCAGCTCATACTATTGGCCAGGAATGCGGTGAGACCTTGTCGAATCATACTTACCATCCTGTGTCGAATGTATGCGCAACAAGTCACCAACCTCGGCTCCTGCGGGTCCCCTACACCCCTTGCCAATTCCTGACCGTCGTGGTGATTCGGTGGCAGTAGACTTCATTGGCCCGCTACCGGAAGACCATGGATTCAACATGATTGTCTCCATGACCGACCGACTTAATGCTGACATCTGCATCATCCCATGCCGTGACACAATGACCGCAAAAGAATTCGCGCTATTGTTCTTCGATAACTGGTACTGCGAAAATGGTCTTCCACTGGAGATAATATCAGATCGTGATAAGCTCTTTATATCCTGTTTTTGGCGTGTGCTGCACAGGCTGACGGGTATTAAACTGAAGTTATCGTCAGCGTACCATCCCCAAACAGACGGCGCTAGTGAACACACAAATAAGACCATTAATCAGTGCATACGATATCACGTTGATCGCAACCAGAAGGGCTGGGTCAAGGCACTCCCCCGGGTGCATTTCCACATCATGAATACCGTAAACGCTAGCACGGGATTCTCCCCTTTTCAGCTACATCTAGGACGCTCTCCTCGTCTCATTCCGCCCTTGACCGAAAGCACGCCTCACCATTCACCTCCCCTACCTGACTCAGAACAAGAAATTGCTCGCCAACTGATTGCTCGTCTAGAACTTGATGTGATGGAAGCTCAAGATTGTCTACTCGCAGCAAAGGCGTCTCAATCCTTCCATGCTAATAAACATCGCTCACCAGACCTTACTTTACAGACAGGTGACTGTGTTTGGCTCTCAACTAAGCATCGTCATCGCGAGTTCATGCAAAAGGGCAGTGGGTGGGTCGCCAAATTTCGACGGACCGTATACTATCCTAGAAGCACATCCGGAAAGCTCGACATACACCCTCGACCTCCCAAACTCCCCCAACATCTTCCCTACATTCCACTCCAGTCAACTTCGTCGATACATTCCAAACGATGCAGAACGTTTCCCGGGCCGTGAGCTCCCCCGTCCTGGCCCCGTGGTGACGGCAGACGGACAACTGGAGAACCTAATCGAAAAGATCCTGGATGAGAAGAAGATCGGCCGAGGAAGACGGTATCTGGTTAGATGGGTCAGGTATGGGCCCACCACACCCTGACATAAGTATTGATACAAGCCGACTACTATAGCACAAGAGTTTTGCATAAATGCCGATAATTCCTCGTGCTCAGGGAGTTTATGCATACATAAGCGCTTCTGAGGGATCCTCCATCTGCCGGGTTTGGCTGGCACGCGAACCAGCACAACTGCACTTGTGTGATTATCTAAGTGTCCGAGAAGCATCCCAAAAGTGGCCACTACGTCCCAGAACATGACCACATTTGCAAATGTCAATATATTGGCTCTCCTGGGCCTCCTCCTATGTTTTCTGCTTCTATACCACTGTCCCCCTCTACATATACCTGACAAAATTATGTTTACATCATATATGTATAGTATAGGCCATCTTTGACCGCTTACATGAGCACTTAAAGCATGGTATGTGGGTACAATCAATATATGGTGGAAAAACAAAAAGCGGTCCGATATTTTGGTATTTCAGACATATGGACTTGTAAACTATGTCACAATTAAGGCATTGTATGTACCTAAAACATATTACAAGCCCATAGCATGGGGTGGGCTCCTTGTGACTGTATGGCCATATTCCTCTTGACCGCGTATAGGGGTACCATAAATGCCCTTGTCAGTAGTCTCTACATACAAGTATCTAGAGTTGTACCTAACATCCATAGGTAGTTCCCACTCGAATTTTAGAGGCAATCTATTTGGTGTTGAGAACAGGGGAAGCAATACAAACATATGAAATGCGTGGGAAAATATCTCAAAACATCGGAGACTTGGAAAAAACATATCAAAAACAGACAATTGTACTCTACACACCTACATAGGAGACTTGGAAGTAGTTCACATGGAATATATATATACACTAGCCATGAGTTTACATCAGACTTGTGAGAGATTAGTGAAAACAATCCACGAGAATATGATGTCCCGAAAATGTGGCTGTGTTTGGTCCATACTTGTGTCACTACTATAGTTTGTATGGGAGATTTATTCAATCTTCGCACTTTTGACATTCTAAGCACTAAATGATGGATAGAGAGTCAAGATAAACTCATGGTTAGTGTATATGTATCCCATGTAAACTACTTCCAAGTCTCCTATGTAGGTGTGTAGTGTACAATTGTCTGTTTTTGATATGTTTTTTCCAAGTCTCCGATGTTTTGAGATATTTTCCCACGCATTTCATATGTTTGTATTGCCTCCCCTGTTCTCAACACTGAATAGATTGCCTCTGAAATTCGAGTGGGAGCTACCTATGGATGTTAGGTACAACTCTAGATACTTGTATGTAGAGATTACTGACAGGGGCATGTATGGTACACCTATAAGTGGTCAAGAGGAATATGGTCATACAATCACAAGGAGCCCACCCTGTGCTATGGGCTTGTAATATGTTTTAGGTACATACAATGCCTTAATTGTGACATAGTTTACAAGTCCATATGTCTGAAATACCAAAATATCGGACCGCTTTTTTGTTTTTTCACCATATATTGATTGTACCCACATACCATGCTTTAAGTGCTCATGTAAGCAGTCAAAGATGGCCTATACTATACTTATGTCGGAAAACTTACATGCGGTGCACCTGCCGCGTTTGGGGGGGGCCCGCCGCTGGGGTTAGGGTTAGCTGACCCCGCGCCTGGGGCCACGCGAACGCGCACGTGACTTGGGGTTCCCCCCGCGGGGTCACGTGCCGTCGTCTCGTCTCGCAGCAGGGGTGTCTCAGGTGGTGTGGAAGCGCTGGCTGTCTTTGTCTTGTCGGAGGAGGGCCTTCTCGCTGGGCCGAACGACACACGAACGGAGAGAGGAGCGAGGTGAAAGACAGCCGGACAGCCGGACGGCCTCGTGAAAACGACGACGAGAGAGAACAAAACCCTGCCAGGTGTGATTCAACTGACTGTAGTAACAATAACGTGCTATGCTGTGGGTGTGGAAATCAAGGTGCGTCAAGACTCAAGGTGCGGCAGCGTCGTCGAAGCAAACGAAAAAGAAACAAAAGGAAGAAGACAAAAGGAAGAAGGAACGAACGAGAAAGGAAACAAAATGCAAGTAAGTGCCAAGTGACGCGGTCCGAGTCGCATTTCGACACGTTTGTGCCGAACGAACGAAAATCAAGACGATACCAGCAGTAGGCAACGCGCGATATGCCCCCGCATGGCGTGAGTGTGATGAGTTCAACTATACGTGGTGTAGGGCGCGAAATTAAGGTGTGTGGGCAACTAACGGGACAAAGGTTCAGGAGGTAACTTGAAGTTATGGGGGCGAGGAAGTGTGCTGGCGAGTGCACGGAGGTTCAGCACCTCTCACTCGTCGGCCTGCACACCGGGGTTGCAATTTCGACGCAGCCGCGATGGTCTATCGCCACGCTCCCGTCGTGCGGCATTGATCGCGTGGAGGAGGGCAGTGTGACCACGTTCTGCCTGTGGGTAGGCGGTGAGAAAGCGGTCTTCGTCGGACTCGTAACTGGATCCACGGACGACGGCCAGCGGCAAGTCAGCAACGCTTTTTGCAAGGATCGGAACAGAAATGTGGCACCACACTCACGTATTGAGGAATTCGAGTGCGATAGTTGCTCGCTCGTGGTATTTGACCGCAAACAACCGGTTTTCGCCCTGGGTCCACTTGCGTGGCCAGTCCTTGAGCGGGGTGTGGAGCCCGAGCTCGGGGGCACCAGTCACCCAGTGCTGGACTATGTCCCTCCAGGAGTCTGCCCTGGGCCGGCGTGTTCCGTCAGAGCACAGAACGGGGATATGAGGGATGAGGACACCAGGAGTTGGTGTGGAGTGGGATGACCGGATGCGCCGTGTTTTGCCACCTGGTACACCATTGGTGCGAGCGGGACCGCTGGTCATGCCAGGAGAAACGGGAGCGAGGTCAGAGGACGACAGTGGTGAAGGTACTGAGGAAGCAAGCACGACAGCTGGAGCTGCAACTTGAACACGGCGAGGTGGGATCTTGATCGTCAGTGGCATCAGTGGCCGCTTGCTAGTGCCGCTTCCAACTCCAGCACTCGGGAGCTCGTGTGACTGAAGGACAGCCTTGGTGAGCTCACGGACTGCACCAGCGACGTGGTCTAGGTCTATTCTCAGTCCCCGAACGTCAGTTGTGATGGATGTATGAACATCGCGCAGTTCCTCGGTCGACATCGGCTCCACGAGCGTCGCCTCTCCCAGCAGTGACTCGTTCACCTCCCGCGGTACGGGTGCCAGAGCGTCGCTGTAGTCGGTCTCGTAGGTGTGGAGTTCATCGAGAAGGTATCGGATCAGGGTGTCGCGCTGCAATTCCAGGAGGCATTCAGCCATGGCTCGGATGCTCGCAACCCAAAGACAGCAGGGGAGGAACCTACATTCTCTTGCTCGGCCCACCCGCCCCACCAACGGACCTTTGCTAAAGACCAGCGCTGACCAACGGGGGAAAACATGAACCGATACTGAGCACCACCGCGTCGAAAGCAGTGTGTTGAGAACGAGCCTGGAATTCCAGCGCCAGAAGTTGCCTCGTTGATCCACTTCTGGACGGTATCGTGGGAGAGTAATTCACGCGGCTGAACAACACCATTGGCACCCATCGCCGGGAAAACACAGTCATCGGGCCCGAGTGCGTGCACATAATGGAAGACCTCGAGCCATTTCATCCAGAGCAAGAGCCAGACGAAGGCATCAGATCCACGTAGGTCCGGTTGAGGATAAATCTTGTAGTGGTTGCCTGCATTGTGGGTATTCACATCGCCTTATCAGTACCCACCCGCTCTCGAGGATCGAACGTCACGCACTTCGGAGATCTGGCTCTGTCTGCCCCTTGTCGACCTTCCTTTGCCATCCTTTGCGGTTCTTGAGGTAGATATCAAAATATGTGGACAAGTCACTCAGCACGAGAGCCTCGCCATCGAGGTACTTGTGCAGTACATGGTCAACTGCATGTTGATCGAATATCGTGATGTGCCATCGCTTGATCTTGACAAGTTCGAAGCACCTGTTGCCGTGGTGAGTGTACCTCAGTTCTCTACATGTCATTAACGCTGTGTAGCTTCAAATGGGCTTGCCTTGTCCACAGAGTCCATGCTGTCGCAGCAAAGGCGATCTGTTCGAGGTGGCGGGTTACCAGGGTTCGTTCTGCTAGGTCCAGTTGGAGGACAGATGCTGGCTCGCCTGCTAAGACACGCTTGAGTGCTCGAAGAGCTTCGTCGAGCAAGGGACAGGCCTCGAGGGACCATGCGAGCATCCTGTCCATGAAGTCTTTGGACATCGGCAGTGAGTGCTTCCTGTCCCCGTCTTCTGAGCTCGCCTTGTGTTTCAGAGAGCTGACGACGTCATCGACTTCTGCTGAATCCGCTGGATTACCCTCCCATCGCTGCTTTGTTTGATCGAAGTGCCATCTTCCACGGTATGTGTCACCCTCGCTGTGATGGCGTTTCAGGGGTATGGAGCTGAGTAAAAGAAATCACTTGCACGTTATCCCACAGATGTTTGAATGCGGCTCGGATTCCCTCGAAAGTGCCCTTGCCAAGGTTCTGGTGGAATCCCTTGTACGTCAGAAACAGTGCGAGCGCCTTGTCAGAGCACTTGTTAGGTATGGAGTCGAATGCGTGAGGGAACGCCGGGTCACTGTAAGGGTCTTCTTCAGCATGCGGATGATTAGGGGCCGTGGCAGACCCCTCTTCATCCGAGTCAGCATCCCTGTCATTCCCAGAGAAGTAATCCGACAGCCATTCACGGCCTCGCTTCACGTGGCCTGTGTAGCACCTCCTTGTGTTGTTGGCCTTGAGGTGAGCTTCCTTTCCTGCTTCCTTCAGTCGTTCAATGACCTTCAGGGACTTCGTGGATGAGGCTGGCCGTTTTCTACGAGTCCTCTTTGGGGACTGAGGGAGCTGTGGAGCTTTTGCGGTGTGCTCCCTTACCCTTCCCATAGTCCAGTGTCGAGTAGGTCTTTGTCGAGTAGGTCCTGTCGAGCGATGAACAGAGATGTAGTGCTGGTTGGCTTCCAAGAACGGGTCTGTCTGTTTCACTATTTGCCACCGGCACTAGTGCAGGCCCAGCCACCCAATTATCCACATCGCCACCCTGCTAATTTCACACTACATGGTGTACAAGTATACAAGTAATTGATGTCTAGCGCTAGCTATGTTGTTTTACTGCGAGGATCTGAGTCCATTGTACGGTCAATAACATTTGATTGCAACATTGGTGACAGGGAGCAAATCACGGTGTAACAGAGATGTGTGGGGCCTCTGCCCATTCTCATGCCTCGTGAAGACCAGCACAGAGTGCAGGCATTTGCCGTGACGACGAGTGAGGCGAGGACAGAGCTAGAATGACCTTGAAGGGACAGGGTGGGCCGTTTGGGGCATGAACAACCCATTTGGGTCACCCCGGTGACCGATACAGATGCTGGTCGTGTGCGAGTGCCCTGTTTGAGGCGTGGGTTCACCGTGGCTTGTGAACCAGCAGGAGACGTCAGCCAAGAGCTCTGGGAACCAAGACAAGGACGGCTTGGAGCATCCCGGCAGAACGGGTCAGGATCTTCGCTCATGACATGTGTTGGTGAGGTGTTCCCACAGTCGAGTGATGGAATGATGGAAGAGGGGGAAACGGAGGGATGGAGGAATCAGTAGCTGGAGTAGGGGGGATGGAACCAGTAGGACGACTGAGGGGTTAAGGAGAGCTGAGATGCGGTGGGATTGGCATGCATGGGTCCTTGGCAGCGTTGGTGCGTGTGATGAGTGGAGAATGTGCAATTTGACATGGTTTCGTGGCGAGAGGACGCAGCATCAGAGGTGAGCCAAGAGCTGCCTCCATCGAGAGCATCAATGTCTTCGGTGGCAAATGATGGAGGAGGCTTCTCCTCAGCCTCATTCGCTGGCGGCCAAGTGTCCATAGGTTCACTGAGGGCTGCCAAGCTGTGCCTGATCACAAGCAAGTCGCAAGTGACCTTGGATGCTAACATGAACGCGGACACAAATAACTGGTGACCTGAGGAGCCACGAGCGGTCCGAAAGCATGCCTCGAGACGTGGTAGCAGAAGTGAGGGTGACGGCAGAGTTATGGAGGGGTGTGAGTTTAGTTCGATGTAGCGCACAGGGCAGGGTTTGTTGGTGTAACCATCAGCTCCGTCACCAGTGACATTAACGAGCAATCGTGAGTTTGACAGCTGCATCTAAATAACGGTCGTCAGTACAGTCCTGAAGATCGATTTATTCGACTACACACGCTATGAGGGATAGCGCCTCCCGAGGCGTATAAAACCGCCATCTCGCCAACCGACTTGGAGTGCCCGACAATCCCGCTAGGCTTTAAACCCAGTGAGATCGACAGGTCAAACAACGCGATTTGGATGAACGTAAGAGCGATCGAAGTGATGTCGGAAGGCCACATATGGCTCTTCGCAAGTGGTGAACCCTTTGGAGTGTCGGAACCCGTCGTCTCCATGAAAGATTCCCCTGTGCACTCGACGGGCACACGGGCACACTCTTCGATGGTGTCACGGAACACCCTGAAGGTATATCAGTACAAATCCCGACGTTGCTGCCAGTGCTGCAGGCCTTGACCAGAGAAACAAAACACAAGTGGACTGGGGCGGCTTGGGGACGAGGTCGGGTTCGGGGTCGAGGTCGGGTTCGGGGAAGGCTGCAGCCTGAATAGAATCCGCAATAGCAAAAGTTCTCCAGGCGGGTTGCCTCGCGTGGTTGCCCAAGTGCTCGCACAGCGCGGGAGGAGGGATGTCTGCGCATTCCTCCTTGTACTCAATCGACAAGGGTGCTGCACCCCTTGACGGACCGTCCACCTGTCAGAAGTCTCATTTAGCGTGCGACACATTAGCAGTTCACCCAGCCACTCACCTATGGCAAACAGGTACAGCGGCTCGCGCAAAGTAATGTTCTCGGACAAAGTGGGTCGTGGTTCATGCTCACAGAGAACGGCATGCCCGCCCGCACCTGAAGAGTACATACAGCGGTGAATGGAAGGGAAAATGGCGACGTAACGAGTTCCGCGTACCTCCAAATCCATAGCTAGAAATTGACGCAATTCGACCAACTGTTGGGTCACCGGGAATGAAGTCCTCAACCATGACGGGAACACGAAGATTATATCCCGCGAAATCAATCCTGGACGAGGGCTTCTTGAAGTAGCCCTTGGGAAGCACCTGTTTGTTCTCCAACATCATCGCGACCTGAGGCGGACGTCATTGCCCGTTGACGTGTCAAATGGTAGCGGTGCTTCATACCTTGACCAAGGAAGTCATATATGCACTTCACGGAAGGATGGTCAGATCAAGATAAACCTGGTCAGACAAAGAAATGCTTGCCCCAAACCGCCGTGACCGACATTACTCTCCACAGATCCGATGAGGACGTCCCTTCCATCTCGACCCTCTGCAAACACAGCGCCTGCGCGGTTCACTTCTGTAGCATCACCGACAACTGTCCCCATTCCGTACAGCCCCACAAAATCTGCCTGGGAGGGATGCAGACCGGCGTCCCGATATGAGAGCCAAATCGCGGCTTCCTGCACTGCAGGACTGGGTGTGGTGAGGGAACCCATGACGGATCCACATGACGTGAGTGTGGTACCAACAAGCGCAACGTCACGGTGGATGCGATTGTTGTCGCAGACAGTGAGGTCGCGGTGTTCGATCACCACAGCACCCACTAAAGAAATATTGCTTGAACGACAAGAAACACCGTATTGGATTGATCAACGTACCAACGTCAGCACGCCCATAGCCATTACCGTCTCCACCGAAAGATCCCGAGATACCGTCAGGGCTTAGCACGCCCAACTGACTGAATGACATGGTATCCAGTACACTTCGAACGGCATTGACACCAGCTACCACGGCCTGGTCACAGTCACCGTCACGTATCGCTCGAATGGCAAGGCGCATCACCACCAACGAGGAAGAACGTGCCGTGTCCACCGGCAGGGACGGACAAAGCGGATCAAGCAGGTAGTTTATCCTGTTCGCTGACATGAGTGGTAGGACGCCTGCATCGGGTGAAAGCTCCCTTGAATACAGCAGAGGCTTCGAGATATGCCTATGGGAGTGGTGTCCAGAAAGACCTCTGACTCCGGTGGCTCGAGAGAGGGGACGACGGGAGGAGACTCTGGAGGGGGTGCTGGGCCGCTCCTGACGGATGGGTCGACTGCCAACGAGCGTGGTGTACCCGCCCTGGATGGGATCATCTTGCACAACGATGTGCAGTGGGTGAATAGTTCCCGGCTAACGCAGGGTGTAGTGCCAGTGATGAGGATGTGATCAGTGATCCAGAGGGGGGAACTCACGAATGGACAGATAAAATGGAAATGCCAGTTCTGAGTCAATGAAGGACGACTTGGTGGGTGGCGAGACAAGAGGGACAGGCCAACACATTTTCGTCGTTTCCTTGAGCCATCGCACGGGCTGTGCACATCACACACGGTGTCTGACAGTGAGAACGAGATCAGCGGTGCAAAAAAAAAAACTAAAAATCACAAGGGCCAATGGACTTGCGGAAATGGAAATTCAATCCTACCGGGAACAGGGCTGATGGAGGGATGTATACTTTCGATTCATACTCAAGCTGGGGGGGGGCTTTGCCTCACGTTCAGGAGGACCTCATACTGAACCCTTGGTGGTGGGAGGCATCGACGGGAGCGGTGAGGGTGAAGGGTGCATTGAGGTTACCTAAGCCGTACCGATTAGGCAAGTGTTGAAAGTCGTGAAAGACGAGTCGCCGAGGACGTCGGCCACGTTGGGCAACGAGGAGTGCCAAGAAAAATGAATGTTTGACTGCCTCCGACTGCCTCACCGATGGCTGTGTGCATGTCCCTGATCCCGGGGACAAAATGAAAAGTCGAAAAAGAGTGTTCCCGCAGGAGATTGATGGTAAAGTGCTGTTAAGTGAACATTTGGCGGAGTAAAGTGAGATAAGTAGATTGCGGCGAAAAGCTTACCGTAAGTTTTGTAAGTCTTTTTGTAAGTTTGGATTCCAGTGCCGAGTGCACAACCTCTTCAAAGTTTGCCTCCACAAATCAAGCGCTTCTTTTAATATTACTACCCAACACCCTCCCCACGACCTGCTGCCATGCTACAGCTCCTCCGAGGATCCGTCCACTTCAAAAGGGCATGATTCCCACCAGACCGCTTGCTCATGTGCGCCCTTCATGCGCTGAGTCAGGAACGCGACGGCAGACGCAACAAAGCAAACTAGTATTTGCTATGCGTTGATGCACGAGCCCTCCCTTCGCCAGGATAGTAGATACTAGGACGCGCTTCACGTCGTGCGCCGTGAATGCAACAAGGTATGTAAACAGGTGATTGGAATGTGGCGCACTCCTGAACCTGCGCCGCCCCCTCCCCCCCCAGTAGAAGGAGCCTAGTGCGCACCTCCGGTCATCCCATGGTGCCATGCCTTCATGTTCCTCATCGCCACGCGTACACTCGAATGGACTCTGGCAACAGAGCCTCTCCAGCGATGCATCCGTCTTGTAAATTCAACTCCGTCCGTCATCATGGACGTCTTAGACCTCGCCGTTAACCTCCGCGGGTATGGTCGGAACTGGTCAAAGAGACTACACGTTCCCCGGGGACCCATACTCTCACCGTAGATGAGATTCGTCGGCTGTGCCGTACTCTCCACAGGGCTTTCACACACCTTGGCCTCTGATATATACTTCGTCTCTACAAGTCCGTTTCCGTCCTACACCGATACATTCTTTCCTGCCTCTGACCATAATGATGTCTTACGTTTCTTAGGTCCGAATTTCTCCTAGTGACAACTCACTGTGATAGTGCACCAATTGCTTCTGTCCGGAGTACTCTGCCCATTTCTGTTTTGCGTTTCGTTACGCGGTATCTCTGTTTCCATAGTCTGCGCGTCTTCCGAGTCAATTATTGCTTCCGTAGACCTTCTTGAGCTAACGAGGTATAGCGTAGTACCTGAGCTTTGTCCAGGTAGTTATCGCACAAATATATTACATTCCATTATATCCTTATCTTTAATTTATGTCCACATGATTAAGGGAACGTAGCAAATCTGTAACAGCGAGATTAGACATAAGCCGACGAGAATAACGATTGACCAGCAAGCAATAGGTGGTAGTCAATACCCGCTGTTTCTCATTCTGAGACAAGACCCTGCGCAATGGCCACCTGCGTTCGATGGGCCATGCCCCGTGGAGGGGCAGCCGTCTGTTCAACGATTTCTGGGCACGGAGATGGTACCAAGATGTTCCGTACAGACGTCCATCGTATCCTAGCCCTTCATCTTTTAGGATAGGAGACCCTCTCCTCGCTCATGTTCGGCACTGTGGGT
>MU123708.1:361048-452929 GCA_014904935.1 Melanogaster broomeanus | reverse complement strand
GCCTCGACGCAGCATCTAAGTACAATCGGGCGGGTTGCAGCTACCTGCAGGTGACCGGGCACAAGCCCGCTGGATTTGCTCGCCGTTCGAGCTTCAAGTCACGCACCAGCCCACGCCCCCGAGCCCTGGGCTTTACACAGGCCTGAAGGCTGCCCTCGCGCAGCGCGCTGTGGGCGGTATGCAGCAATACGGTATGCCTGTGTACTTACTACTGCTTTCCCTTCACACACTTGCATTCCCGTCCTGCTGCTGCAGGTGCGGGTACTACTGATCGCCTTGTCTTGAAGCTTCCTTCGCAGCCGTCGACGTCGTCGAACCCTCACGCTCCCAACCCCATCGCTTCCGGTGTCACTCCGAGTTGACTGCACCATGCATCAGTCCATCGCTTCCATCACTCGACTGCGACTGCACCCATCTTCTGGAATTCCGGACGACGCACCGACGCCAAACGCGACGCGACGCGCGCGCGTTTGCATGCCAGCACCACCGCACACATCACCGCGAGAACGACGGAGTGCCCGGGTGCGGGGCGCGTCGCAGGCGCGTTACAGTGCGGCTGGCAGCGCTTAGTCAGCCAAAAGCGGTGCTGACCCCCGCTGACCCACGCCCCCGGGGTTCTCCGAGGGGGACCCCACATACACGACTTACAGCACAGCATGGTAAGTTTCGGCGGATAAATGTACATATCAGCCCCTGACCCCCTTCTTCAGCCTTTTCTGCTTTACCACCTCTTGCTCCCTTGCTTCTGGTTGCAACATATGTAGTAGTTTAGTATCATAGATACATAATAGAACATAATTGACTGCTTATATAATTTTATTTGAACCAAATGGAGCTTTCTAGAACATGATTTAGGTGTAAAACATAACAAAAAAGGGTCTAGAATTTTGGTATTTTAATAGGAGAGTGTCTGGAGGGGGGTTCCAAACATCACTTAGAAGTTATGTGAATGTTTTCTAGAAGAAGCTTAAGCTCCTAAAAGTGTCCAGTGTGGTAAAAAGGTCATAGCCTCCTAAAAACATAAAATTAAGCATATGGACATATTCTTCATTCAGGCAAGATACATGTGCTATGGTATTCCCAGGTGTATATTTACTATGTAAGGCAATATATACAAAAGCCTGTGGCAACAGGATGGCTCTCTGTAGCTCTACCTCTATGTCTCCTCCTACCCCCCTACCTTTTGAAACTTAAGTTTCCGCCTAATTCTCTTCAGGGCAGTATGATCCGTATCATTGGCGGATTCCTTACTTCTGGCGTCTTTCACGACATCATGGCCATGCCGTTCAATGGTCGAATGGAGCCTTGGGGTATGATACTAGGGTTTGGGGCGATGGCGATAGGAGCGGTTGACGAAAGGACATTCCTGCAGTGGACGGGTAGGAGGGTAGAGGGACCGATAGGTTGGGTGTGGACGATGACTTGGGTGATCTTCTGCAGCAGTCTGAAAATGGATGGGTGGGCGAGAGCGGGGGTGTTTGGGTCCCCGAGCGTTATTGAGGGGCCCGGGTAGCGCCTCTGCGGGCCTTGGTGGAGCACTCGGTGATGGCCTTTGACGCGTGGTTGCGTACGTTCTGATGAACGATTATCATGATACTTTTTTGTTTTGGCTTGCGGTGCATGATTTTCGTCAAGTTTGTAGGATAGGTAGGGTTTGCCATTTGACATATCATCTTGATTCTTGAACGCAGTCGTGAAATCTCACGAAATATAGGTAGATCTACCTCCCCATTCCTGTATGTAGCATATTATGTTGGAATATTGGCCGAGCATGACGAGTGCGAACGATGTAACAAAGCCCATCATTTCCCTGACCTCCCGATTGATACCTCGTCAACCACACCATCTTATCCATGCCTGATGGTCACTGATTTTCAATCACTGAATTCAAGATGACATCAAGGGGAAATCCCGATCCTACAAAGACGACGAAATCGTGCACCGCGAAGCCAAGATCTAAGAAGTAGCATGGTATCCTCCATTAGAACGTATGCAACCACACGTCAAAGGCCGTCACCGAGCGCTCCACCAATGCCCGCACTGGCGTCGCGTCATCGATAATACTTAAGCACCCAAAAACCCCCCTCTGGCCCATCCATCAACAATCAAATTACCCCACAGGACCAACTAGGTCATCGTCCACACCCAACCCATCGCTCCCCCAACCTTCCTACCCGTCAACCGCAGGAAAATTCTTTCACCGACGACTCCTAGAGCCATCATGCCAACGAGACCAACATCCTCCAAGGCTCCACTTGACCACTGAACGACACGAAGGCAATGTGATGGAACACCGCAGAAGTAAAAATGTGCCAAATATTCCGCCCGCAGGGCCAAAGACAAGCGAAAGCGGGTATCCACCTACGAAGATTAACATCTGTCGGAACAGCTAGTGCCGTCTCCTTCCCCCAAAATCGCTAAGAGACGTGCAGAACCACGGGGCATCGAACGTAGGTGGCCATTGTACAGGGTCTTGTCTGAGAATGAGAAGGTACATAGGTCGTATCCCATTTGTAGGACACAGTATATCACGCATGCACCCAATGTGGACATGATAGTTGCACGGAGGTATCGAATGAAGAATGGTAGAGCCTCGTCGAAGATGGGAGCCTCCACGGAGAGCACCAAATGCGAGAAGGATTGGACGGCTCTCTGGAGGGTATCACAGATGACGGCGTGAAGGTCCGCGGAGAGCACTGCACAGGCGACGAATCTTGTACGGGTGACAGGACGGATTTTGCGGGGAACGTGGAGCCCTTTTGACCAGTCCCAACCGTATCCGCGGAGGTTGATGGCGAGGTCTATGGCGTCCTTGATGACAGACGGAGTTGAATTTGCAGGACGGATGTGTCGCTTGAGAGGCTCTTTTGCAAGGGTCCACTCGAGTGTACGCGTAACGATCACGAACATTGAGACCTGATAAAACGATAGAAATGGTGTGAGCCCACCCAAGGTTGGAACATTCAGTCCTAAGACGGTCGTTTCTGAGAGCAGGCGTCCGAGGAGAGGTGTCAAAAGGTAATACTGTTTTCTGAAAAGTCGCTTCATTGCCTCCCGAAAGACTTTGTTTGTCCTCTTCAGCAGTTTAACCGTGTCTAACGTTTTGCATTTAGCTGTAGGTATTTCTCCATTTAAGTACCAGTTAGTGTCGTTGCCAGCATCTAGTATGCTCCAGAAGTAGTTCAAGTAATTCCAGTGTTCGACAAGTGGTTCTCGTGCCAATTTGCGTAGCTCGAGTGATCCGACTCGGGCGTATATGAGCAGACACCGCGACGATCTGCTCTTTGGCGGCTCGCGGGGTGTGACGACGATTTTCCATAGGGCATGATCCAGTTCCGGTGAGGTGAACGTAAAGGAATGTTTTGTACTAGATCAGTAGCTCTGTCAGGGACTCGGAACATAATGGGGGCGTAGACTACTTACAGTGTGTTGCATAACAAACTGCAGTGAGCGCCAACGCAACATCATGTTTGTATATATTTATATACTCAAAAAATACCTGAAAATAATGTAATATCTGTGTGTCACACCAATACATGTCAACTGATATATTCACCTATACGGAATAGCTAGACTACGAGGCTGTGAGGAACGGCGGGTAGGCTTTGGCAAACGGATGCGGTACAACTCTAGATAAGATAGGGCTTATGCAGAGTCCTCCAACCTCGCGTGACAAAGTGTTACATTTCGTGATATTCACTTAAAAAGCTATCTACTTGTTGTACAGGACGAGAATAATGTTTCTGGCAAGAGGATAATGTTGCATTCATGTTACTTAAGGTCCTCCTCTTCGTAGATTCTTTGAACTGGTTGTATAGAATAAGTAGTGCAAATTTTGGTGTCGAGCCCACCTAAAAAATTACCTGACTACATAATTCCCAAAATGGACACATGCAACTTCATTTCTCGACATGCCAAAACGAAAGGCATCGACGCTCCACTGGCAGAGCATTGCCAACTTCAGCTGATCACTATGCGAAGGTGTGTGCCAGTGCATTCAAGTTATACCCTGCAATTTACTTTACTCATATTTACGGTGGTATAGGTTCGCAACACGTTCCCGTTGATTTATGGATGCTTATTCAAAGGGATTGTCAGGAAAACAGGCTGCTTGGCATCGAAGAAGTATCGGGGCATCGCGTTCTACCTGAGAGTCTCATGGAGGACATGGATAAAGCTAATATATAATATTTCAATCATATGTCATGATACACGCTGCAAATATTTCTTTCCTTCTTACTGATTCTCTCCACTTGCCCTTCATTGAGGGGGCTTGAAGCCGCCTTCCCGATGTGGATTGTTATGCTGACCGTGACAGCATCTGATGCTAAGTCTACTGTCACAAAAGGTCACATCACCTGACATTGGAGGACTCTGCACGAGGGGCCATCACTCGGAGAGACTTGTTTGCGACACCGGGCGTACACTCTCTAGTGAACCTTCTCACATTAGAGACGTGTTTTGTGATGCTGCGTCACGACTATTCCAAGATGACCTGACACTATGGCCGCAATTTGGAACTCGCTACTACTTCGGAGCTCTGCCATCACTTCCAAACCTCGCCAACACTCATAAAATTCATGTCAGTTCACGTACGCTACATCGACTGGCGCACCTGTGGCACACACATTCCGTCCGTCTGGCAGGACGTATCTGGGGTGAATACAAGCGGCGACGTCGGATGCTATCCTTTCGTCTACACTCATCTCCCGCGTTATCTGTACCTGATGTTTTCCTTCCCGAACACTTAGCCAACATTATTTAGCTTGTTCTTGTTCTTCTTCCTTGTTTGTTTTCGCGTTTGTTTCCATAGTCTCTTTTCGCGTTTGCTTCCGTAGTCTCTTGAGCTAACGAGGTATACGTAGTACCTGAGCTTTGTCAGCGTAGTTAGCCAAATTTATCCATTCCATTCCTATCTTAATCTACTTAAAGGGACGACGGCAATGACAGAGATGATGAGCGACGACGAAAACGATGGACAGCAACAGATGGCAATGGGATGATTACTGGCTTCGGCCCCAGCGGCAGGTTACGACAATGGCGACGACATGACGAGCAACAGGAATTACAGCGATGACTGGCTTCTGCCCCAGCGGCAGATCATGACAGTAGCGACGGCCACGGTGACAGCTGGCTTCAGCCCCAGTGGCAGATACAACGATACAAAACGAGCGGCAGGGCGAGCGGATGGCAAGTCAATCGTCAATGGACAATGGTACTACTTCGTTCTTGTGCGGCGGACAGCGATACGATTTCGTTCTAGTGCGTTTGTAATTTGGCGGGGGGACAACGAGGGAACACGGGTGCCAATTCCGTGGCAGCGCTTGTTATTCCAACAACTTCGTGGTCGCCCTCGATGGTGCATGAAAGGGTTGTTGACTTGTCCAGAGTTGCGGTGGAATCATTGGATCTCGTACACTGTGCGTTCAGAGCAGCCGGTGCGTTCTGCTATCTCCCCAGCAGATTTTCACCTTCATATCGCCAAACGGTTCTGTCGCAGGTGATCGATTGATCACTGAGGAGGTGGCATGAGTCGACATAGCACGAACACAATTGTGACAATTTTATTTATTTTACTCAATTTCTTCTGGTTCTCTGACCATATTTTTAGAGCCCAAATAGTTACAAATTCACTATTTTCTGGATCACGCACAACACACTGTAAAGCCCAAGTTGTTCGGATTCATGACGAAGAGGCGAAGAACCGACCACCACAATTAAATGTCCTTCGCTGCGCTCTCCTTGAGAGATGTTCTGCGAGTCCCGTCAACGCCAGTTTCAATGAACCTCGCGAACTTCCTGTCGTACCTCCTTCCTCCTGTGCTATCTTACTTCGGAGTAGCAGTTTTGGTCGTTATGCCCCGAACACAATCGCTTCGAGTCGCGTTATGGCCACTCGTGGCGCTCTTGGCTTTGCGTGCAACACTGTCCTTCGACTTTTCCCTCGGTAATCCGGAGGGCGTATCCCAGAACATGTATTTGGTGGTGAGTGACCCTTCTGCCATTCCGAGTCAAGGACTGGATTTAACACCATTTCTCTTGTTTTACTAGATCGCCATGTTTCTCATTGCTACGCGTGCACTCGAATGGACTCTGGCAACAGAGCCTCTCCAGCGATGCATCCGTCCCGTAAATTCAACTCCGTCCGTCATCATGGACGTCTTAGACCTCGCCGTCAACCTCCGCGGATATGGTTGGAACTGGTCAAAGAGGCTACACGTTCCCCGGGAGACCCGTCCTCTCACTCGTATGAGATTTGTCGGCTGTGCAATGCTCTCTGCAGGTCTTCACATCTTGATCTCAGGTATCCTCTGCACAGCCATCCGATCTTTCTCGCCTAACACATTCGGTTCTTTCCGCGGAGGCACCATCTTCGACGGGACTCTGCCATTCTTCGTTCGATACCTGCGCTCAGCAATTATCACTATAATCTCCATATTCAATGGATACTGTAGCATACAAGCCGTGTACGACCTGTGTATCGTATCCGCTGTTCTCATCCTGAGACAAGACCCCGCGCAATGGCCACCTGCGTTCGATGCCCCGTGGAAGGCAACGTCTGTTAACGATTTCTGTGCACGGAGATGGCACCAGATGTTCCGACAGACATTCCTCTTTCTAGGTGGAGACCCTCTCTCGCTTATGTTCGGCACTGTGGGCCGTATCATTGGCGGATTCCTTGCTTCTGCTGCCTTTCATGATATCATGGCCGTACCGTTCAATGGTCATATGGAGCCTTTGGGTATGATACTAGGGTTTGGGGCGATGGCGATAGGAGCGGTCGGCGAAAGGACGTTCCTGCAGTGGACGGGTAGGAGGGTAGAGGGACTGACGGGTTGGGTCTGGACGATGACTTGGTTGATCCTTTGCAGCAGTCTGACAATAGATGGGTGCGCCAGAGCGGGGATGTTTGGGTCCCCGAGCATTATTGAGGGGGTAGCGCCTCTGCGGGCCTTGGTGGAGCACTTGGTGATGGCCTTTGACGCGTGGTTGCGTACGTTCTGATGAACGATTATACTTCTTTTTTTGGCTTGCGGCGCATGATTGTGGTCAAGTTTGTAGGATAGGTAGGGTTTACCATTTGATATACCATCTTGAACCCGGTCGTGAATCTCACGAAGTATAGGTAGATCCAACTCCCCATTCCTTTACTAGGAGCCATCCATCGACACGCGTACACTCGAATGGACTCTGGCATCCCACGTGCCGGCGCCGGTTGGTGAAGAGGATCACTTGACCACTTGACTTTCTGTTCCGGTCGTCCCTCTCCTATGTCGTCGGTCTCATGTTTCTATTGAAATACAAGTGATATACAGTACCATGCACAGAGCCGCCGTCATGTCGCCATCTTGCTCGCACACATAATGGTCAGCTAGCATATTATGTTGGAACATTGGCCGAGCGTGACGAGTGCGAACGATGTAACAAAGTCATTTCCCTGACCTTGCGATTGATACCTCGTCAACCACACCATCTTATGGGATAGTGCTGCTCGCCAAGAGCGCTACAACTGGCCATAACGCGACTCGAAGGGCATGTGTTCGCGGTGTGGCTGCCAAAACCGTTACCACGAAGTAGGAGAGCAAAGCAAGAAGGACATGAGATGGGAAAGTTCGTGGGGGCGATTGAAATCGGGTTGATGGAACTCGAAGACATATGTTACATCTCTCAAAGCAGCAAAAGCCATGGTGACTCGGAGTCCCTTCGTCGTTTCATGGCCTGATTCTTATAATGCAGTCCGCGTGTCCTGTGAGATCCGCGAGTTGTTTTCCCGTCGTAGTGCTCCATACAACCACTGTTTTGTCCCACGATCCATTGACAACCCTCTCCGAATCCGGGGAGAAATCCAACGAGCTGACCCAAAGCGAGTGTCCCTCCAACTCGACGACCTTTTCGTGGTCATTGCGTTCCAAAGTATGATCACATTTCTACCCCCTGCAGTCGCTATCCATCTTCCATCACCTGAAGTAGCGACTGCAAACACCATACTCAGACCTCCCGCGCTCTTCTCTGTCCCCACCTCCCACCTCCCACCTCCCCACCGTCTTCCACCCTCCATGCTCGAACACTGCCATCAAAGGAGCCACTGATCACCTGGGTTCCATCGGGCAGAAATGTGACCGGGTTTATCATAGACGTATGACCAGGTAGCACCAACGACGGCACTAGGAGCCCTCTAGCGCGTCTGTACGCATTCCTCGCTGTGTCATAAAGCTGCGACATGACTATTTGTGACCTGCCAGTGATACCGCGAAAGATAGAAAAGGGGACGGTTGGGGTGGTGTGTTTCAGGACCTTGTGGTACGTCGTGCTCGTATCTTCACACCAAGCCAGGCACATGCAGCCTCCCTAGTGGGCTTGGGGCGCCAATCTTCATCATGTAAACAAACAACATACGCCTATCCACAGATTTAGAAGCCAATTCAGTCTGGCTCTGGTAAGTAGTAACATGACGCCGTGCCCATTGATGCTCACATATGTCGGTGTCATAGTGCAGTCGCAAGCGCATGCTTGGAAGGCGTTCAAAAATTGTCGGCAATTGTCAGGGGGATGCGCGAGATCACTTTGGATGCAAGAGGCTGCGAACGTGTCACGCTATTCCTTGGCAGATGCAGCATCGAGCCCGCCAAGTCCTAAGCTTCACCTTATATGCGTAGAAGCATTCCGAGGTCAGGTCACTCGCTGCTTGTCTTGTTGTGGAGTCGCGGTTCCATCTTTCGGACTATTGATACATGATTGAATCCTGCGAAATGCTGCTTCTCTACTCACCTCCACCGCTATCCCAACACTTCCGCAAGCGGCCGTCGTTGTACATGAAACAGTTCGCGTGCGTGTTTACGACTTATTGCTCTCTCTTCTTCTATCCCTCGAGCTCCCGAGTTCTTATAGCCTTACCCTGCTAGCGAGGGTCCCCCAAGTCGCTTTGTACATTTGCCGTGGTTACCGGAAGGAAGCGTGACTAACTTGCATATCCATCGAAGTCAGTCGTTCGACACACCACAGACAAACCACTGCCCGGCTACGGAGATATCTGAACGAGCTTCCAGAACTAGAACAAGAGAAAGACGATACACTCAGAGAAGAAGGTCAGTCGGCCACGAGGAGCCTTTTGACCAGCAGCCCCCCTATGTTTGTGTATTTTAAGTCAGTTATCCGCCGAGACTATACATTACTATGCACAGGAACTGAATCAAGAGCTGGACGAGCGATCAGCCTCCTTGTCACCGCACGCCAGTTCCACCGCAGCAAGAAGAGCTCCTTCACCATGACACTGTATACGAGAACGTCTCGCGCTGGACGACTTGAATGGCCTTCATTGCTGCCCTAAATAATACTTCCCTCAGCCTCGACGATCCACACTCGGGATTTGACCTGGGGCGCGCTCGAACGCATGCCCAATCCCCCCCGCCCGCCGACTCTCACTGGATGATGACCTGGACCTTAGAACAGCAGTGAAGGTATACCTCAAGTTATCGCACGCACAGAGCGACTCTGACGGCGCAAGCTATGCAGGTACATAGTTATATGTGCTAGCATCGATGTGACAGTATTTGGGCGTACTAGTAGCATAATGCTACTGTGTTGCTGTATATAACCTCAACGTACACTTTACATAGCTGACCATTATCTACTCCAGTGTAGAGATCAAGTAAACAGGTGGATTATTTTCTTGAATCGGTTGACTGTTACTGACAGCTACGCAATACTAGTACTTATATGTATGCGTTACAGTACAGTAGGTTCGAATTCGAGAAGATTCAGTCTGTCGCTCCTTATGTAAATTTGGATTACTGATGCTCGTCTTGTCAACTGTCTGATTCCGGCTGCTAACTGCACCAAGTATGTATCTTCTGTCGTTATTCATGCATGTGCATGTACCTTGACGTCCGAACTCCTGAAAGTCGTGGGCCAAACAAGTTCGGAAAATTTTCGGAACCCTTCACTCGATGGGCGTCTCTTATGCACCTTAGATCTGGCTAACCAATCCGTGTATAGACAGCCATGGAACAAACGGAAGTCTATCACGGCAACGTACTGGTATAGTACGATTATCGCACTTTCCGGGGCGCAAGCGTCATCATTTCCACACTTTCCCCTCTCAGAGCATTAGTCAACCACATCAAGAGACCATATTTAATGCACCCAGGCTTCCCCAGGCGTATTCCCGCACCCTTTTACTCACAAAATGCCTCCCTCAACTATAAGTCTGAATGACGGAACCGAGGCCCCTTGGATAGCATTTGGCGCAGGATCAGCGTTGAATGGTCAGGATGTTTCGAAGCGTGTCGCTCTCGCTATTAAGAATGGGTTCACCCACCTCGACGGCGCACAAAGGCGCGAAAACGAGGCGTCACTTGGATCAGGTATCGCTGCATCGGGAAAGGCGCGATCCCAGTTGTACATCACCACCAAGCTGGGCCCATTGCCGCCAGGGGCTACACCCAAGAGTGCACTGCAAGAGTCACTGAAGAAGCTCGGCGTGGACTACGTAGATCAGTACTTAGTTCACCTACCTGCCGAGTACGAGGACCTTCAGGAAGTTTGGAGAGGGATGGAGGAGGCTCAGCGGTCGGGATTGACCGAGTCAATTGGAGTGTCGAACTTCCAGCCGCACCACCTCGAGGAAATTCTTGAAGTTGCCACTATTATCCCGGCCGTAAACCAGGTCAGAAAATTTCTGTTCGCCGTCGCTAACAAGTTATTAATCGGTCGCGACACAGATTGAAGCTCACCCCTACGTATGGGTAGATCTTAAGGAAAACCTTGCGCTTCACAAAGAATACAATATCGTAACCTCCTCATTCGCTAGTCTAACACCCATTGTCCGTGTCGAAAATGGTCCTCTCGACCCAGTTATTGAAAAAATCCGCACGAGGCTGCAAAGTACTCGAGGATCGCCCGTATCCGACAGTCAAGTACTGATCAAATGGTTGAAACAGAACGACGTACTTGTGGTAACGTTAGTTGTTTTTGTCCATTTATTTATATCGTGGGTTTACTTGTCTTTGCGCAGGACGTCTTCCAAGGCGGAGCGTCTCAGAAACTACATCGACACGGAGAACGTGCCTGATCTCACCGAAGAGGAGATGAACCTCATCGAGACGACTGGAGCGACGTTTTACAAGAGAGCCTTTGTATGTCGTGCCACATCTGCCCCGCTTCTCTGGATACTGATCCCCTGGGAAGCCTGGCACCTGGCCTCAGTACTAGGGACTTGGGCGGGGTGCAAAGAGCAATATATGAACGTTGTGATCATCGATTCCTCTGATGATATGGCTGTTCCGCAGAGTTGTACTGGTTTGGTGGACAATGTAGTAGTAGCACATAAAACATCAAGACCAAGTGGTGGTTGTGAGTACCATGAACGCTAGGTTCGTGTCAGCTTCATTTTGTCTAGCAGAGGCGAATGATCTGAATGACAGCTTAGCAGAGGATATGTCTGAGGACTTGTACTTTACAGTAAGTACATACTAGCCTGACTCGGAGGTGCTGTTGGAAATCCCGTTCGTCGCAGTAACCTACGGAGCTTATATAATCGTACCAAACGTAGTAGTACTAAGCATGTCAGTAGCATTCCAATCTTCAAGCATTTCGTTCACGTCCGATCGTGCCTCTAGATTTCCTCGGATTTCTGATAGGTGCATTTCTCCCAATGTCCCACTGTTGGTTACTTCTGCCAGTGCTTCTTTGCTCCCTCCGAGCCAAATCCATTATTCGACTCAACCCGAACCAAGTTCTGACTAATATTGACGCCCACTTAGTCGTGTTGTGAACTTCTTTTTCCGACTCGGTGCGTTTTCGCTGGCGGGTGTTCCAGTCCTTGGACCCAAAAAGTACGTACCACATCCACGATGCAAACTTAGTCTTGTTATCGTCTTGGGATCATGCCCGGAGGGGATGTGGCATACACGTAATTCTAGTCCTTCTGAAGTCAGGGCTTACAAGCTGTTGTCGACAGGCCACTGGTCAACTTGAAACCTAGCAGTATGGGCACACAGTAGCCGTCCAAGCGGTATCACAGATTCCGCCAGAGGTTTCACGAATGACACGGACTAGTCGGAATTTTCCTTGCGAACGTGAAGCCAAGCAGATTTGGCCCAGGACATTGGCGTGTGTCGAGTTGGAGGAGTTTCGGGTGCATACAAGGTTGCCCAAGCCTCCTGCCAGGAACAGGAGATATATTTTGCTGCGACTCCGCACCTGAAGGCCATGACTATCACCCTTTAATCATATGATCCAATCACGACCTTCGCCGAATCCGAGGAGACTGCCAATTCATCGTGAACATGCAGTGAAATCGCACGGGACGGAGGGAGAAGAGGAAATCCGATCTGATGAAGATATAGACAACCGTTCCGAATATTAGTACTTATGTTATGTCCGGAGATGCGTACACGATGAGAGGTGAAAAACGGCACAACCCCGTAGCTGTTTTTACTGGTATCGAAGAGACGGACTTGTCCACGTCTCATTGTAGTACCCGTCCTTCAAAACAAAGCACGAAAAAAAATGAACGAGAAATACGTAGTCCAGGTGACTGCCAACGCTCTTCAAGACCCTACCGACGGTTAAAGTCTAGCTTGTACATATGAATGAAACAATCCCCTAATATTTCATCATCATCTTGCGCCATCGTAGGCTGTGCGTGATCCGGCTCAGGCGTACCATCTATGGGCGTCGTCACGTCAAACGCTTGCGTGAAAGCAGGCAGCTGTTGAGATAGACGACCCGAGGAAATTGGCAATGTTGACGTCGAAAGCGAAGGGGTTCTCCCACTGAGCGAGGAATGGGACCCCACTGGTGATGTGGATGATGGCGAGTTAACATGCGTGGGCGGATGAAGAAACGACGAGGAAGACGGGGAAGGCCCTAATGGTGCTTCTGGCATGACAGAACACTGGAACGGAGCGGGCGACGAGGTCGGAAGCCCACAATAGACGGAGGGCTGATGATCGAACGCTGGATCGGCGCTTAAGACAGTGGATTTGCCTTTGCGTCGTCGATATTCCTGTAACACCGCTATTTCATCTGGAGACATGACTTCCCGCAACGGGGGATCGGCACCATCTGGCAAGGACTGCATGGACGTAGGAAGTACGTTCTCCAGCGTGGGACAAAGTGGGGACGTCATGGCTGTATTTGACGATGAGGCGATGCAAGATGTAGTCGGAGCGGCCTCAGGGGACAACGAATCCGAGACTTGTGGGGACGCGGGCACTGACAGTGGAATAGGGGACCCAGTCGAAGAGGAAGCTATCATAGCCACCTTGTTGCTTGCTGGATGATTAGGTGGTGCTGCGGGTGGCGAGATTTGGCCCGAAGGAGAGCTGCGTATCTGTATGACGGTAGGTATTAATTCCAAGGTTGAAAAATGAATGAGAACATGGACGCACACTGGAGTTGTTATCAACTGAATCTTTGTATTGGCCATCTGCTACATAAACAGGTATGCCATCAGCACAAAAAACCGACCAGTAACTGAAGAAAAATTCACGGTGACAAAAACAGAGCAAGTTAACAACCACACTGCAGAAAGACGCCTCCTCATCGTCGATACGCTCGACGTGCGAGTCAGAACTTGAGCTTGGACTTCTGGGGCGATGGCCCTGTTGCTGGGAAGTGCCAGTAGTATTGGCCGTCGATGATCCTGCCTGCACCTGCTTCTTCTTGAAGAATCCCTTCCACCTTTTCCTCGGCGGACTAGGCGCCGTGGCCACACGCTATGCAAAGAAATGTGTTTGTCAGATCTTCAAAGTAGACAAAACGAGAAAGACTCTGATGCGTACATGATCCATGTGTCCATATGCGACATAAGTTCTTTTCACGCGAATTGGTGGTTGTGAAGTGGACCCGTCGCGACGTCGCATGATTCCTTGACGGATTCGAGCAACTTGATCATGAAATCGTGGTTTGGGGTGGTTTGCTGAGGTGGTAGGAGGGGAAGTGGATGCACGGAGGGTGTCATCTGCAGGAGCGGGAATTCGATCGGATTGCTTTTGTTTCCCCTCACCCATTGCATTGAATTCTTGGGGATTGAGGTCCGGTTGCGGCTTCAACTGGTGTCAGCACGACGAGTCATTACGGTGCGAAGAAGCTATCTTACATCTACGGGACGTTCTGTGACTGCTCCCTGGACAGCTAGTTGACTGTCTGGCTGTGTTCGCGTCTGTCCAGAGGTAGATTGCATTGTTGGCGAGTAGCAATGAGGAAGGTGGCTGTGGACGTACCTTATCTTTTCCATCTTTCTTCTTGCGCGTGAACAGGCTACCGAACCTGGAAATGCTCTTCTTCTGGGGTAGTTGGATATCTAGACGTGGTACGGCTGGTGCCTGTGAAGGCTGTATGAGAATGTAAGCGAAAATAGAGAGAATGCCACGAACGACAGGCAAATCCTCGGTGAAAAAGCCGCCGTACACTGCGTCGGGTGTGTCTTCAGAAGGTACAACTGCAAGGCACTGAAGGAATACTGAGTGCGGGTCCTATGCTATGGTGATGGAAGACTGACATCCAGGAAGTCGCGTAGCGAGGACGACTCGCTGGGACGCCTCTTCAATGCGGTCACTCCCTTTGTGTCATCCTTCCCTGCCACTTTCTTGCCCTGTGTCGTTGTATCCCAGATACGGACGGTATTGTCCCACGAGCCAGATACAATGAATTTGCCATTCCATGAGACTGCGATGGACCGGACAATGCTGTTGTGGCCATCCCAATCCGCGAGTAGTAAGCCAGCGGACGAATCAATGATTTTGATGGAACCGCCCGAACACCCTGCGATGAGTCGCTGGCCATCGGGAGTCCATGCGAGTGAACATGCCCTCACTTCGATGGGCGGGATGACCTGTTCGGTGGAGCTAGCGCTGATGCGGCTGAGTCCAATTCCATAGCACTTTTCCTCACCGTCGCTTTGCCAGATTCGTATATCTCTGTCGTCACAACTGGCAATCTGCTTGCCATTTGGAGATACGCGAACCGAGTAAACCCAGTGCGTGTGTCCTGTAAGATCTGCGAGTGGTTTTGCCGTTGTTGTGCTCCAAACAATCACCGTTTTGTCGTCTGATCCACTCACAACCCTCGCCGAATCTGGGGAGAAATCCAACGACCTGACCCAACTCGAGTGCCCCTCCAACTCAACGACCTTTTCGTGGGTCGTTCCATTCCAAAGTGTGATGGGGATCTTTTCATACCCTCCAGTCGCTATCCATCTTCCATCACCTGAAGTAGCGACTGCCCACACCCTACCGCCTATGCTTCCTGCGTTTCTCACTGTCTCCACCTCACGACCGTCTTCCACCCTCCATGCCCGAACATTGCGATCATCAGAACCACTGATCACCTGGGTTCCGTCGGACAGAAATGCGACCGCGTTTATCCAATTGGTATGTCCATGTAGCACCAACGGCGGCAGTGGGAGCCCCCTAACGCGCCAGTACGCATTCCTCGCCGCATCGTAAAGCCGCAACATTTCTATCTGTGACTCCCAGTGATACAGCGAGAGACAGGAAAGGGGTCGGTTGGCGCGGTGTGTTTCAGGACTTTGTGGTATGTCGTGTCCGTCTGTTTTAACCCATGCCCCCGTGCATCATGTTCACAGCAAGCCAAACACACGCAGCCTCCTCGTGGGCTTGGGCGCCGATCTTCATCATATAAATAAACAACGTGCGCCTATCCACAGATTTAGAAGTCAATTCTTCGGGTTCTGGTAAGTAGGTAACATGACGCCGTGCCCAACCCCCGTTGATGCTCACATATGTTAGCGTCATAGTGCAGTCGCAAGCGCATGCTTGAAAGACGGACACTTCGATCACAACCAACCAACTGCGTGGAAGGCGTCTTGAAATCATCAGCGATTGTCAGGGGGTCACTTTGGACAGAAGAAAGACTGAACCTTTCACGCTATTCCAGAAGAGGCGCAGCGTCGAGTCTGCCGGCGCTACGCTTCGCCTTCCACGCGTAGAAGTGCATCGAGGTCAGATCACGCACTCACTTCAGGTCTCTCACTGCTTGTCTTGTTGTGGGTCGCGGATCTATCTTTCGGACTATTGATACATGGTTGGATCCTGCAAAATGTTACTTCTCTACTCACCTCCACAGCTATCCCAACACCCATCCAAGAGGCCGTCGTCATACACAAAACAGTTCGCGTGTGTGTTACGAGTAGTACGTGCATTATCGGTTTCCTATTAGCAATACCCTTGATGGACTTACTCTCATACTCGGGGAGCTGGAGACGGTGTGAGCCTACTGTTCGATCCGTACATGCGACGTTGAGCACGGCTTCACATCCGAACAGACTCTCATCTCGATCAACATCACTTCGTCAATCGCTCCGCTGCGAATTGGGGACCGGGATGACACGGTGGCAATGGTCCGAGGAGGACGGGATCCCAAAGGAAGTACAGGAGGTCTAGGGACGTCAACATTTGTTGACATTCGTGGATGGTTCCTGGACGTGCCTTTGCAAAGTGGTGATGTGGGATGACGGCGAGAGTCTATTGTTATATCCGTTCCAAGGAGAGGACATTAAATTATCGAGGAACTTTTGGTAAGTAGAGATATGTCCAGACAGAGATCGGCTGATGTGATGTAGCGCAGACACGGGCCAGCTTTTTTTCGTGTGGGCTGTATCGCGGGGGATAGATACAGAGACATTGTATTGCTCTCTCTTCTTCTATCCCTCGAGCTCCCAGTCCTTCAGTCTTACCTGCTAGCGAGAATCCCGCAAGTCACTTTGTACATTTGCTGTGATTGTCGGAAGGAGGCATGACTAACTTACATACCCACTGAAGTCAGTCGCTTGACACACCACAGACACAGACCACTGCGAGAAGAGCCGGCGGCAACCACTGCCTGGCTACGGAGATGTCTGGACGAGCTCCCAGAACCAGAACAAGAGAAAGACGATACATTCAGGGAAGGTGAAAGATCAGTCGACTCCGAGGAGCCTTTTCACCACCAGTCCCCCTCCGTTTTTGAGTATTTTAAGTCAGTTATCCCCCGAGACTACGTTACTATGCACAGGAACCGACTCAAGAGCTGGATGAACGATGAGCCTCCTTGTCATCGCACACCATTCCATCGTAGCAAGAAGAGCTTCTTAACACCATATATGAGAACGTCTCGCTGGACGACTTGCGCGTGAGACTTGTGGCCTTCACTGCTGCCCTAAGTAATACTTCCCTCAGGCTTGAAAGCTTGATGACCCACAGTCGGGACTTGATCCAGATGCGCTCAAACGCATGCCCAGTCCCCCCATCCGCCGACTCTCACTGGATGATGACCCGGACCTCAGAACAGAGTGAAGGTATACCTCAAGTTATCGCGCGCACAGGACGACTATGACGGCACACGTAAGGTCATCTTGGAGCGACTCAATACGACAGCCGATTGTCGGTTCTCACTGGACCATTGAAGCTTGCCAGAACGTCGAACGACGTTCAACAATTTTCCGACAGCAGACCACCAGGACTGTATTTGACCCCCGAACTTGAAGGATATCGCACAACTCGATCGAGCAAGTACCGTGTGTGTCGTGCTCTGATGCCTTGCTATTTGATGGCTACTGACGATGTACGATTCCAGGCAGGGAGAATACCTCTTCGATGTAAAGATACGCTGCGACGCGAGCGGTAATGAGGAGAGATAAGATGGTGGTGCTGATGCAGGGTTGCTTGAAGATGACATCGATTACATGCGGGGGCTGCTCGGGGGCAGTCGAGCAGGCGTTGTCGAAATTGATGGTGTGTCTTCCGTCAGGAGCTTATGTCCCAAACTCAAAATATTCGATATGTACCCTGGCCGCTCACCAGGAGGCCTACTAGCTCCAGGCTCGCACGTAATGCACTCAATCTCCCAATTCATCCTCGGGCTTGATGCTTTGGAAGAACTACAATGCTTGATGATCACACAGGATGCCTTGAAACACATTGTTCCAGCACGAGCCTTCCGACGACTCGATCTCACCCCTTCCCTTACCCACGCATCTTATTTGGTATTTCTCACAGTTCAACACCTCCGCCATGTATGTCTGCACCTGGATGACGTCCAGACTACATGTGACCTGGTACAATTGCTTCCGAAGGGGTTATGGCACTAAGCGAGGAATGGGACCCCACTGGTGATGTGGCCGACGGTGCATTAACATCCGTGAGCAGATGAAGAAACGACGAGGGAGACGGGGAAGGCCTCAATGGCGCACTTGACATAACGGAACACTGAAACGGAGCGAGCGACGACATCGGAATCCCAGAATAAACGGAGGACTGCTAATCGACCTCTGGATCGGCGCTCAAGGCAGCGGATTTGCCTTTGTGTCGTCGATATTCCTGTACCACCGCTATTTCTTCCGGACACAAGACGTATTTGAGTCGTCGATATTCCTGTAATACCGCTATTTCTTCCGGAGACAAGACGTCCCGCAAAGGGGGATCAACATCCTCTGGTGAGGAATGCATAAATGTAGCAAGTACGTTGTGCAATGGGGACGTCACGGCTACATTTGACGAGGAAGCGATGCGAGATGTAGTCGGAGCGACCGCAGGGGACAATAAATCCGAGGGCTGTGGGGGGTGCGCTGACAGCGGAATAGGGGATCCAGTCGAAGAGGGGGGTGTCGTAACCACATTGTTGCTTGTTGGGTGATTAGGTGGCACTGCGAGTGGCGGGATTTGGCCCGAAGGAGAACTGTGTCTCTATATGATGGGAGGTATTAGTTCAAAGGTTAAAAAACGAATAGAAGGTGAACGTACAATGGAGTTGTTGTCATCTGCATCTCTGTATGGCCCATCTCCTACATCGACATTTGACATCAGCGCGGAAAACGGGCCAGTAAAGGAAATAAACGCACGGTTACAATAACAGAGCACGTTAAAAATCACCCTCCACATCGAGGCCACCACATCGTCTTCACGCTCGACGTGCGAGTCAGAACTGGAGCTAGGGCTGTTGGGGCGATGACCCTGTTGTTGTGAAGTGCCCGTAGCGCTGATTGGTGGCTGTCCCGCCTGCAGCAGCTTCTTTTTCAGGGTTCCTTTCCACAATTTCCTCGGCTGGCTAGGCGCCGTGGCCACCCTCTGTGCAGAAAAGTGTGTTTGTCAGAACTTCAGGGTAGATAAAACAAGGAAGACTAGGATGCGTACATCATTCATGTGTCCATATGCGACATAAGTGGTTTTCACGCGAATCGGTGGTTCTGAACTGGATCCGTCGCGACGTCGCATGATTCCCTGTCGAATTCGATCAACTCGATCATGAACTCGTGGTCTGGCGTGGTTTGTTGGGGCGGAAGGGGAGGTGTCATCTGCGAGAACAGGGATTCGATCGGATTGCTTTTGTTTCCCTTTACTCATTGCACTGAATTCTTGGGGAGTGGTATCCGGTTGCGGCTTCAACTGGTGTCAGCACGACTCGTAAGGGTGCACAGAAGATCTCTTACGTCTACGAGACGTTCTGTGGCTGCTCCCTGGACTGCTATTTGACGGTCTGGCTGTGTTCGCGTTTGTCCAGAGGTAGATCGCATCGTTGGCGAGTAGCAATGAGGAAATGGCTGCGAACGTACCTCATGCATTTTATCTTTCTTCCTGCTCGTGAATAGGTTACCGACCTTGGAAACGATCTTCTTTTGGGGTAGTTGGATTTCTAGACGTGGTGCGGCTGCCAGCGGTGGTGCCTGTGAAAGTCATATGTTAATATAAGCGAAAACAGAGTGTATGCACGAACGATAGGTAAATCCTCGGTGAAAAAGCCGCCGTACACTGAGTCAGATGTGTCGTCGGCAGGCACTACTGCAGGGAGCTGAAGTAATAATGAGTGCGGGTCCTATGGTATGATGACGGAAGACTGACATCCAGGAAGTCGCGTAGCGAGGATGACTCGCTGGGACGCCTCTTCAATGCGGTCACTCCCTCTGGGTCATCCTTCCCTGCTACTTTCTTGCCCTTCTGGTTGTCGTTGGTGCGTTGCACGTCTTTCTCTCCTCCAGGGTGAGGCTGGAGTACCGTTTCGTGTGTGCGTCAGTGGAAGCTAAGTACTAGTAGATTTGAGATGCACATACATTGGAGAGTTGTTGTGAGTCAAGAGTTGAATGGTTGACCTGCATGGAGGTCCATGAGTTGACGGAGTTTGATGAACAAGTGGGAAACGTGGGGACGTACTGCATCATTCGATGTCGCTGTGTTCTCAAGGAGCAATGGGGGAATGATGCCTTTCAGGCTCCAAATGCGAACCTGCTTGTCCCATCCCCCACTGACGAGATGGGTGCCATTAGGTGAGATTGCCATGGACAATAGATGTTGTCGTGCTGAAGAGCGGGACCGAGTTGTTGCTGTGTCGTTGTATCCCAAAGACGGACTCTCTCGTCCAACGAGCCAGATACAGTGAATTTGCCACTCCGTGAGACTGCGATGGACTGGACAATGTTGTTGTGGCCATCCCAATCCCCGTCGATCCCAAGTGGTAAGTCAGTGGATGAATCGATGATTTTGATGGAACCGCCCCGGCACCCGGCGATAAGTCGCTGGCCATCGGGAGTCCATGCGAGTGACCATGCCCTCACTTCGATGGGCGGAATGACCTGTTCGGCGGAGTCACTTTGCCAGATTCGTATATCAAAGCGGTCACAACTGGCAATCTGTTTGCCATTTGGAGAAACGCGAACTGAGGCAACGCAGTTTGCGTGTCCTGTGAGATCTGCGAGTCGTTTTGCCGTTGTTGTGCTCCAAACAATCACTGTTTTGTCCTCTGATCCACTCGCAAGCCTCGCCGAATCCGGGAAGAAATCCAATGACCAGACCCAATGCGAGTGCCCCTCCAACTCGACGACCTTTTCGTGGGTCGTTGCATTCCAAAGTGTGATCGTCTTTTTACTCCCTCCAGTCGCTATCCATCTTCCATCACCTGAAGTAGCGACTGCCAACACCAGACCGCCCGCGTTTATCACTTTCCCCACCTCACGACCGTCTTCTACCCTCCATGCTCGAACACTGCCATCGTAAGAGCCACTGATCACCTGGGTTCCATCGGGCAGAAATGCAACCGAGTTTATCCTATCTGTATGACCATGTAGCACCAACGGCGGCAATGGAGTCCTCTAACGCGCCAATACGCATTCCTCGCCGCGTCGTAAAGCCGCGACATGTCCATCTGTGACCTGCCACTGATACAGCGAAATACAGAGAAGGGGACGGTTGGCGCAGTGTGTTTCAGGACCTTGTGGTAGTACCGTCGTGTCCGTCTGTTTTACCGTGACATAACCCATGGGCCCGTGCATCATGTTGACCACAGCAAGCCAGGGACCCTGGGCTTGGGCGCCAATCATCTTATAAATAAACAACGTGCGCCTATCCACAGTTTTGTGAGGGTCAAGGATTACAGTAATCGATTACCCTCACCTTTCTATGTTTATATGGAACATTTTCTCAACTGACTTATATCTATCTTACTGTATGCTTCGTTTTGGATTCCCTATTCAAGTTGTACTTAGTAAGTTAACGACTGCGCTCACTACGTACTTATGTAAGCATCTCCGCCATCATCCTGTTGCTCGAGGCTTTGTACTTCTCCTTGCGTGGAACTAACTCCAATCATCGGGATACCTCAGTTTCCTCTTCTCGTCAACTCACTCAAGTCTGGTCTCGTCCGTCTTGCACTCCTGGCCTTTCCCGTGACAAGTTTTAGAAGCTAATTGGGCTCTGGTAAGTAGTAACATGACGCCGTGCCCATTGATGCTCACATGTGTCAGTGTCATAGTGCACTCGCAAGTGCATGCTTAAAAGACGGTGACTTCGATGACAACCAACCAACTGCGTGGAAGGCATTCTAAACTTGTCAGCAATTGTCAGGGGGACGCACGGGATCACTTTGGATGGAAGAGAAGTTGTGAGCTTGTCACGCTATTTCACGACAGATTCAGCGCCGAGCCTGCCAGTGCTAAGCTTCGCCTTCCGTGCGTAGAAGCGCTCCGAGGTCAGATCACTCACTCACGTTCAGGTTTCTCACTACTTGGCTTGTTATGGACTCGCGAATCTATCTTTCGGCCTATTGATACATGGGTGAATCCTGGCAAATATTGGTTTCTACTCACCTCCACAGCTATCCCAACACCACTTCAAGAGGCCTTCGTCGTATGTGCGTGTTTACGAGCAGTACGTGCATTATCAGCACCCTATTATCATTATCCTCGATGGACTTACTCTCATACTCGGGCGGCTGAAGACGGTGGGATCCCACTACTCGATCCGTACATGCGACGTTCGGCACGGCTTCACATCCAAACGGACTCTTCTCGATCCATATCACTTCCGTCAATCGCTCCGCTGCGAGTTGGGGACCGGGATGACTTGTGGCAATGGCCCGAGGAGGACGGGATCCCAAAGGAAGTACAGGAGGTCCAGGGACGTCAACATTTGTTGACGTTCGTGGATGGTTCCTGGACGTGTCTTTGCAAGGTGGTGACGTCGGATGGCGGCGAGAGTCTATTGTTATATCCGTTCCAAGGAGAGGACATTAAGTTATCGAGGAACTTTTGGTAAGTAGAGATATGTCCAGACAGAAATCGGCTGATGTGATGTAGCGCAGGCACCAGCCAGCTTCTTTTTTTCGGTGTGGGCTCTATCACGAGAAATAGATGTAGAGACATTGTATTGCTCTCTCTTCTTCTATCCCTCGAGCTCCCAGTCCTTCTAGTCTTACCCTGCTAGCGAGAATCCCGCAAGTCACTTTGTACATTTGCTGTGATTGTCGGAAGGAGGCATGACCAACTTACATACCCACCGAAGTCAGTCGTTCGACACACCACAGACACAGACCACTACGAGAAGAGCCAGCGGCCATCACTGCCCGGCTACGGAGATATCTGGACGAGCTTCCAGAACCAAAACAAGAGAAGACGGTACATTCAGAGAAGGTGAAAGGTCAGCCGGCCATCAGGCCTCAGGAGCCTTCTGACCAGCAGGCCCCCTCTGTTTGTGTATTTTTAAGTCAGTTATCCGCCGAGACTATTACTATGCATAGGAACTGAATCAAGAGCTGGACGAGCGATGAGCCTCCTTGTCACCGCAGCAAGAAGAGCTCCTTGACACTATACAATACGAGAACGTCTCGCTGGACGATTTGGGCATTTCAACCTGAATTGCCTTCATTGCTGCCCTAAATAATACTTCCCTCAGGCTCCACGACCCACACTCGGGACTTGACCCGGATGCGGTCGAACGCATGCCCAATCCCCCCACCTGTCGACTCTCATTGGATGATGTCCAAACTCTCAGAACAGCAGTGAAGGGATACCTCGAGTTATCGCACGCAGAGGGCGACTCTGACGGCGCGCGTAAGGTCACCATGGAGCGACTCAATACGACAGCCGATTGTCGGTTTTCACTGGACCGTTAAAGCCTGGCTGAATCTCGAACGGAGTTCAACAATTTTCCAAACACACCACATCCCCTCCCGGCCATGACCGCAAGACAAATAGTAAGGAATACATAGATGAACGAGACTAGGTTCGCATTGTGGATATGGTACGTACTTTTCCGGTCCAAGGACTGGAACCTGCCGGCGAAATGCATCGAGTTGGAAGGAGAAGCTCAGAAAATAACTAAGTAGGCGTCAATATTAGTCAGGGTTGGGTACGGTCGAATAATGGATCTGGCTCGGAGGGAGCGAGGCACTAGCAGAAGTGATCAACAGTAGCAACACTAGGAGAAACGCACCTGCTTACTGTCAAGTACATCTTAGGTGGAAAAGCCTCCTCAGACATATCCCCTGATAAGCTGTTATTCCGATCATTCGCCTCTGCTAGACAAAATGAAGCTGACGCGAACCCAGCGCTCACTAAGTTGCTAAGTTGTTATTCCGATCGTTTGCCTTTGCTAGACAAAATGAAGCCGATGCGAACCCAGCGTTCGTGGTACGTGGTCGCATCGGCTGTGTGTCCTGGACAACGAAGCCGACCACGCTTCTCACATTTAGCATGATGCGTGCCAAGAGTTCTGCGACAGCAACTGGTTCGTCGATGGGGGAGGTCCCGGCCTCCAATAGCTTGATGCTGGTGTTGGGAGGGTGTGCGGGGAACTGTTCTGTGAGCGTCGTAAAATCAACGGCAATACCGAGTTCAGTCAGTTTGGGGCAATGTGCGAACAGATTGATGAGCCTGACCGGAGTAATTCTGGTTGGATTAGTCCAGCCCATATAGTTGAGGTAAGTAGAGAACTTCAGGCATGGGCCAAGCTCTTGCCATCTCGATAACGCCAGCATCGTCGAGACCGATGGTACACTGAACATCTACCGTGAGGAGGGCGAGGTTGCAAAGCCGAAGTAATGATCGGAAATCATGGATTACCAGCAAGGGATTGTCTTCTGATTCGTCAACGGTTTCTGAGTGTAGATAACGTGTTAAAGAGGTAGCTAGGGGGGTGGCTGTCTGATCCGAGGTGGCCAGAGCATCCTGGAATAAGGTCTTCAGCAGCTCAGGTGATGACTATAGGCTCACCGCGCGCGTTTGCAGGTCACCAATGGCCAAAATGGGCCCGCTTGTCGCTCTATACGTGTAATTCTAGTCCTTCTGAAATCAGTGCTTCAAGCTGTTATCGACAGGGCCACTGGTCAACTTGAAACCTGGCAGGACGCGCCCACGGTAGAGCCCAAGCGGTATCACAGATTCCGCCAGAGGTTACACGAATGACACGGGCTGGTCAGAATTTTCCTTGCGAACGTGAAGCGGAGCAGACCTGGGTCAGGACGTTGACGTGCGTCGAGTTGGAGTAGTTTCGGGTGCATACAAGGTTGCGCTCCTGCCAGGCACGGGAGGGAGAATGGCAATGGTAGTATGGTCATTGCGACATGCAGTAAAACGGCACGGGACGGAGGCAGAACAGGAAATCTGATCTGGCGCAGATATAGACACGTTCCGAGTACCATGTTATGTCTGGAGGTGCATACACGACGAGAGGTGAAAAATGGCACCAGTCCGTAGCTGTTTTTACAGGCATCGATAGGACGCGAAGAGAAGGACTTGTTTACGTCTCACTGTAGTACCCGACCTTCAAACAAAGCGTGAAAAAGCTGAGCGAGAAATACGTAGTCCAGTTGACTGTCAATGCACTCTAAGATCCTACCGACGGTTCCCAAAGTCTAGCTTGTTAGAAACAATCCCCTAATGCTTCATATTCGTCTTCGGTGTTTGTGGGTAGGCCCGTCGTAGGCTGTGCGTGATCCAGCTCAGGCGCACCATCTATAGGCATCGTCACGTCGAACGCTTGCGTGTGGGTAGACATTTGTTGGGATAGACGACCTGAGGAAATTGGCAACGTTGACGTGAATAAGATCCCACTGGTGATGAGGATGATGGTGGATTAACATGAGTGGGCGGATGAAGAAACGACGGGAAGACGGGGAAGGCTTAATGGTGTGACGGAACACTGAAACGGAGCGGGCGACGACGTCGGAAGCCCTGAATAAATGGAGGACTGCTAATCGGACTGTGGATCGGTGCTCAAGGCAGCAGATTTGCCTTTGTGTCGTCGATATTCCTGTACCACGGCTATTTCTTCCGGACACAAGACGTCTTTGAGTCGTCGATATTCCTGTGATGCCGCTATTTCGTCCGGAGACAAGACGCCCCGCAAAGGGGAATCGACATCCTCTGCTGAGGAATGCAAGGACGTAGGAAGTACGTTGTCTAGCGCGGGAGGCAATGGGGACGTCGCGGTTGCATTTGACGAGGAAGCGGTGCAAGATGTAGTCGGAGCGACCCCAGGGGACAACAAATCCGACGGCAGTGGGGACGCGTGCGCAGACAGTGGAATAGGGGACCCAATCGAAGAGGAAGCTATCGTAGCCACCTTGTTGCTTGCTGGATGATTAGGTGGTGCTGCGGGTGGCGGGATTTGGCCCGAAGGAGAGCTGCGTATCTGTATGATGTTAGGTATTAATTCCAAGGTTGAAAAATGAATGAGAACATGGACGCACATTGGAGTTGTTATTAGCTGAATCTTTGTATTGGCCATCTGCTACATAAACCGGCTTGCCATCAGCACAAAAAAACCGACCAGTAACTGAAGAAAAACTCACGGTGACAAAAACAAAGCACATTAACAACCACCCTGCAGAAAGACGCCTCCACATCGTCGAGACGCTCGACGTGCGAGTCAGAACTTGAGCTTGGACTTCTGGGGCGATGATCCTGTTGCTGCGAAGTGCCAATAGCATCGGCCGTCGATGATCCTGCCTGCAGCTGCTTCTTCTTGAAGAATCCCTTCCACCTTTTCCTCGGTGGACTAGGCGCCGTGGCCACACGCTATGCAAAGAAATGTGTTTGTCAGATCTTCGAAGTAGACAAAACGAGAAAGACCCAGATGCGCACATGATCCATGTGTCCATATGCGACATAGGTTCTTTTCACGCGAATTGGTAGTTGTGAAGTGGATCCGTTGCGACGTCGCATGATTCCCTGACGGATTCGATCAACTTGATCACGAAATCGTGGTTTGGCGTGGTTCGCTTCGGTGGTAGGAGGGGAAGTGGATGCACGGATGGTGTCATCTGCGGGAACGGGAATTCGATCGGATTGCTTTTGTTTCCCATTACCCATTGCATTGAATTCCTGGGGAGTGATCTCCGGTTGCGGCTTCAACTGGTGTCAGCACGACGACTCATTACGGTGCGAAGAAGCTCTCTTACATCTACGGGAGGTTCTGTGGCTGCTCCCTGGACAGCTCGTCGACGGTCTGGCTGTGTTCGCGTCTGTCCAGAGGTAGATTACATCGTTGGTGAGTAGCAATGAGGAAATGGCTGCGAATGTACCTTATCTTTTCCATCTTTCTTCCTGCTCGTAAATAGGTTACCGACCTTGGAAATGATCTTCTTCTGGGGTAGCTGGATTTCTAGACGTGGTGCGGCTATCAGTGGTGGTGCCTGTGAAAGTCATATGAGAATACAAGCGAAAATAGAGTGAATGGACGAACGATAGGTAAATCCTCAGTGAAAAAGCCTCCGTACACTGGGTCGGGTGCGTCGTCAGCAGGTACTACTGCAGGGCACTGAAGGAATAATGAGTGCGGGTCCTGTACTACGGTAATAGAAGACTGACATCCAGGAAGTCGCGTAGCGAGGATGACTCGCTGGGACGCCTCTTCAATGCGGTCACTCCATCTGCGTCATCCTTCCCTGCGACTTTCTTGCCCTTCTCGTTGTCGTTGGTTCGTTGCGCGTCTTGCTCTTCTGGAGGGTGAGGCTGGAGTACAGTTTCGTGAGTGTACATCAGTGGAAGTTAAGTTCTAGTGCCATAATTGAGATGTGCATACGTCGGAGAGTTGTTGTAAGTCAAGGTCTACATCGCTGACCTGTATGGAGGTCCATGAATTGACGGGGTTTGGTGCACAGGTGGGAAACGTGGGCACGCACGGCGTCATTCAATGTTGTCGCTGTGTTCTTGAGGAGTGATGGGGGAATGATGCCTCTCAGGCCCCAAATGCGAACCTTGTTGTCCCCACTGACAAGATGATTACCATTAGGTGAAATTGCTATGCACCCTAGGGCGTCGTCGTGCTGAATAGCGGGATCGAGCTGTTGTTGTGTCGTTGTATCCCAGAGACGGACTGTATTGTCCCGCGAGCCAGATACAATGAATTTGCCATTCCGTGAGACTGCGATGAAGTAGCTGTGGTCATCCCATTCCGCGAGTAGTAAGCCGGTGGATGAATCAATGATTGCGATGGAACCATTCCCACACACAGAGCATATGAGTCGTTGGCCATCGGGAGTCCATGCAAGTGAACATGCAAACACTTCGGTGGGCCGCCAGGGCGGGATAACCAGTTTGGCGGAGTCGCTTTGCCAGATTCGTATATCCCAGCCATCACAACTGGCAATCAGCTTGCCATTTGGAGATACGCGAACCGAGCAAATCCCGTGCGTGTGTCCTATGAGATGTGCGAGTGGTTTTGCTGTTGTTGTGCTCCAAACAACCACCGTTTTGTCATGTGATCCACTCACAACCCTCGCCGAATCCGGGAGAAATCCAACGAGCTGACCCAATGCGAGTGCCCCTCCAACTCGACGACCTTTTCGTGGGTCGTTGCATTCCAAAGGGTGATCATCTTTTCACTCCCTCCAGTCGCTATCCATCTTCCATCACCTGAAGTAGCAACTGCCAACACCAGATCGCCCGCGTGTATCACTTTCCCCACCTCACGACCGTCTTCCACCCTCCATGCTCGAACACTGCCATCCCTAGAGCCACTGATGACCTGGGTTCCATCGGGCAGAAATGCGACCGACTGTATCCAATCTGTATGACCATGTAGCACCAACGGCGGCAACGGGGGCCTTCTAGTAACGCGCCAGTACGCATCCCTCGCCGCATCGTAAAGCCGCGACATGTTTATCTGTGACCTGCCAGTGATACAGCGAAAGACAGAAAAGGGGACGGTTGGCGCGGTGTGTTTCAGGACTTGTGGTACGTCGTGTCCGAGTCTGTTTTAACCCATGGCCCTGCGCATCATGTTAACCACAGCAAGACAGGCACACTCAGCCTCCTCGTGGGCTTGGGCGCCAATCTTCATAATATAAATAAACCAATGTGCGCCTATCCACAGATTTAGAAGCCAATTCGTCGGGTTCTGGTAAGTTGTAACATGACGCCGTGCCCAATGCCCATTGATGCTCACACATGTCAGCGTCATAGTGCAGTCGCAAGCGCATGCTTGGAAGGCGGACACTTCGATCACAACCAACCAACTGCGTGGAAAACGTTCTAAACTCGTCGGCAACTGTCAGGGGACCACTTTGGACCGAAGAAAGGTGAACGTTTTACGCTATTCCATGACAGTCGCAGGGCCGAGCGTGCCAGTGCTAAGCATCACCTTCTACGCGTAGAAGCGCACCGGGATCAGGTCACTCATTCAAGTTCCGGTCTCCCACTGATTTTCTTGATGTACGGTTGCGGTTCTATCTATCGGACTACTGATACATTATTGAATCCTGCAAAATGTTACTTCTCTACTCACCTCCACAGCTATCCCAACACCCCTGCAAGAGGCGGTCGTCATACACGAAACGGTTCGCGTGCGTGTTTACGAGTAGTACGTGCCCTACCAGCTTCCTATTATCATTACCTTCGATGGACTTACTCTCATACTCAGGCAGCTGAAGATGGTGTGATCCCCACTGTTCGATCCGTACATGCGACGTTCGGCACGGCTTCATATCCAAATAGACCCTCACCTCGATCGATATCACTTCCGTCAATCGCTTCGCAGCGAGCTGGGGACCGGGACGACATGGACGGGGTCCCAAAGGACGTACAGGAGGTCCGGTGACGTCAACATTTGTTGGCGTTCACATCGATGAGCCTCCTTGTCATCACACACCATTCCATCGTAACAAGACGAGCTTCTTAACACCATATATGAGAACGTCTCGCTGGACGACTTGCGCGTTTCGACTTGAATGGCCTTCATTGCTGCCCTAAATAATGCTTCCCTCAGGCTTGAAAGCTTGATGACCCACACTCGGGACTTCATCCGGATGTGCTGGAACGCATGCCCAGTCCCCCACCCGCCGACTCTCACTGAGTGATGACCCGGACCTCAGAACAGCAGTGAAGGTATACCTCAAGTTATCGCGCGCACAGGGCGACTATGACGGCACACGTAAGGTCATCTTGGAGCGACTCAATACGACAGCCGATTGTCGGTTCTCACTGGACCATTGAAGCTTGCCCGAACGTCGAACGACGTTCAGCAATTTTCCGACAGCAGACTGACGGGACTGTATTTGACCCCCCGAACTTGAAGGAAACTTGGACCTTTGTATCGCATAGCTCGATCGAGCAAGTATGGTGTGTGTCGTGCTCTGATGCCTTGCTATTTGATGGTTACTGACGATGTACGATTCCTGGCAGGGAGAATACCCCTTCAATGTAAAGACACGTTGCGACGCGAGCGGTAATGATGAGAGATAAGATGGTGGTGCTGATGCAGGGTTTGCTTGTAGATGACATCAATGACATGCGGGGACTGCGTTGTCGAACTCGATGGTGGTCTTCCGTCGGGAGCTTATGTCCCAAACTCGAAGTATTCGATATGCGCCCTGGCCGCTCATCAGGAGACCTACTAGCTCCAGGCTCGCACGTAATACACTTAATCTCCCAATTCATCCTCGGGCTTGACGCTTTGGAAGAATTACAATGCTTAATGATCTCACAGGATGCCTTGAAACACATTGTTCCAGTACGAGCCTTCCGCCGACTCGATCTCACCGCTTCCCCTGCCCACGCATCTTGTTTGGTATTTCTCACAGTTCAACACCTCCGCCATATATGTCTGCGCCTGAACAACGTCCAGACTACACGTGACCTGGTACAATTGCTTCGAGCACCTCTAGAAGCTCTGGAACTCACATTTGAACGGCAAGACTCGTGACGTGAGCTGCTGCAGAACTTATTCCAGGATACTCTGGTCGCCTCGGATCAGACAGCTACCTCTTTAACACGTTATCCACTCTCAGAAACCGTTGACGACTCAGAAGACAATCCCTTGCTGGTACTGTTAATCCATGATTTCCGACCATTATTTCAGCTTCGCAACCTCGCCCTCCCCACCATAGATGTCCAGTGTGCCATCAGTCTCGACGACGCTGGCATGATCGAGATGGAAGGGGCTTGGCCTATGGTTGAGGTTCTCTACTTACCTCGACTATATAGGCTAGACGACTCCAACCGAAATTACTCCCGTTGGGCCCATCAGTCTGTTAACATTATCCAAAACTGACCAAACTGGGTATTGCCGTTGATTTTACGATGCTTCCTGGACGCCTCCCCGCTCACCCTCTCAACACCAGCATCATGCTACTGGAGATTGGAACCTCCCCCATCGACAAATCAGCTGCTGACGCAGAATTGTTGGCGCACATCATGGCAAATGTGAGAAGCGCGGTCGGCTTCGTTCTGCAGGACACACAGCCGATGCGACCACGTACCACGAACGCTAGGTTCGCGTCAGCTTCCTTTTGTCTAGCAAAGGGGAATGATCGGAAGAACGACTTGCCACGGGATATCTCTGAGGAGAATTCCACTTGTACTTTACGGTAAGCAGGTGCGTTTCTTCCAATTTTCTATGTTGATTAGCATCTGCCAGTGCTTTGCTCCCTCCGGGCCAGATCCGTTACTAGTCTTCGACTCAACCCGACCCAAGTTCTGACTTAATATTGACGCCTACTCGGTCGCTTCGCGAGCTTCTCCTTTCAACTCGGTCCATTTCGCTGGCGAGGTCCCGTCCTTGGACCCGAAAAGTACGTATGTATCATGTCCACGAAGCGAATTCAGTCTCGTTAATCTTTTGTATTCCTTATTATTTGCCTTGAGATCACGGCCCGATGGGGGATATAGTATACTTGTAATTCTAATCCATCTGAAGTCAGAGGCTTGCAAGCTGTTATCGACAGGGCCGTTGGTCAACTTGAAACCTGGCAGTATGTGCACACGGTAGCCGTTCAAGCGATACCACACATACCCGCCGGAGACAAGAGTGAAAAATGGCACGAGCCCGTAGCTGTTTCTACAGGTATCGAGGGGAAGCGACGAGAAGGACTTGTCCACGTCTCATTGTAGTACCCAATCCTCAAACAAAACGTGAAAAGCTGAATGAGAAATACGTAGTCCAGTTGACTGCCAATACTCTCTAAGACCCTGCTGACGATTGCCAAAGTCTAGCTTGTACATATGAATGAAACAATCCCCTAATACTTGATCATCATCCTCAGTGTTCATGGGTAGGCCCATTGTAGGCTGTGCGTGATCCGTCTCGGGTGTACGGTCTATTGGCGTCGTTACGTCGAACGCTTGCGTGTGAGTAGGCATCCGTTGAAATAGAGGACCTGAGGATTGGCAACGTTGACGCCGAAAGCACAAGGGTTATAGCACTGAGCGAGGAATGGGACCCCACTGGTGAGGTGACTGATGGTGCATTAACACGAGTGAGCAGATGAAGAAACGACGAGGAAGACGGGGAAGGCGACAGAACACTGAAACGGAGCAGGTGACGACGTCGGAAGCCCAGAATACACGGAGGTCTGCTAATCGGACTGTGGATCGGCGCTCATGGCAGCAGATTTGCCTTTGTGCCGGCGATATTCCTGTACCACCGCTATTTCTTCCGGACACAAGACGTCTTTGAGTCGTCGATATTCTTGTAATGCCGCTATTTCGTCCGGAGACAAGACGCCCCGCAAAGGGGGATCAACATCCTCTGGTGAGGAATGCAAGGACATAGGAAGTACGTTGTCCAGCACGGGGGGAAATGGGGACGTCGTGGTTGCATTTGACGAGGAAGCGATGCAAGATGTAGTCGGAGCGACCCCAGGGGACAACAAATCCGTGTGCACAGACAGTGGAATAGGGGACCCAGTCGAAGAGGAAGCCATCGTAGCCACCTTGTTGCTTGCTGGTTGATTAGGTGGTGCTGCGGGTGGCGGGATTTGGCCCGAAGGAGAGCTGCGTATCTGTATGATGTTAGGTATTAATTCCAAGGTTGAAAAATGAATGAGAACATGAACGGACATGGGAATTGTTATCAGCCGAATCTTTGTATTGGCCATCTGCTACATAAGCAGGCTTGCCATCAGCACAAAAACCGACCAGCAACTGAAGAAAAATTCACGGTGACAAAAACAGAGCAAGTTAACAACCACCCTGCAGAAAGACGCCTCCTCATCGTCGATACGCTCGACATGCGAGTTAGAACTTGAGCTTGGACTTCTGGGGCGATGATGCTGTTGTTGCGAAGTGCCACTAGTATTGGTTGTCGATGATCGTGCCTGCAGCTGCTTCTTTTTGAAGAATCCCTTCCACCTTTTCCTCGGCGGACTAGGCGCCGTGGCCACACGCTATGCAAAGAAATGTGGTTGTCAGATCGTCGAAGTAGACAAACCGAGAAAGACCCAGATGCGTACATGATCCATGTGTCCGTATGCGACATAGGTTCTTTTCACGCGAGTTGGTGGTTGTGAAGTGGATCCGTCGCGGCGTCGCATGATTCCCTGACGGATTGGATCAACTTGATCACGAAATCGTGGTTTGGCGTGGTTTGCTTCGGCGGTAGGAGGGGAAGTGGATGCACCGACGATGTCATCTGCAGGAGCGGGAATTCGATCGGATTGCTTTTGTTTCCCCTTATCTATTGCATTGAACTCTGGGGGAGTGATATCCGGTTGCGGCTTCAACTGGTGTCAGCACGATCACTCATTACGGTGCGAAGAAGCTCTCTTACATCTATGGGAGGTTCTGTGGCTGCTCCCTGGACAGCTAGTTGACTGTCTGGCTGTGTTCGCGTCTGTCCAGAGGTAGATTACATCGTTGGCGAGTAGCGACGAGGAAATGGCTGCGAACACACCTTATCTTTTCCATCTTTCTTCCTGCTCGTGAATAGGTTACCGACCTTGGAAATGATCTTCTTCTGGGGTAGTTGGATTTCTAGATGTGGTGCGGCTGCCAGTGGTGGTGCCTGTGAAAGTCGTATGAGAATATAAGCGAAAATAGAGTGAATGCACGAACGATAGGCAAATCCTCAGTGAAAAAGCTGCCGTACACTGCGTCGGCTGTGTCGTCAGCAGGTACTACTGCAGGGCCCTGAAGGAAGAATGAGTGCGGCTCCTTCGCTGTGGTGACGGAATGACTGACATCCAGGAAGTCGCGTAGCGAGGATGATTCGCTGGGACGCCTCTTCAATGCGGTCACTCCCTCTGCGTCATCCTTTCCTGCCAGTTTCTTGCCCTTCTTGTTGTCGTTGGTGCGTTGCGCGTCTTGCTCTTCTTGGGGCTGCGGCTGGAGTACAATTTAGTGACTGTGCGTTAGTGGAAGTTAAGTTCGTGTAGATTTGAGATGCGCATACGTCGGACAGCTGTTGTGAGTTAAGATTTACATCGTCGACCTGCATGAAGGTCCATGAGTTGACGAAGTTTGGTGAACAGGTGGAAACATGGGCACGTACTGTGTCGTTCGATGTTGTTGCTGTGTTCCCGAGGAGCGACAGGGGAATGATACCCTTCAGGCTCCAAATGCGAACCTTCTTGTCGTGTCCTCCACTGACGAGATGAGTGCCATTAGGTGAGATTGCCACGGACTGTACGTCGTCGTGCTGAAGAGCAGGACCGAGTTGTTGATGTGTCGTTGTATCCCAGAGACGGACTGTCTTGTCCAACGAGCCAGATACAATGAATTTGCCATTCCGTGAAACTGCGATAGAGGAAACAATGTCGTTGTGGCGATTCCATTCCGCGAATAGTAAGCCAGTGGATGAATCAATGATTTTGATGGAACCGTCCTCACAGCCGCCGATGAGTCGCCAGCCATCGGGAGTCCATCCGAGTGAACATACGCTCACTTCGATGGGCGGGATGACCTGTTCGGCGGAGTCGCTTTGCCAGATTCGTATATCTGTGTTGTCACAACTGGCAATCTGCCTGCCATTTGGAGATACGCGAACCGAGTAAACCCAGTTCGTGTGTCCTGTGAGACGTGCAAGTCGTTTTGCCGTTGTTGTGCTCCAAACAATCACTGTTTTGTCATCTGATCCACTCACAACCCTCGCCGAATCCGGGGAGAAATCCAACGACCAGACCCGATCCGAGTGCCCCTCCAACTCGACGACCTTTTCGTGGGTCGTTGCATTCCAAAGTCTCGTCTCGTTAGTTCCTCCAGTCGCTATCCATCTTCCATCACCTGAAGTAGCAACTGCCAACACCACATCGCCCGTGTCCATCACTGTCCCCACCTTACGACCATCTTCCACCCTCCATGCTCGAACACTGCCATCCCAAGAGCCACTGATCACCTGGGTTCCATCGGGCAGAAATGCGACCGACTTTATCCAATCTCTATGACCATGTAGCACCAATGGCGGCAATGGGGGCCCTCTAGTAACGCGCCAGTACGCATCCCTCGCCGCGTCGTAAAGCCGCGACATGTTTATCTGTGACCTGCCAGTGATATAGAGAAAGACAGAAAAGGGGACGGTTGGCGCGGTGTGTTTCGGGACCTTGTGGTACGTCGTGTCCGTCTGTTTTAACCCATGGCCCCGTGCATCATGTTAACCACAGCAAGCCAGGCACACGCAGCCCCCTCGTGGGCTTGGGCGCCAATCTTCATCATATCAATCAACAACGTGCGCCTATCCACCGATGTAGAAGCCAATTTGTCGGGTTCTGGTAAGTAGTAACATGACGCCGTGCCCATTGATAGGCTCAGATATGTCAACGCTGTAGTGCAGTCGCAAGCGCATGCTTGGAATACGGACGCTTCGATCACAGCCAACCATCTGCGTGGAAGCCGTTCTAAAATCGTCTGCGATTGTCAGGCGATCACCTTGGACCGAAGAAAGGCTGAACGTTTTCGCTATTCCATGACAGTCGCAGGGTCGAGCCTGCCAGTGCTAAGCGTCACCTTCTACGTGTAGAAGCCACCGAAATCAGGTCACTCTTTCACGTTCCAGTTTCTCACTGCTTGTCTTGTTGTAGAGTCACGGTTCTATCCTTCGGACTATTGATACATGGTCGAATCCTGCAAAACGTTGCTTCCCTAATCACCTCCACAGCTATCCAAACACCCCCCAAGAGGCGGTCGTCATACACGAAACGGTTCGCGTGCGTGTTTACCAGTAGTACGTGCCCTACCAGCATCCTATTACGTTACCCTCGATGGACTTACTCTCGTACTCGGGCAGCTGAAGGTGGTGTGATCCCCACTACTCGAGCTGTACATGCGACGTTCGGCACGGCTTCACGTCCAAACAGAATCTTCTCGATCCCTATCACTTCCGTCAATCGCTCCGCTGCGAGTTGGGGACGGGGATGACATGATGGCAATGGCCCGAGGAGGACGGGATTCCAAAGGAAGTACAAGAGGTCCAGGGACGTCAATATTTGTTGACATTCGTGGATGGTTCCTGGACGTGCCTTTGCAAAGTGGTGACGTGGGATGGCGGCGAGAGTCTATTGTTATGTCCATTCCAAGGAGAGGACATTGAAGTATCGAGCAATTTTTGGTAAGTAGAAATATGTCCAGACAGAAATCGGCTGATGTTATGTAGCGCGGACACCAGCCAGCTTTTTTCGTGTGGGCTCCTATCACGAGAATAGATGTAGAGACATTGTATTACTCTCTCTTCTTCTATCCCTCGAGCTCCCGAGTCCTTCTAGCCTTACCCTGCTACCGAGAATCTGAAGCCTGCCTGAACGTCGAACGGCGTTCAGCAATTTTCCAACAGCAAAACCAACGAGACTCCGAGGAGGCCCATTTTGGTCGTTGGTAACCCGCAAAACACCGCCAACTCGCGGTGATAGTCTATGCTATGCCAGTGTTTAGGGATAAGACCCTATTGTATCGTCAGACACGTGTGCAAGACACTGCAGTGTAACTTAAGTGATACCCGTGCCGTATGTACATCGTATGTCCGCAGGCCATAAGAACAGAAAGTTCAAAGAGTCCTTCCCACCTCCCTCGACCGCCCAGTGTCCTTTTCGAAGCTTCGTCACCGCTGGCATTTCGTCCATGCTAGGATCGACTACTGTGACGAACTTGTCACTGGGCCCTCGGCCAGCCCTTCATCTTGCAACTGAGTATACGCAAAACCCATACACTTGTCACGCGCCACGACGGGGCACTATGTATATCTCCGACATTCAAGCTATGCAGGTGGTTATATGTGCTACGTCGACATATTGGGCATACTATTACTAGTAGTAGTCATCTAATGTTACTGCGATATTAGAGTTGCTGTGGATGTATTTCTGGAAGGAGCGTGCGTGAGATAATGGATAGAAGCTGCGGATTCCGATGGTCCGGCAAGCTCCGTGAGCCAGGCTGGATTTGATCGATCAGTAATCAATCGCGCGATTAGTTGTCAGGATTTGGTTTAGTTTCTGGCCCTTAAGACACTTGGTTGGCTGTGGCCTTGAATCGTATAAAGCTTCGAGACGGTATCCACTCCCCTCGGGCTTGAAGGAAACTTGAACCTTTGTATATCGCATAACTCGATCGAGCAAGTATGGTGTGTCCTGCTCTGCTGCATTCTGATTTGATGGTTACTGACGATGTACGGTTCCGGGCAGGGAGAATACCACTTCAATGTAAAGGTACGCTACGATGAGAGCGGTAATGAGGAGAGATAAGATGGTGGTGCTGATGCAGGGGTTCGCTCGTAGATGACATGCGGGGGCTGCTCAGGGGCAGTCGAGCGGGCGTTGTCGAAAGTCGATGGTGAGTCCAGAGCGTGAATACAAAAATGGATGCAGCTTTGCCCTGACACGCGGACGGTCACGGTCAGGTATCACCTATGATGTGAACTTGGAGAAGCAGGAGGTGATAGTGAAGGGGGATGTCCCGTACGAGACCGTCTATGAGAAGATCAAGAAGACGGGGAAGGAGGTGGGTTGGCTGCTGGCTGAATGACGTGGTAGACGGATACTGACTGATGCTCGTGGTCGCTGTTGTCGCTGTTGTGGACGCTACAGGTTATTTCAGGCAAGGAAGTCACGGTAGTGGCATAGGAGAGGGGGTGGCTTCTGCTTCTGTGTGCCTACATATAAATAGTGCATCTGTTGCAACGGGCGATTACTGTAACAATACATGTTTTTTATTACAAGTCTACTATGGGTTCGTGTCATGTACTTGTTGAATATCCATTCGTCGCTCAGATGACATGTGTGGACTCGATCGATGAGTAGGGTGTCGGCAACTGCGAAATTCGAACCTGAAGGAGGAGTTGAACGGATCGGGAGCGTTAACGTCACGGTTGACGCCTTGAGGATGCGCCCTTCAAGTTTTAATTTTGGCATTTAGAACTGTGTGCTAAATCGAGACGGCAGCACGTGCAGATCCAACGACCATGACGGAGATGCCACGGGCCCACGGTTGGTGGTGACGGTGTGAGACGTCCATCATTGATATTTGCTGTTGCTCCGAGCCACCCGCGTCTCTCCCATGCCTTAAATTCGGATGAAGGTCAGCAGCAGAATTCGCGAGCAGATTAGACTAATCCTCTTCCGTTCGTTGGTTCCAACCACCCCTTCCAGATTCCACGCCCACGACCCTCATTCAGGGTGCCGCCTCCAAATTATTAACACATATATCCAGCCACCCATCCACTAGCTCTTTATTTTACCTTGACGCATTGTTCCCCAGTCTCCAGATCCGCCAGACTCCATCCCGTCACTCTTTTTTCCCCGTATGTCCTCTCCAGCTAGCCCATCCTCTACCCTCTCTTCCTTTCCCTCCAATCCATCCACCCCACCTTACTCGGATGACCTCGAATGGATCACGGCATACATCACCATACACTCCCTTAGTCCTCCCAGTCGGCGCTATTCTTTTCTGCTGTGGATCGCAGTCGTCCTCATATTCCTCGCCTTTGCAGTCCTTCATTGGACTGGTTCCCGGTGTGGCTTTTTTGGTGCATACTGGTCAAAATGGTCACTACCCCGTAGAACCTGGAGAAAGAATCGCTCCTTGGCTGCCGCTCGCCAACCCAAATCTCTCCCATCCAACGCACAACTACTCTCCTTGTTTCTCTTGTTCTCAGCATCATTTGCCCTTGCTTTCGTCGGCCCAGATTATCTTTCTCCTCACCTCAGGGTCTGGCAGATCCAAACCCGTCATCTATCACTCTCTACACACCAATTATACGACACATCTACCTTCCAGCCATATGTCCCCCAATATACCATCTCAAAATCCTTCTGGTCCTCTGCTGCCCGGACTGGTCAGATAGCATTCGCTCTTTCGCCTCTTTGTGTCCTTTTCGCTCTCAAGGCACCTCCATTTGCCATATTCGCCATTCCTTTCATGATCCAGTTATTCTTCGACAAGCTTGCGTGGCTACACAGATGGTCTGGAAGGCTCATATGGTTGCTTACCTGTATCCACGTCGGCGTATGGAGCATCCAGCTCGCTCGAGATCGCAATCCAACTACTGGTCGCGTAGCTTATCTTTATGCCTTCACGTACTCCCCATTCATATACGGCTGGATCGTAGGCACTCCCTCTTTCCGTCTTCATTCCTGAGAGTACTCACTCCTCCACAGGCTTTCGTCATCCTAACGCTGATCATCCTCCTGTCCTTAAGTCCAGTCCGGCGGCGCTTTTACGAATCGTTTTACTTCATGCATATACTACTTGTACCCATGATGCTCGTCACCGCAGCTTTGCACCACCCCGCTGTCGGGTGGTGGTGTTGGGGCGCACTTGCCTTGTGGGCCGGGGAACGTTTATGGCGAGGGACCTGGTGGCTTTATTCTAATGGCTTCATGGGCGCGACTTCTTCCTAAGCCATTACGCTCCTTATCCCATCCCAGGCCGTCATCGGGGAACTCCTGGGAGATGGACTGCGTTCGTAATTCCAGTGTCGAGACACTGTCGCTTCATCGTCCTAAGAATGACATTCTCAAAAGCCCACCCAGTCCTCTTAGCCCTTACTACAACAATGACAAGAGTCCTATGTCCCCGAGTACGCCCACGCCTACATCTCCCACTCGATTGTCACCTGCATTCTTCCACTCCGAGCTAGATCTTTCTAGGTCATCAATATCTCGCGGATATCTGCCTCCCCTTGGTTATGCACATGCAGAGCTGTTGTCGGGACGGACGGTACGTCTGCGACTCATCACGCCGAACTTCCTCTCATGGGCACCCGGGCAACATTTCCTCCTCAATATCCCATCCGTATCGCGGTTGACCTCACATCCGTTCACGTGTGCCTCCGTGTGTGACGAAGAGTCCCCGACAGATGAAGGCCGCACGATGGTGTTCCTCGTACGCGCCAGAGGGGGGTGGACGCAGGATCTCTGGAACCTCGTGACGCGCTTGTCAGCCGAGGGTTCGCCCGGGGACGCACCTGCAGCCCTCGGCGCGCCGAAACGCGGTGTCCTCCTGCGGGCGTATGTCGACGGCCCTTTCGGGAGCTCCAAGCGCGCGCGATGGGGGAATTATTCGACCGGCGTGATCATCACTGGTGGGTCGGGCGTGAGCTTTGGGCTCGCGTTGCTGCAGTACCTGTGTTTGTGTCTGGCGGGGAGGGACGGCAGACATCTTGGGGCGCGTCCTGGTGGGTGGGGCTGGAAAGGCGCGGATATGAAACGCGTGCGGTTTATCTGGCTTGTTCGCGAGTATTGTGAGTGTCTGACGAGGTGGGGCGCGCGGGGGAGTTTTGCGCTTTGGCTGATGATGACGATGAATATGAATATGATGCTGATATCTACCCCGCCTAGCTCACCTCCAGTGGTGCGCCTCCATCATTCGTCGCTGCATGTCCATGGTCCCACCGTCCGCCCTCCAAATAGACATCTACGTGACGAACTTCAAGCCAGTCCTCGTCCTCCAACCTCCCCGCATCCCCTCCCCACCACAGGCACATCACACAGACCGCCTGTCTACAACAGATGAGCTGCAGCCCCCACACCCCCGTTTTGCGCGCGAGAACCGCACGCGCCCGCGCTCGCACTCCGCCGAGTCTGAGGAGAGCCAGGAGACCTACGGGAGCGACGTCGACCTCAGCTACTACATGGGCGAGGGCGAGAGCATGCGCGAAGTTCACGGCACCTGCCGTCGAGGCGCTGGATCGTGGTGCCGTGCACGCGACGAACATCCTCGAGCTGACCAACTTCGATGGGGACGACGACACGGCGCTGCCCGGCGAGGCGCGTCTCGAGCCAGACGGTGCGGAGGGAGGGGAAGCTTCGGAGGCTGCACTCGAAGCGGGGGGGGGCGGGGGCAGGGCCGCAGTCCAGCTCCCTGCTGCTCCAGCTGCTACTCCACGGCCTCCCGCTCCCGGCTCTCGTTGGTGTCTGAGCATTCGACGGACCGGTTACTTCCCTCCTCACCACTCTCGGCACGCGACGGTCGTTGGCGCCGTCAGAGCGGGATTCAACGGTTCGGCTCGTGTTGTCGGTGCCAGTGCCACCATTAAGATATTCTGCAGACGGCGGTAACCCTTGCACGCCGTCGACGTCGCAGACCGAACTCCCGATGCCGCTCCCGAGCCCGCCCAACTCGGACGTGTCCCGATCCTCACCCGTGACGCCCGACTCGCAGACACAGACGCAAACGCGAACGCGAACGCAGACGCGCTTCGAGATGGACGACGACGAGGCGCTGGACGTCAACGTCGTCTCCGAACACGCGCGGCCGGGGAAGCCGAAGCTGGACAAGGTGCTTACGGGAGGAGGTGGAGAGGGCAGGAGGGGCTGTGATCGTTGCATGTGAGTTTCTTGTTTCTCGTTTGTTGGATTCTTGGTGCTTGTCTTGTTCTACCCGGGTGTGGGTTTATTCTGTTGGGTAGTTGTGGCGATGTGGTGTTGAGCTTAACTCGTTGAACTTGACCGATGCTGACGTGCGCGCGAAACCGACCAGGTTGTGGGCCCGCGTCTCTCAATGCGATGGTGCGCAAGATCATAGCTGCGCAGATCGATCCGGCGCGGATACGCCGAGGCGACATGCGTGGATCTATTGCGCTCGTGTCTGAGGAGTTCGAGTACTGACTGATCCAGGGCGCCGAGTTATCTCTCTCTCACTCCCTCTCACTCTCTTTCCCTCTCCCTCTTTCCCTATCTCTCTTTCCTATCTCTCTTTCCCTATCTCCCCTTCCTTTTCTTTCCCTCCGACATTTGTTCCTGTCCAATCTCGAACTAAATGTGGACTTTCACCGCGACACCACCACGTCAAGCACCTTCGCTTTCGCAATCTAAAATTCAAGTTGGGACAAATTACTTCCATGTAAGTAGAATCAGGGCTTGGGGTTGCCCAACTTCTTTTTTTTTTTTTTTTGCATATTGGGATCTGTAGCTGTTTGAGAGGCCTCATGCATGGATGTTGTTACATAACTCCCGGCATCACACTTACCATACCACAAAATTCGCGGGAGGCAGATATTACTGTAATATCACTTTATTCCTTTATTCTCTCATAATAATACCATGGTTCTGAGTGCTACGTTGTGCATTTAGTCGGAGAACAGTGTAATAGGATATAATTATAATTCGTGTGCAACGCGGTAAGTAGGCAGGTACTATGGATAACTATGCAGGCGAAGTCTGCCGCAAAGGGGCCCTTTGCCGTTATTTCCATGGTATCGTCTTGAATCGACACAGCGATTCAAGACGATGTCATTGAAATAACGGCAACATATGATTACAGTAAAAATTGACCTTCGGTTCAACTTCATGATTCGGTTATTTCAACCAGATCGAACCTTCTCCGTGATCTTGCATTGGCCAGCAACCCAGCATCGTTGATACCCAAACTAGCCACGGCCACTCTCCTCGCAATGTCACCATCGCAATCGACGAGTAGCAGGGTATACCAAATGTCTCCACCGATGTCCAGTTCACTTTCCCGCGCTAAAAGCACGAAATCCTGGTCCTTTCCATTACGCTTGTTGATGACCGTTTTTGCATTAGAGCCGTAGAACCTCAGCTCGTGCTTCCCGAGCTGCACCTTGAAATTCGACCAGGCAGCGTTCGTAATTGGCTTCGTGTCTGTCTTCGACATCTTGTGGCATTCCTTCTAAATCGCTGTCGGGACACGACTGGCCTCTGGTCTTCTTGAACTTCATCTGGATGCTTATCCCATCGATCAGCAGAACGTCGGGGTCGATTTTCTCCGGCAGCGTACGGGGGCTCCTCGAGCATAGTTTTGGCTATCAGGAAGACTGGATCGCTGTTCCGATCTATCTTCTTTGGGATCCAAGGAGCCACTTCTCGATCGTCTGTTTCTGGTGACAAGAGTGAGGCTGTAAGTGAGAAGATCCGCAATCTACAGTCAAGAAGTGCTGTCTTTACCTTCGCTGTCTTCAAGACTGCTCGTGTCGTGGAGCCAAGAGGGAGTGGAAGTCACGTGGTTCAGCATCAGTTGTCGATTCCATAAGCACTTCCCAGATTGTCTGCAACGCTGCTGTCAAGCGATTGATCATTCTCGCTCCTCGTCGCCATCGTCCTCATCCTCATCCCCATCTGTGTCCGTGTCAGGTTCGTCATCCTCTGTGCCCCTGTCCGGTTCATCATCATCGCTACATTCCTTTACTTCGCCCTCCGGAATCCATCGAACGGGGTCGAAATCATATATCAGCTCCGGCTGACCGTCAGCGCGAGCTTTCCATGCACGCAAGGGCGGCAAGTCCTCTACCGCCCCTCGCTCTGAACGAGCACCCTTCGCCAGGATGGGCTTCACCGTGCCTTCCCACCCTGCCCAAGACCAAGAGGGAAAACCGACCCGTCGACGTGGTTGGTTGGCATGAGTCCATAACAGCGCACGCGGAAGTTCCTGCACCGGAAGACCCTGCACAAAGCCTCGCTCGTAGTCGGTTTCGGTCAGGCGCGTGAGCACAGCGGAGAATGCATGGATAGAATCGACGTCATTTCGTCATCTTCTTTGAGGTGTACGTGTAGATGAGTTTCATGTAATTCTTGAACATAGCATCTGCTGTCCTCGCGCCTCTGACGAACCGCAGAGAAAGATCGGAAAGGGTCTCTGAGGACACCTTGTCCGAAGATACGCTCGATCTCGTCATCAATGGTCACTGTCTAGATAGGCTGGCAACTTTTCGTTTTGGCGTTGCTCATCAGATTGTAGATGGAAGGGAGAGTTGGAGTCGTCAAGGGATTCGCAGCACTGGGCGGCGTTGCACTCGAAGTAGACCTGGTGTCTCGTGAAGAACACACGCCGGGGTGAGAGCAATCCCTCCTGGAATGTCCACGCCCTCTTCGCCCAAGGTGACTGCGAGAGCTGGTGAGACAACGTTGGCATCGTCGACAGCAGCCTTTTGCCGTCAATCTCGCAAGACAGCTGAGGGATGACATTGTCTGATGTGCCCACGCGCGGTATCCTGCTCTGTGCAGATTGACCTGAAACACAGATGATGCTAGCCCACGCTCCGTTGTAAATGACGCTCATGAGACCGATTTGCACAACCTTCTCTGCCTCGTTGTCCTGTTCGATGCACAACGAGTCGACCCAGAGGTACCGCTTCCCCAGGCTCTGCGTAACGACCATCGCATCTTCGATGGTTGCAGGGAGGCTGACAGCTGGCAGCACGTCTCCGAGTTTGTAGCTGTGTTGCACCACACCACCCCAGACGTAGCTGAGGGTGATGTAGTCGCAACCTGACAATGGATACATGACGATCTCGCGTGTTTCTGCATCGAGAAGCTTGATCTTCCTGAGGTCCTCTGACCAAGTAGGCCAGCAAGTTATATGATGGAGGTCGTCGCACCGATGAAGCCAACCTTTGATCATGCCGTAGTCGGGGGCGGTCGAGCCCACCTTCTTTAATCCCAAGGCCCCAGAGCCTTCCCCACTTCCTTGGAGGATCTCCTCCACTCCGATGGCATCTATAGCCCAGTCCACAAGTACCGCTCGCGCGTATACCTCTTCAATAGAGTTGATCACCGAGGTATACAAACATTTTGCGTAAGGTCCTTCTCCTTTCGCATACTCCGGCCACCGTAGATCGCGCTCTAAACGGTTCATCGTCCATCCCAGGACTAGAACCAGCTGGCATTTGGGACCATGAATGGGAGCCGTGATGTCACGGAGATCGTCTCCAGCGAGGCAGGTGATATCGAAGATTATGCGGCATAAGGGGCATGTAGTGAGAGCTGAAGAGTCACGAGATGACCCAGAGTACGTATTTGGCTTATCTTTCTCTTCGCCCTGTTGGAATGATCAGGGTCTTTGTCGTCGAGTGTAAAGGGAAGGGCGGTCGCGAAGCAACTGAGGATGTTCTGGTGCTTGCACCTCTGACACAACGATTGAGCTGACGATGCAGCAGTAGGAGAGCTCGAGGTATCGAAGGTGGCTGATAAGCGCGCGGTTTCAAGGTTGACGGGGAGTGTCACGCCAGAGAAGTCGCCCTGGCGTTTGCCCTGCGAGAGATATGGACATGATTGTATGACGTGGCCAACTTGTCTGCAGATGAGGCACAGACATGCTGCATGCTTTCGCAGCGCGCCTTTTAGGTTGAGGAGAAGACGAAGATTTGGAAGCCTTGGCTTTGCGTGGCATCTTGCCACTACTACTACTGTGGGCTTGTGGGCGAAAATATTGCCTTTGAGAGGTAATTGTAGGGTAAGAAATTGATAGTCAGATCGCATAACCCAGACTGTACTTGCCTCTCCGCGATAGATGTGAGCTGAACGAGATGACCGCTTTGCTTGAGTGGGTGATTGTGATCGATGGGTACAGGTGCCGAGAGATCTATTGCAGTGTCACCAGGTGACTATGGGCGTCAGACCGGGAGGCCAAGTTAGAGGCTCGATCCGGAATTGTCAGTGGCAACGAAATGGACACTGAGTATGAAGATTGATGTAGACGTCAGTGCCTGTACTGGAGACACCAAGTTCAAGACACGAGTAGGTCTTTTCTACGCATTCCCTGAAGCCCCTCTGCCTTGTCCCACACGACGATCTCTAGACAAAAATCCCAGTGGAGACAACAGTGCCCCGCCAGATGCTGGCGCAACACGGGCTCCGAAGCCCTACGATTGAAACTTCATTGAACGACGAAGACGGAGGCGTGATACATGTAGTTAACACAACTCACGAGTCACAATGCATAAAAGTAACCAAAATGGTTATGCAACTGCATCTTCACAACGACGTTCACCGCCTTGAATTCGTCGCTGACAATTGGATATGTATTCCTCTTATTTCCTTTCCCCATCAGGAATCAAATCGCGCTCTAGGAAAGGGAGTTGTCGATCCACGCATTAACTGGCTGTACACGATAGCAAGCCTTAGGCTGTGCACGAGATTTGACAGCACTGTGAAGAGCCCTGGACAATGGACATTGAGATAGAGGCGGATATACGACAATCGTCACGGTGGATCAAGATAGCATCAAGCTTCAAGGAGGACATTGAATTGTGGCTGTGTGGACTCTGGAGCCAGATTTTGTTCCATACATCAACAAACTGTGCTATGTTTGAGCACCCACAATTTTTGTGATACACAGATAACCGAGTACTGAACAATACAGGCCAGGTTGACTTATGCTTGTATCACTTAACGCATCTCACCAGCATATATATCATTGAGGATATCTCGTCCACAGCTATCACTGACCTGGCTGAAGCGCTGATCTTTGGACCTCTTGAGGCACATCCTGGCGAAGGCTGGTGTTGTCCATCCATCCACTGGCAGCTTCCAATCGACCACGCCCAATGGTTTCTCCTTCGCTTTCTGACCAACACCTGCGGTACTTGACTGTTCTGTCGCTCATCAGCCGGTTCCTCATCGCGACACTGATCACATCGTCAGCCTCCCTGCTCCCGTTGTTCGACAGTTCTCCACGGCTCCTCCATGAACGACGCAGTGCCACTCTGGACTTCCTCGTTATTGCGGTGGGACGCTTTTCATTTTGCACACATTGCGAGAGAGGGACACTTCTACGAGCACGAATGGGCCTTCTTTCCTGCACTTCCGTTGGTTATGCACGCGTCTGGTTCCGTGCTGTCGTACGTCACTTCCGGGCAACGTTCTCCGGATTGGTCTGCCATACTTCTGGGAGGGGCGATTCTCGCAGCGCTGTTTGACTCTACTCGCGTCCTCTATCGTCTCTCGCTACACCATCTTCGTTCGCCATCTTCGGCGTTTCTGGCTACTGCGCTGTCTTTACTACCCAGCAGCCCCGCGACCCTGCGATTCGCGTCGTACAGCGAGCCGTTCTTTACCTACTTCTCCTACCGGGGAATGTTGGCGTGTGCACGTGCACAGTGGCTCTCCGCCGCTGTCTGCTTTGCCATCGCTAGTGCTTTTCGCTCTAACGGGATCCTTCTTTGTGGATTTATCGTGTGGGGCATGCTCGTGACGCCGTGGCTGTCTGCCCGGAGGGATCTTGTGAGTACTTGTTGCTTCTACTTCAGCACAGTCAGAATCAACTTCCTTGCAGCTCACCCCGTCACGGATACTATACTGCACTGTGCTAGTGGCGATGCCCCTCCTGTCATTCATCCATCACAACTACACGGGATACACGCTGATTCTGCACATCACCCCTAGGAGATCTCCCAGAGTGGTGCAGCAAGGGCTTATTTCCCTCAGTGTATTCGCACGTCCAGCTCAAGTACTGGAACGTCGGCTTTCTGCGCTACTGGGCGTTCTCAAATATCCCGAACTTCATACTCGCGGCGCCAGTGCTATTGAATATCTACGCATTTTGCGCGTTCTACCTGTCGAGGCTGCCTCGCATCGTCCCCCAGCTCTTGTCACATATCCCCCACAAAAAGCAACAAGAGATGCCTCACTTTTCCTAACGCCGTCTCTTCTCCCGCACGTCCTCCACGGGCTCGCGCTCGCGCTCGTACTCACGTTCAGCGCCCACGTCCAGATCGCGCTCCGCGTCCTCCCGTCGTTGCCCGTGACCTACTGGGCGGCGGCACGTATCCTGGTCGAGCGCCCGGCGCTGGGGAAGGCGTGGGTCGCGTGGAGCGTCGTGTGGGGTGCTTTGAGCTGTGTACTGTGGGCTGTGTTTCTTCCCCCGGCGTGAGTGGCGAGTGAGGAAGGTCAGGACAAAAACAAGGAGCTGCGTGAGCCCTTGGGAACGGGGTCGTTAGCGCATGGAGGGTCAGTACCGCTGAGTATTCGCCGATGGTGCTTTGTACGCTACGCTGATTCTAGGATTCTCCAGGAGGGTGACCCATGACTGCTGTGCAGTATCCTATATGTGTATTCATATTTGCCACCCTAGATTGTACCTTGCACTTTGACCACCGATTGCGAGATGGGACGGCCTCCCTAGTTTTGGTTGACGACATATGATGGGGCAACGATGATGGTAAATATTAGGGAGTTGCGCTGAGTTGAGTTCCTGACCTGGGTGACGGACATCGTTCGCTCACAAAGCACTTCCAATGGTCAACACACATGGTGAGATGGCCGAGCGGTCTAAGGCGCCAGACTAAGGACTAGGTCATTAGATGACCGAGAATATCTGGTCCGAAAGGGCGTGGGTTCGAATCCCACTCTCATCACTACTTTTTTTCCCTTGTGGCGTTCCTCTCCGTCAGAATATTTTGGCACTTTTGATGGACGAGATCAAGCGAGACTGGTTTTTTTTTTTCCTGACAGCTTCACACCTTGATAGAATCTTGGGAGCCCAGTGCACTCTACTGGTGGTAAGGTCATTGGAGGATTAGTCTCGATACTTAATCTCACATCATGATAAGTACTAGTAACCGTGCTGCTCGATGACTCGGATCAGATTGCCTGGATTTCAATCTGGTACCAGAGGGAGACCAGACTTCAATGCATGATCGTCCCCACAAACTCCACTGCAGTAGGTCAGATTCCCCATCTAGCATGCATCTATGGTATACGGTCACTACTTCTTTCTCGACACCACCACCAGAGTCTTGTATGGGTATTCGAACACGCCCTCACTCTCGTTGATCCAGATCCTCCCGTCACCCTTCAGCCACGATGGCTTTGATGTCCTCGACTACCTTTGACTTCTCGTCAGGCGGAAGGATGGCAATGTAACTCTTACTCATTGCGCGTTCCGTAGATTATCTGTTCCGATGCATCGAGGTGATACGCCCATTCCTTCTCTTCAGGCTCCTTAAAATTCTTGATGTAGGATTCTGTAGCGAAAGTCTGGCGCCAGAGACCCAATCGGAATTGCGGAGTGTCCATTTCGTGCCTCTCGATGCGATCGCGAAGCTGTGCAACCCAGCCAGCGGCATCTCTGGGCGCTCATCAGAAAAATGATCTCTCGGAAAAACCTTATCGACCAACCTATCTTCCAAGTTCCAGATGAAAGTAATCGCTCCATCTGGCTTTAGGATGCGAGCAAACTCGGTGCATGCTTTGCCATAGTCCGGGCACCAGTGGAAAGCCTAGGATGGCACGTCAGTGGTCAGCTATTAAAGAATGATCTGATGGAATGTGTGATGTGGCATGACATACCTGGGCGATGATGATGAGATCTGCCCATCCATCTTCGACGCTCGGGATATTATCGAATGTTCCATCGGAGATAGTCACCACATCATTGGTCATCTTCTGTTTGAACACAGCTCTCATCCCGGCACTGGGTTCTATCGCCTTCAAGGAGGCAATCTTCGTTTCATCACCATCGTCATGGGCCAAGAAGGCACGAGTGAATAGTCCCGTTCCGGCGCCAACCCTATCTCCCTTTAAATGACCGTGCACATGGTAGGGATGGTCAACATGGCCTTACTCGACTATGTTTAAAGGAGCTGTGGTCTTGGCAGCCTTCTTGATAAAGCTGACAGAGTCCTTTGGATAAGAAGGCCGCGCGCTGTTAAGTAGGTCACATCATGATCGTGAGTCACACTGCTGACGCTGGATGATACTCCGAGCTTACCGGTCATATAACTCGTTCGTTCCCGTACCAAACCCAACCTGGGCGACGGTATGTATGTGCGTGAGACATAAGCCTCGAAGACGTTGCTGGAGATGCGGCGCCCCTGCGAGCCAGGAGACAGATAACACGAGTCTGTCGTGGGTGTACTAGGCGAAACATCGAGTCAGTATTTATAACGCTGCAAGGCTCAACTATATCATGCGGTCCCGTTAGTGGTGACGGGTGCGAAATATTTTTAACAATGCCGACGGCCAAGTTGTGGGCAAACATCGAGATAACGATCATTTTATACGACAAATCCTCCAGCTCTGCATGGTGGTCCCAACTTGAAGTACTCTCTGTCGTACTAGATATATTTTGCTTGCCACTGCTGTAGATCAGCAGTTGCGAAAATCTGACAACTCGAGTCGACGTGGGTTCTCGAAAGGGGAATCACGTAACTTTCAATTAGGTGCAACTGAATTTCCCCATCAGGTTACCTATTTCTGTGGGGCCGCCCATTGGAATATTTGGCCATGGGCCACGATACGAGCGACAAACGCTCCCTTGTTTGAAAACTTCGGGTCCATATAATTCTGGATACTTCTCAGGCGCAAAATACCCTCACCTCCCGTTTATACCAGTCCACAAGGAAAGCGTATCATGTCCACTCGCGAGCTCAATCTCGAGCAAGACAACGGGACACGTATCATCACGAGGTTCAACGAGACGTCACTTACGCTTGAGACGAGTGGAGCAATAACAGCCGAGATCCCCACACAACCAACCTCCTCATGCTTCCAAGGTCTCTTCCCCTCCCGGAGCCAAGGTTACAGTCTCCTCTCCGAAGTTCCAATTCGCAATGTTATCGCTGCTACCTTCTCCAATGGGGTGGTGAGGCTGGCCTACTTGGCGCGCAAGGGGGAGAATCAGAGCCTACATATGACCCGAGTTTGGGGTTGCGTTAATGATGAGGATACCATGCTAGCAAAGGAGTGGTGCAATGCAATCTCCCAGGTTGCATACCAAGGTATGTACATTCCTAATTTAGCCGGACGCTATGATGTAGTGCTCATCCTATGCCTCGTCAACTAAGATGGTAATCCACCAAAGGTTTTGAGGGTGCTCATTAATCCTCACGGTGGCCCAGTATGTACCTTCCATCACCGTGCATTACCGTGATTTGCCTTCAGCTCGCAATCACTTGTAGGGGAAAGCTCGGCAAATATTCACACAGAAAGTAGAACCGATACTGCTTGCGGCAGGCTGTACGCTCGAAGTAACCTGTGAGTGTTATGTATTACTTTGCTTTGTCAAGATCACCATGTTTACATTTGCGACAGATACTACAAGATCAGGGCACGCTTCCGAAATTGCGCAGAGTTTGGATCTTCGCTACGATGCATTGGTCGTCATTTCCGGAGATGGCCTTATACATGAAGTTATGAATGGCCTTGCGAAGCATGCGCAGCCAGATAGAGCTTTTTCCATCCCCGTAGCACCCATACCCGCAGGCTCTGGAAACGGACTGTCGTTGAACGTTCTTGGTCTTCGTGATGGGCTGGATCCATGTGCGGCTGCTCTCAATGTTTTGAAAGGCACGCCTCAAATGTCTGAACATGCTTTCATATCTAATGCATTCTTTCAGGTCGGCCGATGAAAATCGATTTGTTTTCATTCACTCAGGGGAATCAGAGACGTATATCCTTCATGTCACAAACTATCGGTCTCATGGCCGACCTTGACATTGAAACGGAGCATTTACGTTGGATGGGTGACCTCCGCTTCATTTGGGGTTTTCTTCGTGGAGGTAAGCAAAGTCTAGCGACCTCCTGTGAAGAGAAGGTCTGACCAACTCTTTGTCCAGTTTGGACGCTCAAGACATGCAAAATGGAGCTCTCTATGAAAGTAGTCGAACAAGATAAATCAAGGATGGTAGATGCTCTGCGTGCACATCGCACGAGCGCGGCGAAAGGAGTTCCCCCCGTTTTGTCGTCACCCGATATCGCGCCTAGTGACGCCAAGCATCCTGATGGTCCAGGCTCTGGGGACGAGAACTGGGTGAAGTTCGATAAACCTATCTTATGGATGGTCGCTGGAAAAGGTCCATATGTTAGTCGGTATGTTTATTCAGCTCGTCGTCGTGTACTGTCTCTCATAGGCACCTCTTCAGTTCACTCATGCAGTTCCCAGTGTCTCATCCCGATGATGGATTGATCGATATTTCCATACAAGAACTTGTAAGCGCGTTTGTGATTCAGTCAGGTGTTGTCCTTACCTCACCGCGGATACTCACAGGTCGGTCGGAGGTTCTTGCTCGAGGCAATGGATCGGGCTGAAACTGGTCGTTCGTATTGGTTCAACTCTGTGTGTACTGGATATTTGCACGAGGTAGACATCCTGCTTATCCTGCTTACAGACCCGCTACTTCAAAGCTTCTGCCTACCGTGCCAAACCCCTTACTCCTCACGGCGTGCTGATGGTCGATGGTGAAGCGTTCCCATTCGAGGAATTCGAGATCGGGGTTCTGCCTTGTCGTGGGACCCTGCTCAGCTCCTACCCGCACTATGCGGTCGACTTCAATGTGATCGACGCGGAGGGTACGATGAGGGAAACCGTTTGATTTGTGGCTCTAGTTGTAATGCTGACATGTGAGCTGTGGACTAACTCCCGGGCAGCTATTTATGTACCGCTTTGGATAGGGAGTAGGATTATTGCTCTTTGTGCCCCCCGTTTATAATACTGTGCTTTTGTTTCTCTCTCGCATCTTCAATCTTGTTACGTCGCATCTAAAAAAGATACTTATTTCGATCATAGTACAACTCCATTCAACTTCAAGTTCTACCCGGTGGGGAAGTTGGTGGGAAAGCGTGACAAGTACGTAATGTGACAAACGCGATGCCATGTCGCGTGATCACCGCGGTCTGTTTAATCACGTGATGACTAATTTCGCAAGCGGACCTTGAAATGGGATTCGTGCCCCTTCATAAGGCTCAGCTCACGCCAGTCGCGTCTACCCAAACACTCTTACCCCTACCACCACCACTAAGCCGCCCTCAAGGCCAGCTCGTATAGATAACACTTCTGGTGCGTACACACTCACCTGCTGGTTTATCAACGAAGTTAATAGGGTGTTCCACAGTCCCATATCCTGTACAACTTGTAAATTCACAAATGGCACCCAAAGTGAGCCACATTTACCCTAATCACGTATCTTTTACTGATGATTTGTGCAGCCAGCCTCCACCGCCGGGAAAGCCCCAGCCTCTACCGCATCGAAGGCACCCGCCAAGGCTGATGCAGGAGCCAAGGCAGCGAAGAAGACTGCAAGCAAGTCGCAAGCCCCTGCTGATGGCGAGAAGAAGAAGCGCCGAAAGGTCCGAAAGGAGACTTACAGCTCTTACATCTACAAGGGTGAGCAGCATCACGCGTCGCGGGTGCCACTTGGTGCTGGGTGCTGACTCCTTTGTCGACAGTGCTGAAGCAGGTACACCCTGATACCGGTATCTCCAACAAGGCTATGGCCATCTTGAACTCCTTTGTCAACGATATCTTTGAGCGGATCGCAACTGAGGCATCCAGTACGCGTTTAATATGATCGCCCTGGTCCTAATGGGGTTCTAATCTTCCTTATCGCGCCACCCAGAGCTTGCCGCATACTCTAAGAAGTCTACCATCTCGTCGCGTGAGATTCAAACGTCGGTGCGCCTGATCCTTCCTGGTGAGCTTGCCAAGCATGCCATCTCTGAGGGTACCAAGTCCGTGACGAGTGAGTACACCATGGTTTGGTACTGTGATATGCAGCTGACCGCTATCTTTCAGAGTTCTCCACTGGGTCCAAGTAATTATATTTTGCATCACTGTGTTTTATTGTACCTTCCGTTTATTTGAGATACCTTTCCCCACGTCAATTTTGTGTGAAGACCGAGTATAAGTGGGCTGAGTAAAGAGCAGGGAACTTCTACGTATGTAGATCACTACTACAGTTGCGTGATGATCGAAGTAACTTGTGAACCGTAAGTGGAGTAAGCGCTCGAGCAGCGAGGGCTCATTAAATTCATCAATCATCAATCATTCCTTGTACCAAGTCAAACATAGATGTTATGGTCTTGGTCATAAGTCACTCAGAAATTTCTGTAACGAAACCGTACTGTCACCAGTAAGGCGATGTATGTAGGAGTATATTAACGTCGGGAATACAAACATCTATTGTCATACCACGGTATGTGGCGAAGTCCTAGGGTAACTGAAAGTTCGGGTTGTAGAGATATCTTAAATAAAAGAATGGAAGGGTAAAATATCCGTTTGCAAAAGTACATCGTCCATCGTGAATCGTGGTGTTGCCACATCAGAAAACCAACCAAAAATCCAAGAAAAAGAAAAAAAAAGAAAGTTCCTATAAAAAAAGTCCGTGATTATTATTCATGTGTTGTTCGAGTTCTAATCGTGTGCATTATTGACATGGACTAATGTGCGAGATGTCGGAGGGCGTGCAGGGCGGGGCTGATCGGTTTACGGGCGAGCTGTGAAACAAAAAAGAAGCAGGGTGAGTCAATAATGAAGGACGTCTGTGTTGCGGTGTGACATACAAAGCTGTTCCTTCCGGTAGAACCAGAAGTATCCAAGTACGATAACGAGCTGGCACACCAAGGCGATCCAGAACGGCGCTGAAGCCATCGGACTTCCTGTTGGTGTAACTCTTTTGTGAGCACAAGAGCCACGAAAAGCGAACCCTTCTACTTGCCTTGAAGGCCCTGCGAGAAGTCCCAGGTGCCAACATCGGGGAAGACACTGGCAGGTCCGATCCGGTTCGGCGCAGTCGCACGAGCGACCATGACGCAAATCGAACCAATCACTTGTGCCAAGGCCAGGGTTGCGCACACGTGCAGTCGTGAGAGTGTCTGACGGCCATGCGTGAGCATTTAGTTTACAAGTGTTGTGATATTTGACCCATACCTGAAGTAGAATCATTCCAAGACCCACACCCTGGATGGCACCCAACACCCCAAGCCAGAGCCACAAAGATAGTCCAAGATAGGGTCCTGCAGAACCGGCCCAAGGGATATAGAGCGCAAGAGAAGAGGTTCCCCACATGATCTGTAGAAGTTCCATTAAGGGCATCCATGGAGACAGTGAATTTATCCGACGTACCTGACACCATAGTGGGGCACCCAAACCAACCGCAAAGACAGGAAGAAGCCAGGTGTGGGTCTTGCTGAAGTACGTCAGAACGAACAACATCACAGCCCAGACACCGACAAAGAATGCGATGACGAGAAGCAGGATCTGCCAGGTGGGTATTGGTACGCTCCATAGGAAACTCCAGTTTCTGCCGTAAGGCTGTTAAAGGTGGTGAGACCCAGTCGCAGTGCACATGAGAAAGTCCTTACCCCACTCAGCCAGTAGTCACGAAGGATTTCAGATGCAAGGAACCTGAAAGCCATGAGTAAGGTGGCAGATACGTTCAGGGGATAGACACACCAAAGAACTAGTTTCCTGCGGAAGAGGGTCTTGAAGAAGCTGGGAACTTTAGGAGGCGTTTGACGATAGTAATCTTCAACCATGTCAGCAACAAGTCACTCCCATCATCAAGATACCCACCTGGGAGACCGTATAACATAAGGTATGCGAATCCAAAGGACACAAATGCCAGTGGCCAAAGAATGCAGATGATCCACCAGGGAGAGGTATTGGTGGGCTGTGCACCGTTCAATGTGCTACCCCAGTACCACATGGCAGCAACCCAGATCTGCTGCGAGCCTTGTACGATACATGCACGCAGCATCCAGACCTCAGTTGCAGCGCCCTATCGAGAAAACTGTCAGAGACGCTGAGACATTGACGAGCAGAAAATCAGCCATACCGCTTCTTCTCCAAAATTCAGTCCGAAGAAGAGGAATGCAGCAGCGGAAGCGACAGCATATAACCAGGTAGCAACATCCGCGATGATAGCGCGCGAGCTGTCGAGCGACGGAGACAAAGTCGGGACGGCAATCAAGAAGAAGGCGAGGCCATAAAACAGCCATGGTGCAGAGAGAACGTAGACGGAGGGTTTCAAGCGGAACAAGATATACCAAACGAGGGAGGAAGCTAAGAATACAGCACCGAGCACGTAGAGTTGGAGGTTATTTAGATAATTTTGCCCGGTGAGTAGCGTCATTTGATAGCTGTTGGCAGCCAACATCTACGAACGCCTGTCAGAAAGCACATCCCGAATGACGTCAAAGGAAAAGTTACCTGGCCAAGTGCGATAATAATAGTATACAAAGGCCAATCACCAAGTTTCCGTGCCATCACAAGCTGAACCCTGGTCATAATAACAATCTCGCCGCCCGACGGCAGTACTCCGCTCCCACCGGAAAATGGATGAGAGCTAGGTGAGGCAGGCGCTGCATATTTCATGAGCACAAGTGCAGTTGGTACGACCACAGGGGAAACACGTACAAGCTGGTCGAGAGCGATCTTCCACCGCAGACATTGCACCAGGGGTACTCCACACTGAATCTCGGTGTGACGAGATGTAACTTGCAGCACTAGAAAGCTTGTCCCTCCGCACCCTCTCGAAGAACGCTTCCTCAGATTTGACCAAGTATTTCTCGATCGATAGCTCTCCTTTAGAGTTCTCAGCACTCAACGCTTGAAGCTTTTGCACGAACTCTTGGGCGACGCCGCCATCGGAATCGGTGAACTTGGAACGTGTGAAAAGTCAGAACTGAGAAAACCCTGCAAGGAAAATAATGATAAAATCAACTCACAGAAGTAATGGCTTTATTGAGCGGGGAGTTCGACTTCTCTTCGACAAGAGAGCCAATCGACTCAGCCGAGGCTCTCCGAGAATGCGCACCGAATGGTCTTTGAGGAACCTCAAGGAACGGATCAGGCGCGTTAAGCTGTTTCTGAGCGATAATCCGGTTCGCTTTCTCCAGGAAATCATCAAACCCTTGTCTCCTGCTCATAGCAAGACTGTTGGACGCGAAAGGGTCTTCGTCAGACAGGTCTGATCCCGCGGACGACGATGTATGACCTAGTCCAAGGCGGGGTGGAGCAACGAGGAAGCTTTCGTCGTGAGGTGTCTCGACCTGACTTGGAACTGGTGAGACAGGTATGTGCCTCGGCGAAGACGCGGCGCTTGAAACATCCCACTCAGGCTGCGAAGGAAGCCCTTGGTGGACAGGATCCCAGTCCTCCGTCTCATCTACAACTTGAGGCAGGCTACTCGTGATACCACAATCTGACTCCCTCCATGCATTGGGCCCTGCGATTTTGCGACTGGTTTGGATGCTGCGTCTATGCATGTCTTCCATTCGTTGACGCCATTCGACGACCGGGAAGCGCTGTACAGCTGAGCGAGCACGTAGGATAGCCCTTTCTTCATGTGTTGACTTTCAGCGCCAGCTTGATCGTTTTGGCAAGCTGAGACAACATGTGGGCCGTTGAACTCGACTCCACTGGGAACCACTACGGAAGTATCATCAGCCCTGCCCAAAGCGCGGGTAACGAGTTTTGTAATCAACTCACCCATCCTGGCATCAAACCGAGACCACCCAATCGACTGCCCACACCAAGAGCACCTTTCCTGCCAAACTCGACAGCAACAAGTCCGAAAGGCTCATCACGGGAAGGAATCAACGCAAAGTCGGCACCGCTGAACAGATAAGGTGGAAGCGCCGTGAACTCGGGCTTCGAGTATACACGGTCAGGATACATCTCCATCAAACGGGCAAGCTTCTCCGCCGCGAAGCGGCCGTACAGGTCAATGACGGGGCCTACACACACAAGCTGGATCGACGAGCGTTTCTCGAGCCTACAACAAACCAAGTTTACATATATCAGCGCCAAGCACACGCGAGACACGAGGGGACAGAGAAATTGCTACGCACAGTGAAGGCATGACATCAGCGATGAGGTCTACACCCTTTTGTTTGGACCAGCGACCGACAAACACGAACAGGTCTGCGTCCGGATCCTGCCTGATACCGGCCCATTCCTGAGCCTGTCGTTTCAGCTCAGGACGCTGCGCTTCCGCGGCTTGGTCAACTACAACCTCCCGCATAGACACAGGGTTCTCGTCCAGAGCAGCAATATCCGTAGGATCAGGATTGGGCAACGAATCGACGTGCTTCAGTGTCCAGAGTGCAGGGTACCGCGCCCAGCTGCGTTTTCCGTACTTGTCAGAGACACCAGCAACACCAATGCTCTTCTGATGTACACTGATGAACGACGCGGCGGCGTGCAGAAGATTGAAGGTATTCCCGAACTGGACGTATTTCGTGCAGTGTTCCTTGCTGATATTGAATGCCGAACAGACCTCCTTCATCTCCTCCTTGGTGCGAAGCGGCCACAAGCCTTGGAATTCGGCGTTGTGCAGCGAGAGACAGACAGGTACGACCTTGGGCAGGAGGTATATAGGCACGAGCGCGCCATGGTAATCATTAATGTGGTATATATCTATGGTCGGGAATCTGCGAATAGTGGCCGCGACGGCCTGGTTCCACGTCGAATAGAAGATGGCTGAGCTAAGATCGTCCATGCGAGCGGGGTATGGATCCGATTTCGTCTGGGCGCGGAAAACGGGGCTGTCTAGCAGGACGTAGGTCATGTTGTCGAGGAGGTGCGTTTCAACCTCGATCAGGTATGGCTCGCCGAAGATGATGACCTCGATGGGTTCTGCGGGATCGCCAGCGGGGTACTCTATGTCCTTGACTTTCGGTACCACCCAGATCAGATCAACGTCCGTCATGGCCTTGCCCATGAGCGAGGACATGACTCCCAGTCCACCAATCTTGACTTTGAGCTTCCAGTCAAAGATCTCATATTCGAGAGTCGAGATGAGAACCTTGCGTCTCTTGTTCTTGTCTTCTGGCCACCCAATGATCTCGCCCGCAGGTTTTGGACGGAAGATCTTCTCCGACATGGGTGCACTGTCCCTGAGATCCGTCGCCGACTTGTTGCCCAGGCTGCCGATAATCGGGAGATATTTGCTGGCGCCCTTTGGCTGGACTCCGTAGCGGTTGTGACGAATCCCGTAGAATGACCACATGAATATGACCACCGCAAGAGTCCCCGTAATGACAGGAATGACCAACAACAGCGCATACATGATCGCGCCGACAGCCGCCTGACCACGGGGCTGCAGCGACCACTCCAGCGTCTGATCATTGATCATCAAGGCCCAAGCAAGCGCAGGATAAGGCGGTGCGGACATGTTGAGGTAATTTGGCGCGATCGTGTTGGGTGGAAGACGGTCCATTACGCCGTCCCCGTCCACATCACCATAGTAATAGTTGTCGTAGCCGAAGACGTTTATCTGGACATACGTTGGCCACGACGCCATAATCTCAAGCTCCCACATGCCATCGCCAACCTGGTCCATGACGGCCGAGATGCCTTGGTCGTAGCCCCAGTCATTGAACGGACCCCGTGCAAGGAACTGAGGAACGCGGCGCTGGACGTCATAGCCCACATCAGCATGCACGACGACACTCGCACTCGACGCTACTTGACTCCAATCTATTAACCAATCAGAATATCAATGTGACGCACAGGAAACGAGAGATGAAAGTAGCATACATTGCACCATGATATGCTGCCCCGACCACCACGTGTCCGAGTTGCTCACAATATCAGAAGGGATCGTCGTGACGTTTTCCCAGTTCGTCCAGTTCGTCCAAGTCAGGCCATAATTGCCAGAGTATCTGAACGAATCCGCTCCGTAAGCGTGGTGCGTGAAGGTGTACTGGCCGTCCGAATAGCTGAATGCGCTGTTGTCGTAGTCCGAGTCAGGGAATACCATGATGTTATCAGCCGCTCCCTTGCGCACGAGTAGATGATCGACGACCTGTAAGACCACATTCTCAGTATCCCATCCAATACCATCAACCAAAATGGACTCACTCCAGTAGATGCAGTCCCATCGCTCGTCGCCGGATTGGTCACCACGATCTCCAGAATCCCATCCGGTACGTTCCTCACAGTCGCAGACCACGAAAAGGCCGAAATAGCTGCCCCCGAGACACCAGTGAGCACAGGATTAGTCACCGTACTACACGTCACGGTGGCCGGATCCACCGTCGGCGGACCCCCAATTCCCGAAGACGACATGCCGAGCGTGATGCTGCTCGTAACGCTATCACACGCCATCGCGACGTTAAACTCCAGCACGATGTCGATTGTGGTAGCATTGGGGTCTCCAGGTGTTGCGGTGAGTCGTGCGTCGTGACCGGGGAGGAAGCGCGTGAGCATAGGCGGTGGCGAAACCCATTCAGAGGTGGGAACGAGGACTTTCATGCCATAGGGATCCATAGTGACGTTATTGAGACACCCGTACCAAGGAGCGGTACCATTGCCGTAGTACGACGATCCCGAATCCTCGAGCGTATACTCCTCGAATGGGGTGAGTAGATTCCGAACTGTCACTCCAGACTGGTACGGCGACGAGATCCAAAGAGAACCCAAGCAGTCATATTCCCACGACTGCGTCATGTTCATATTGGAATACAGCAACCACACTTGGTCGGTGTGAGTCCCCGAAAGGTTCTGCACGCCCGAGATACCAGCACGCGACACAGACCACAGACCCATCTCCGTCGCGGTGTTATTCGATCCCGGGCGGTCGATGAGGAATGTCCAGTTACCGCGCTGCACGAGCGCAAACCCGTCTTGAAGAGCACTGTACGTGCTACGCATGTACAAGAACTGCTTCATGAGACGACGCATGTCCGTGGTGGGATCAAAATGATCGAGCGAGTTCCAGTCGTCATTGCATCCGAGCAACGCATTCTCGACCGGCATATTGAAGTACTGGTCGGAGCCTAGCTTGTAACAACCATGGCGCTGCCAAGCCTTGTTGCTCATCATGGCTTGACGTCTGAGGGTGTGTGCGTGAGTCCCCCTGTTGGGCGATGAAGATTTGGAAAGAAGCCCACCCGTAGAGATAGTTCGATGCGGTTGAGTCGAAGAGGTAGAAGTTCTGTTCCTCCCCAAAGTACCACTACACACCGAACAAGTCACATTCATCGCTCTCAACATTTCCGACAGGGACGCACCAAAGACACTCCAGGCATCACTAGGTTCGTGATGAACGACCCCAACGCGCTTCTAAGCGTCCCATTCTCCAAACTAGGCCACCTGAACACGTCGAAGTTGCTCGTCCCAAACATATGCCTCGGATCCAAGAGGCCAGTGTCGGCATTCAAGAAATCGTTGCTGACGAACATTTGGTTCCACGCTGTGATGAAGTTGGTATCAAGATCATACGCGACTTGGAGGTTCCCGTCCATGCCAAGAAAACGGGTGAGCGACCGGTAGATTGAGTAATGGAACGCGTAGCCGTCGAGTGCGTTGTCCGACTGTGTGCGCAAAAAGTACTGGTCCTCTGATTCTGTCAAATTAGCCGCCGTGAGGAAACCAGATGGAAGCATCGACGGAGTCCGTCCACGACCCCTGTGCCGATAGTTCAGGCACATGTAAATGGAGTAAAGTGAAACACATGTTGCACGCACATGTAAAGAGATCCAAACGTGTCACCTCCTGTGACTTCGCCAGTGATATAGAAGTTGGTTTTTCCTATTTTGGTGGCGCAGGCGCGTGTAGCTTTTACCCATGCGGTTATGCCATCGACCGTGACCTGGGTCGATTTGTCGATACGAATGGCGTCAATATCCAGTGCAGTGATAGCCATGCACGAGAAGACGGGTAGCTTTGCCATGACCTCAGGCTTCCATTCACGGAGACGATCTTGCACCGAGGCAAATTTGGAAAGCTGACGCTGCCAGTCAGGGTGGACACCGAATGCCTCCATGTCACCATACTGATCGAAGTCAGAGTCGTAGCATCCATTAGCTTGCACGGACTGAGTCGTGCCATCGTCTTGCCAGAAAACAGGCAGCTGACATGAGGTATTCCACTGATTTATGACCTATAAAGAAAGACGGCGGACCGATGTCGGCCACCGTGTGGAGCTGCCAAGCCAAAAATAAGGACTAACCTCGAAGTCAGCATATTCGGTGAAGTTCCATGGCATATAGTTTGGATTCTTGAACACGGCCTGGTACTCGTTGAGATTGAACGGAGCACTCTCGTTGAGGAAACTGGACAATGATCGGGCAAGTGAGTGGGAAGGGAAGCATAAGAGATGCTGGGAGTTTACCCCTGAAAGCCGATGAGGTCGGACATTGTTCCGACGGTAAAATCGAGCATGATGTACATTCCACGTGCATGGACAGTATCGATAAACTGTTGCCAGTCGGCGATAGTTCCCCAGTGTGGATCGAGGACGCTGAAGTCAAGAGGAGAATAACCTGTAGAAGAAGGTTAAAGGACATACAAGGATTGTGAGAAAGGAGTAACTCACTGTCAGCTTGCCATATCATGTTCAAGAAAATGGTTCCAGAGAGGTATATGCCCTTGATACCCATGCCTTGAATGTAGTCCAGTTTTGAGGCGAGGCCTTTCAGATCGCCGCCGAAGCGGAGCTGAGTCTCCCTCCAGTCCCATTCAAATTCCGAGGCAAAGAACTGATTATTGGAAGGATCGCCGTCTGCGAACTTGTCCAAGAGGATTGTATAGAAAGGGATGGCACGCCAGTTCTGTGGGGATGGGGTATAGGTGGTGTTGGTTCTGGTTGAGTAATACTGTGTTGGATCCTGGGTACTCTGATTGACATTGAGGTTGTATTCAGTGAGGTCGGGTCTGTAAGGGGATGCAAGGGAGAAGGTTGTGAGGCATAATATGAAGAGAGCGGTGCAAAGCCGCATGATCATGAGTGGTTGGTGGAAGACAAGATGCCCGCGTCGAAACTGAGGAAGGAACGTGAGCACCGTGACCCGAGTAGTAATAGAAGAGGGGGGTGTGGGGGGAGGAGGGGGGGAGGGGGGGAGAATGGGAAATGATAAAAAATAGACGGTAAGGGAAAAGAAAGGACAGGAATATTTAGTACTCCAGTTGCGGCAGAGTTCTCGGCGTGCCATCAGATATGGCCGTAACTTAAATTTCCCCTTTGCAATGTGCATCGTGGCTTCACCGAATCGAGAACGTAATATTGATATTTGGCCAGCTTCCTCCGTCGTGGGAAAATCCTAGCGTACCTCAGTGCACCGTGATCGATGGCATCCCAGGTTCCAGGATAGGCGATAGGCCAAGAACCACCACCAGATGCGCACCGCACGAATGCTTCATTTATTGGCAGAAAGGATTGGCACAAGGGATTGGCGCCGACATCCCGGACAATGAAAATGTGACCCGCACGTGAGGTGACATGCTGACTGCTCGTGATAGCGGTCTAGACTCTGGATCCCTTTTTAACCAGTGCAGGGCAGTACTGCTTCCGAAATGAAACGACTCGAGTCGGGTTGATCGCTGGCGTTTTGTCTCTCACCAAACCGGCCTCAGGCTCCCGCTCTAGTTGACTCATCGACAACACGTTTGACCGACGGAGTCGACGTTTCATCAACCGAGCTGGACTGGTCAGTCTAAGGTCGGTCTGCACAGAATTCAACGTTCAACATTGAGCACGATAAGCCTATCACGAAAGCATCATTGCCTGCAATTGCCAATGAATCGTCTAAGCGCTGTCAAAGCATAATGATAATACAAAACTATGGCTGTTCCGAAATGTTGAACTTCAGCATATGGCGGCACTTCAGAGGGTTAAATTGTGTGCCTTTAAAACGTCTCGGCTGGTCTTAGATCTTAGCATTAAGTCCGCTAGGACTCGATGTCTGTTTCAAAGTGGGCCAAGGTGAAATTTGAAGCGCTGAACACAGCTAACAGGTTTGGCTGGTCTCGAGCCTCGTCAAAGATAGCTTCAGCATAGTTGATGCCCCCTACTAAGTGGCTCAAAGAACTGCCAGACGGACATGGTAGAAATCTGGTGTGAAAAGTCGCAGATGCTCCCGTTTTTTATTTTTATTTTATTTTCTCTATTTGTTTTTCGATTTTAAATACATATGCTTCAAATTGTGCCCCTGTATCTCGCTCATACATATGCCTTATTTTGCCATATGCTTATCAGGTACACTTGCATCGCTGTGACAGTATACTATATTGGAACAAGTTGAAGCTATTATCGTCATTATGTAAACATGTCGTTCTGTGCGTTGGCTGTGACGCAATATATAAATGTACAAGTATGATGGCATGTGATGATGTGATGGTCATCGACTATCGGTCATCATCGGATGTAGCTGCGTGGAATACGTGTCCCGCGCTGCTCACAGCGCCTTATATTCTTCTGTATTCAATAGAGGCAGTTTATATTCGATGAGTTCCCCAGGATCATGCAGTGGGCTTCGCGTGAGATACAGGCATAATCCTCCTGAGCAGGGTGTGATGAGAAAAATGATCAAAGGTAATCATGAGTTTCTGCTACGTGTGTCTTCGGGAGGACCTTTGTTCGAGAACTCGAGATCTTGAACTAACAACATTTCTGGACCCAGTTACTAGGCGCGCCTAAGGATTTACCACTGTACTTACCTGTGTATCACTGGATAGTGGTGGCTTGGGTCCATGGCCCGCCCGGAGGAGTTTGCTATTAGAAAACTCCTCCGTAATAATTCTCGTCGCATACATTATCATAGGTCGTGAACGTTCGGAAGACCGGCCTGCCATTATAAGTAAGTTGATAGCATTGTCAGGAGTGGATTTTCCGGAATGATTGTTGAGACCTCACCCCAAGGGGCCAGGAATGGGGAAAACGATTCTACGTATGTCGTTGTGCTTGTGACTGGTTTAGAAGGGGAAGCAGTGGGGACAAAGAATGTAGTATTGATACGAAGTTGGCTATATACAATGGAGGCAGTGTTGATTAACAAACGAGGACTTGAAAGGGTTGGGTGAAAACACGAAAGGCTTTTCGGCCCGCAACTGAAACCCGAAGCTGGCGGGGGCAGGGTGAGCTAGGATTGGGGCGGGTTGGGCCGCTGAACAGGTCAGCTTGTGCGAGATCGCCCGATGGTGTCGAGTGAAGAGCGACGGGCAAACGAAACTGGGAAAAGAACGGTAGAAACTGGTCTTGGGGGTCGTTTGGCCGAATCTGTGAGAGGGAGAGGTGGGCGGGGCGACGAAAAAACTGGACAGGTGCCAGTGAGCACATCAGGAATATGACAAGTTACTTAATCACACTTATCATGCTTTTGCAAGCTTTTTTAGTGGGGGAAAGTAGTTTAAGGAAAGTCTCACACCACAAGCAGAGGAAAGTGAACAAAGTAAGCAAAGCACGGAACGTAGATTACATAATGGTCAAGAATAATGCATGAGGCGAGGTTCGAACTCGCGACAGCATCAAAAATGTACATACAGCTGACACATTAGACCACTACACTACAAGACCTTTACTATAGCTGACAGCGACATGAATATGATTGCAATACGACTACTAGTTCACAAATATTTGTTCAAGTCCGAGACACTACGCTAAAGTGTACCAACCCGACAACTATTTTTTGCTAATATTGCTCTTTGCTTACATCACATGACTATCCACGTCAGCCCACTTCCGCATGTTCTAAAATACTCCAACTCTTTCGTCCTCTCGCTCAACCTACACAACCCGACATGTCACCTTAAAAAACGGTCCACTGCCTCAAAATGGATCCGTCATCTCAAAAAGAACCCCGCCGCCTCAAAAATGACCCGCCATCTCAGAAATGGACCCAACGTGTCGAAAACAGATCCGTCATCTCAGAAACGGACCCAGTACCTCACAATGGACTTATTGCCTCACAAATGGACTCATCGCCTCAAAAACGGACCCCGCTATGTCAAAACCAGACCCGACAGGTTGATAGCGGACGCGCCGCCTGTTTTCAGCCCCGCCGTTGCGTTTTCAACCCCACCCGTACGTTTTTAGTCCCACCCGTTCGGTTTCAGCCCTGCCCGTGTGTTTTCAGTCTCACCCACTGCACCCATCTGTTTTCGACCCCGCCTGTGTGTTTTAGCGCCACCCGTGTGTTTTCAGCCCTGCCGGTGCGTCTTCAGCCGCACCTACTGCACCCATCTGTTTTTGACCGCACCCATGTGTTTTTAGCCCCACCAAACACCTCAAACGTGCTCGCAACAGCACACTCGGCACACTCCAAACGTGCCCGAAACTGCACACCGACAACGCCCACCTGCGCCTCCAACATGGCCCTGCACATCCATTTCAGCCCCACCTACGCATCTTCAGGCCCACCCGTACGTATTTAGCCCTGCCAGTGCACTTTCAGCCCTATTCGTTTGTTTTCAGCCCCACCAGTATGTTTCTAGCCTAGACAGTGCATTTTCAAGTTTCAACTTCACCTGTACATTTTTAGTCTCACCTATCAGTTTTCAGCCCTACCAACCCCCAATCTGCCCGCTTCGGCCCTACCCGTGCGCTTTCGGTCCCCCACCTGCTCGTTTTCGACCCCGCCGTGTGTTTTCAGTGCTACCCATACGTTTATAGCCTCACTTATACGTTTGCAGTGCCACTGACCCCACCTGCCTGTTTTCAACCCTGCCGGTATGTTTTCAGCCCAGCCCATGCGTTTTCACTCCCATCAGTCCGTTTTTAGTCCCTCCCGTCTACTTTTGGTCCGATCCGTTGGTTTTCAGTCGCTCCAGCCCCGTCTGACAATTTTGGCCCCACCCGTGTGCTTTCGGTGCCGCTCGTGCATTTGCGGCCTCGCCTGCACACCCACCTGTCTGCTTTTGGTCCGACCCATTGGCTTTCAGTCCCACCAGCCCCGTCTGCCTGTTTTGGCCCCGCCTGTGGATTTTCGGTGCCGCTCGTGCATTTGTGGCATCGCCTGCACATTTTCAGTCCCACCCGTCTGCTTTCAGTCTGATCCGTCGGTTTTCAGTCCCACCAGCCCCATCTGCCCGTTTTGGCCCTGCCCGTGCGTCTCGGCGCCGCTCGTGCATTTGCAGCCTCGCCTGTATATTTTCAGTCCCGCCTGTCCACTTGAGATGGAGATGCATGAAGGGACTCGGATCATGAGACTAAGGGATGCAAGACGAGGGGAGAACATGACAACATGACTGGGGGACGCTCGAGTGGCGACGAGCCTGAAAGTATCTTACTTCTAGTTTGTTTGTTACTTATTCCGTGCTTTATACATACTTTTTTGATCCTCTTAAAATTTCCAAGTGAAATATAAGTCCGGCATAAGAGTGAAAAAGTGAGGTATAAGGGCAAAAAAAGTGAAAATTAAGGTGAATAAGATAATGACTTAGCTTATTCCGTGCTTAGTTTACTTTGTCGACATTGAACTTAATTTGTACTTAATCGTGCGAAAAAGTATGATTAAGCACAAATAAGGATTTTGTCATATTCCTGATGCAGTACGCTGTTGAGCTGGCTGCTTGTCCGACTTGCACACGATTGCGATGCACTTCTCTTACCTCATACGTAGAATAACAACTATGCAGCATTCGAGACCATCCAGTGACGATTTCGACAAGGCGGTTCTCACTTTGCGCCTCTAGATCTTTTGGTAGGCTGCAAGCCATTTATGTGGCACAACTCCTTGTTCTTGAACACTTTCCTAAATAAGATAACAACAGTAAATTTAAGGTTGCTGCTTAGTCAAGGACGTCTGTGTCTGTTCCTACACTACACTGCTGGTTTCGTGACAACAGGCTGTCCCACTGCCACCAAAAGCCATCCTGTCTTTTGAATCATCTAGATATAACGAGTTATACCTGATTTCACTTTGTAGTTGCTATAGAATTCACCCAGCGAACACCCAAGGTCATCACAGGCTGTTGCGCACTCCCAACAAACGTCTGCGATCTCGACCACCTTGACGCCGTGATATTTCTCATCCAGCCGAACAGTTTATCAAATTCGTTCATTCACGCGTCTTAACATCCTCCTTTCTCCTCAAATACCCCCTGTTCTTTCGTTTGGTCGGCAGACTGCAGTCGGCCCCGAGCTGACCATAGTCCTAACGTGCCACAGCCGATCAAAACCACCTGTTCTGTAACTTTAGCTCAATTGCACTTGATCCCAGGTGTGCACACCATCATTGATGGCCATATCCACTGCCACAAGCGGTGATTCTTCACAGAACATTGACATCGCCATCTCAAAGTCTCCCTCTCCGACCTCACCCACTCTCACCTCCTACAACGGCTTCTCCTCGACTTCCTCCCGCTCCTTCATCAACTTGAGCTCCCCGCGTGCTCAAAATTCATCATTCCCAGTCACGCCTATGAGCGGTTTAATGAGTAGCAGTATTCTGGATCCTCCAAATGGCGCATCATTTTCTGACCACCTCAGGACCTGGTCAGACGCTCACGTTGCAAAGTGGCTCGCGGACATCAAATGCAGTCAATATATCGAATCCTTCAAAGCGAATGACATCAGAGGGGATATATTGTTGGAATTGGACCAGGAGATGTTGAAGGAAATGAAGATTGCAAGTGTGGGTGATAGGTTGCGCATCATGAATGGAGTAAAAGGGCTGCGACAAAAGTCTTCTTCGCGGACGTCCAGTCCTCCCCTACCACAAATACGGACGTATTCTACCACGTTCGGAGAGACGCGCGGACTCGACTCACCCCGGGAGCCACCTAAAGTGAATGGTTTACATTCGCGAGATAACTCACGTGATAGCCCGATCCGAGACCCTTCACCGACTTCACGAGCACCAAAAAAAGAAAACAACCGACCCGCCCCTCTCGTCCTATCTCCAAATCCAGGCAGAAGCGATCTACCACGAATCATCCGAGAACCTCAGTCTGGTGACTCGGCTCGAAACACCCCCGTCATTCGCCCTCTTCCTCAACCCGCACCCAATCCAGTGTCCACGCAATCAACTACCACTAACAGTCCTTTCCCAGCGACGCGTCCCTCTCTGCCACCCCTTCCTCCAGCTCCTCGTGGACAGCCTCCTCAGCCACCTACCTCCCAACTACCCACGACACGCACTACGACACGAAATCTCCACCCGCTGGTTGGACCACGCTCACGAACACCAAACCAACCAGATGCCACTTCGTTTGCCCATTCCCCTCTCCCTCCAGCTCCGGGTGGATCTTCTCAAACCATGCTTACCCCCCTATCCGCCAACCCGCCTTCAAATGGCTGGTCAGCCTACGGCCTCCCGTCAGACCCCCGATCCGGATCTTCCAACCTCAAGCCTCCCATGCGTTCTCCATCTCCACTTGGCTCTCGATCGTCACCACGTCCTACGAACAACGTTGCACATGGCAGGAATATCTCGTTGGGTGGGGTTAGCTCCCCGCTGGGCGGTGCACCTCCCAGTTCGAAATTGCCTCCACGTCCATCTACAACGGGGACGAGCTCTCATCCCTATGCAGCTGCGCAGCCTCATCCGTCCCAGAGTCTGCAGACCCCCGCAGTCCAGAATGGGTCTGCGCTGTCCCCCATTATAGAATCGTTCTCGAATCCGGGCACGCCCCATCCAGCTTCACCGTCTGCGTTCACGGTCGGTCGTGGTCCATCGAATTTACCGTCTAATAACACAGCGCTCTTGCTTGACGACCACCACCGAAAACTCATCAAGTTTATACTTCCCGAGGAAGGCCGCTCGTGTGTTGTCGATGTCACTGACTGCGCGGGAGGCATCCAGGTGATGGACAAAGTCCTGCGAAAGTTCGATAAAATGTCTACACGGGGGCACGGCGCTACGAATATCATGAACCGCATCGAAACAGATGATGGGGGTCTTTGCGTAGATGGATGGTGTGTATATCTGGAATGGGACGAGCAGCAGCATGACGTTGGTGTGTATCATCGTCTCCACCTTTCCTTCGTTTTCGTCCGTCGGCTGGATCAACCCAGACTGACACATGTGTGATAGGGAAAAGCTTGTCCGAATCCGAACTGCTGGGAGTGTGCCACGGCCCTCCAGATTCGAGCAAAGAGCAAGGCCTGGTACTTCGCAGAACCGGTCGTACGAAGCGGTCCAAAGCCCTCGCACGGATCTTTGGCGAGGACCCGCCAGCCCCTGTATCTCGGAACGTCAGCCCTACGTCCCCAGCAGCGCCCGCACCACCACCTGCACCCACACCCACCGTGCGGCAGTCTACTTCGGATGCTGAGTCCGATGCGGACATCCCACTAGCAGCGTACGCGTCTACGATCTCCGACGTTCAGAGAACCAGCAAAGCGATCAAGCGCGCGAGCACGATCAGCATCCTCAGTCGGTCTCGGTGTCCGCGACCCCGAGAAAGCCCTCGAGCCGCCCGCCTCGCCCACCTCCGCCAAGACGCCTCTCGCATCCGCCTCCGCCAAGAAGCCCTCCAAGCTGCGCAACTTCTTCGGTCAGCGTCCGCCAAGCGAGCTCATCACGACGCATCTGACGGAGTACTTCCCGTCCGCGGAGAAGAAGGCGCTGCGGAATGCGAGGCACAGCATGATGCTTCGCAACTCGAGCGTGGGGGGGCAGAACAAGCGGGACAGCGTGATGTCGATCAGCCATCCTATGCCCTCACGGTTCAGTACCAGCACGCAGGGGTCTGGGTCGCCCGCGCATACGTTGTCGTCGAAGAGGAACTCGACGATGTCGAGTGGCCGTGCGTCTTCACTTGCCCCTGGAGAAGATCCCCCTCGGGTGTCACTTTCTAACGAGGACGGGCACTCGGTCATACTCACTGGGGACGACGTCGACAGGCTCTCGGGCATCGATTCGAAACCCCATCTGTTACCCCCCGTCAACTTCCCGACCGAATCCCTTTCAGAGTCAATGGAGGATCTGACGGGGAGCAGACGGCTGTCGAGAACGAGTTCGAACGCATCGAAACGGACGAGCTTCATGACCGAGCTTCGAAGCAAACGTGACCGGTCGGACACTGCGAGTCTCTTGACCGTCGACGAGATCACGGCAGAGGTCGAGAACCGCAGACAGAGCATGGCGGTCGACATGGGCGTCGAAGGTGCCGAAGATTGGACCAAGGTAGAACCCGATATCGATGACGTGTCGAGTCTTTCTGAAGACACCATCCTCGACGACGAAGATGAGGAGGAGGAAGACGAAGATGAGGTTGTGATCGATGAGGAGGACGAGACTGGGCGGACGATGACATCGAGTGGAGGTGAGGGACCAGGCTCCCAATGCTGATACGACATCTATCTTCTGACTGTAGCTGATCGCGCGATCTCAGGTACGAAATGGATCAAGGGGGCGCTCATCGGCGCTGGATCTTTTGGCAAGGTGTACCTTGGCATGGATGCTGTCAACGGTCTTCTGATGGCTGTGAAGCAAGTCGAGCTTCCGACTGGCTCGGCGCCTAATGAGGAGCGGAAGAAGAGTATGCTGAGCGCGTTGGAGCGAGAGATTGATCTGCTCAAAGACCTTTCGCACCCCAACATCGTGCAGTACCTTTGTAAGTACCCTCCACTTTTATTCCTTCCGGTGTCGGTGGTGACGGGCATTTCAGACTCTTCTGTTGACGACGACTACCTGAACATTTTCTTGGAGTACGTTCCAGGAGGGTCCGTAACGGCCTTGTTGCGCAACTACGGAGCGTTCGAGGAGCCTCTGGTCAAGAACTTCGTACGACAGATTCTTCAGGGGCTCAACTATCTCCACGAGCGGGATATCATTCACCGTGATATCAAGGGTGCTAACATCCTCGTTGACAACAAGGGAGGGATCAAGATATCTGATTTCGGGATCTCGAAGAAAGTTGATGGCAGTGCGTTCGCTCGGTGTTTTGAGTGGAGGTGACGGCTGATTTTACGTGCCTAGATCTCCTCACCGGAAAGCGCATGAACCGCCCTTCGCTGCAGGGTTCGGTATTCTGGATGGCCCCTGAAGTAGTACAGCAAAAAGCACACACGGGCGCGGCAGACATCTGGAGTGTTGGCTGCCTCGTCGTGGAAATGCTTACAGGGGAGCATCCATGGGCGCAGCTCACCCAAATGCAAGCTATCTTCAAGGTACGAGACCCACCTCACCGCTCGAACTGACCATCATTGTTTACTCATGCGCCCTCCATCCCACCTCCCAGATTGGTCAGTCGGCAAAGCCTGCGATTCCTTCGGACATATCGGCGGAAGCGGCGGATTTCCTGACTAAAACATTCAACATCGATCATACGGCTCGTCCAAGTGCTGGAGGGCTGCTTCAACATGCCTGGCTGGCTGTCAAAAAGCCCGCTGGAACGTCGAGCAGGAATAATGCAGCTTCCAAGGCTCTTGTTCCGACTATCGAAGTCACGGCATGATACCCCTTTATTCCCATCATCTCCCATGCGGATTCGTTCTTTCTTCCGTTCGTTCATATGATAGTCGCTGCCCCATATTTCACTGTCCATATTTACCCATCCCACCGTTCGTCGCTTTGATTTATTGGCATTAACACACCCTCAATTCAAGCTGTATCTTGGTCAGGCTCATGCTCTCCCGGTATAATACTTGTCATCCCTATTACTATGAACTCTCGCATTGCTACATTACGGGTTTAACGATCGTCGTCAATCACGTCTCATCGCTCAGATGGTTGATTTGCTCACCACCTTCGTCCTGAACATCGAGGGCCCGGTTTTTACTGGGTGCTAGGCTGAGTGGTGTGCCCTCCTTGGGGGAGGCTATCCTGGTGTTCTGTCGTGTGTTGGTAGGATCAACTTGAAGAGCCACCACGACAACACCTGACTCAGATCATGAGTCGGATTGAGAAACATCGTCGAATTGGCCATAGCGTATGTCGTTGGCAATAAAGCTTAAGAATTGTATTTGTTCTGGGCAAACCAACGGCTGCTGTCGTAATAAACATAAATTGATGCCTCGTAAATTTCTTCAGCTTGATTCTAGAATCGTAGTTGTTAGTCTTTGCGCATGCCCTTACTATAATCCTGCATCTGAACTCGTGATTTTCTGCAACGGTGACGTCCCTATTAGTTCTCGCTCTCAGCAGGCCTCTGCGCCTCACGATCCATCTTCGGATAGCTCCGCTGCACACCACTACACGTTTCCGACCCCGACGTGGTGCGATGAGCGAGAAAGCAAAGGCGACACCTAGAACCCCAAGCATCGGCGGGTCTCCCATCGTCGTCCCGGAGGGATTCACGCTTGCATACAGAAAACGATTCGCATATCCTCCTATCTTCAAAAGACGAGGCGTTCTTGAATCCCGTCCAGGAGTTCAACCGTGACGTCAGTGTCGCGTGCATCCGCGTATGGAGCGAGGAGATGGATAGGGAGAAGAAGGAGAAGTGGACAGAAGTCCGAAGAGCTGCGCGCGAAGAGGCTTGCAGTTGCAGTCTGGAAGAAACCAACACGTGAGCCGCGCCGGGCAAAGGGCTCTGTCCACCTTGATTGTCACTGATGCCATGTACTGTAGCCGAGGGCGAGGGCGAAGGTGAAGCATCTCAGTCCGCTGAGCCAGTCGACCCTGCACGGGTGGTACGTTGGCACGCTTGATGGGTTATGCATACAAGTTTTCTCATTTGCAGCATTATCTAAAGTATCACCCTTACAAATTCGTTCTTCTCGAGGCACTTTCAGCAACTGGACTGCGGTCCATCCGGTATGCAAAGGAAATACCCCCTTGCGAGGTTCGTCCTCGAAGTACACTACTCCTTCCTTCTCTGACAATACTCAAGATTCGTCATCGCCAACGACATCTCTCCGTCTGCTACTGATGCGATGAGGAGGAATGTCGAGCTTAATTCTCTCGGTCCAGCCGTCGAAGAAAATGAAGGCAGTGGCACAAGCAATACAGGACCAGACGAGCAAACGAAGAGCACGAATCTAGGCAAAGTCAGAATAAACGAAGGTGATGCCTGGTACGTCCAAGCTTTTGAAATCGACCAGAAGTGTCTCTCACGTTGAGGGGTCCAGTGCTCTCCTGTACAATCATCGGACGGAAAAAACTCGTGTGGATGTCGTTGACTTGGATCCTTACGGTACCGCTGCCCCTTTCATTGACGCCGCTGTTCAAGCGATCAACGACGGAGGTGAGTCGAAAAGACGTGGTGCAGATGTGCTTGTTGAAATCAATCATATCAGGCTTGTTATGTGTGACTTGCACTGACCTGTCAGTCCTTGCTACAACAAACTACTCGGAAAAATGGTTCGTCTCGTGGCTGCGTACGGGAGGTCTTCCCTATATGTAATCTGATCCTTTATAGCTTTTCAAACTACGGTGGCATGCCTGTTAAGACCGAATACTGTCACGAAGTCGTAAGTTTTGCACTCTGCAACCAGATCTACCATGCTGAGCAAGGTATAGGCACTACGGCTCGTCTTGAACACCATCTCTACGTCTGCGAGCAGATACGGGCGCTACATCGAGCCCGTCTTGTCGCTCTCCATCGACTTCTATGTCCGTCTCTTCGTGCGTATTCGTACAGGCCCATTCGAGGTGAAGAAAGCAGCCAGGTAGCAGTTCTCTTACTCATACACCGTCTTCACCTGCCGAACTAAGCCCATACTACCAGCAAAACCTCCATATACTACGTCTGCCAAGGATGCTCATCTTTCCACGAACAAAAAATAGGAAGGATATACGAACAGGTGAACGAAAACACTGAAGCGATCGATCAACGCTTCAAGACAGTGGCCGGACCGCCCGTCTCCTCAGAGTGCTCAGAGTGCGGTTTTTCCCTGCATCGTGAGCATCTTTCTCGACACAATAGACATCAATGAATCTGGGTGTGTTAAGAAGGATGAATTTAGGTCGCAGGCCCAATGTGGTCGGGTCCACTCCACAACGTCGAATTTGTCTCCAAGGTTCTTGAACACGTCAACAACACCCGACACCAGTATGGCACGTGGCCTCGTATGAAGGGGATGCTGGCGGTGGCGCAGGAGGTTCGTTCAAAATTTTCCTCGGGTTGAGACTTCCGCTCTAATATGATCTATGCCACCGTGACCCACAGGAACTCGATGTCCCCTTCTTCTTTACACCAGGAAAAGTCGCGGGTACGTTCCACTGTTCGACGCCTGCTCTTGACGACGTCGCGTACGTGTTCGACCGTCTTGTGTCACTCGCATACGTGTACTGAAGCAAGTTGGTCAGGTCTGCGCTGCTCAATGCCGGTTACAAGGTATCGCGCTCGCACGCATGTGCCGGCTCGCTGAAAACGACCGCGTCCCACGAACAAATACACGACGTGTTCAGATCCTGGGTGAAGATACACCCGGTGAGAATGGACAGGATCTCTCATGATTCTCCGTCGTTCAAACTGCTCAGCAAGGAGCCACAGTACGTCACGGATGCTACCTCTTACAGGCCAGGCGTGTGCTGATCCCCCCCCAGAACGACAGCCAACTTCAAGCGACACCCCGGCTCCGTCACGAGAGCTTCCGAAGTCAATCTGGTTAGGTACCAACAGAACCCAAAACCGTTTTGGGGACCTGGCTCGAAAGCTGGTGGTAAACGCAAACGAAGCGGCGGCCGTCACTAAACCCGTAATGTAGCGATGCGAGAGTTCATGTAATTGCGATGCCAATATTATTCTGGGAGAGCATGAGCCTGATCAAGGCACGGCTTGAATCGAGGGTGTGACAGTCATATGATACGTCGTCTGGCCTATGGGGTGGGATAACTGTATACGGGACTTCGTTTATGTTTGTTGGTCTACCATAGCCTGAGAGTGCTCACAGCAACTATGATGTCCAGGAGGTTCTTACTTCCACGACATACGTTGTGGCAAATTCGACGATGTCTCTCAACGAGTGCATCCGAGTCAGACGTTCAAGTTGCTGCTCTTGATAAATGGATCTCGCACACGAAGTCGCTTGTTCTCACTGACACTCTGACCCCGACTCACCTCGCTGACCTCTACATCACCCTACCCACACGCGACGGAACGCGAGGACAACCTTACCAACCTCCCCAGGAGGGCGCACCACTCGCGTGTGGCCACCACCTTGCATTCTTCCATCCCCGCAACCCAGAGGCTGCGCTACGCCCTGATGGAACGGACTCAGACTTCTGCCCTCCTGACCCATTCACGAGGCGCATGTGGGCTGGAGGCACGATGCGTTGGAACCAGAACCCCGCTTGTGCGTTGAGAGTAGGAGATAAGGCTCTGGCCGTGTCGACTATAGCTGGCGTCGAAAAGAAGGGGTTTGACGACAGAAGCGCAAATCCTATGGTTTTTGTGAAGCAGAGGATCGAAGATGACGTCTCAGGGACGCTCTGAACCGTCAGTAGTCGAAGAAAGATCTCATGTGTACCTTGCATCCGGGGGAAACAAACGGATCGCTCGGGAAGGTATGCTCTCGTCTTCTGATCTATGTTTTGCTTTTTAACGAGAGGGAAGATTAACTCAAACCTTCGCTTCGGATCAGTACAAGGACTGCCCACACCAGATTTCTCGTTCACCTACAAGCCCACGTTGACAACGTTGTTCCGCTTCTCCGCTCTTACGTTCAACGGGCACTACATACATCTGGACAAAGACTATGCTCAGCAAAAGCGAAGGATATCCAGGTTCGTTGCTCAACTACTTCGTTCAGCAATCCTTGACTACGCCCAATAGAACGCCTCGTCCACGGTCCTCTAACGGCACTCATGCTGCTCGAGGTGCTGCAGTTTCATAAATCCGGTTTGCAGCTGCACACCTTCGATTACCGTGCTCGCAACCCGCGTGATCGTCAACCGCCCATCCACCATCCATCGGTGCGTTTGCTGGTGACAATAAAGCGGATATGTGGTGCATGGACGACAACGGGGTCGTAGGTATGACAGGTAGTATCACATTTTCGCCGCGATAGGTCAAACGCTGGAATTCTGTGTTTATCGATTTCTTGGTCGTTTCTGAGTCAATCCAATAGGATGCTTTTCTGAATGGTTCGGCAGTCCAGGATGAGCGACGCTCGTGACGGAGGAGAAGTCATCCCCGTCCTTCAGACGGACTTGTTCGGATCTTGGGATCTGACCCCTTACCCCTGAAAGTACAGTACAGGTTGTCCGTCCAGTTTTGACAAGTACTACGCTACCACATTGGTCGCAATGCATACCTGAGGGACGGTTTGTCAGTGCAAGCAGAACGGGCATATCTTCCAACATACATTTTAACTGGATACAGTTCTTGAGGGAAACCCCGTTGAATTTTCTCCCGCACAACCTTCAGGCCCGCGACCTCGAACATCTTCTTATACGCCAGATCAGATCTTGAAAACCGTCAGCAGCAAAGCCAGGGCAACGTTGCCTCTCTCGGTCATACCTCGTCCAACTCGAATCTAGTTCATCAAACACAATTCTCGGTCCCGTCTTCGTTTCGGAGCATACGTTTTCTTTTACGACGATCAAACTCTTCGTACCGCTTCTCAAGGCCGCCTTGCTGCTCTGCAAGAACGCAACAAGATCCGCATCGTTCAAATGTCCGAGACACCACTGACACCAAACAACGTCGAACAGCGAATTGGTATCGTCCTCGCTCGGGATATACCCAAGTCGCGGTAGTTCCTCCGAATCCGGCTTTGGCTGTGATGGGTCGAAGTCCTGAAGCGGCCTCCTGACGAATGACACGCTTTTTGTCTTATCATTGATACCTCTCCATCCCTGCGATATTGTTATTCTCGCTATCGGATGTTCCTTGACACAGTCGATGTGCCTCTTCTATGAAAGGCTGCACAGGTTCGAGGAGAAGGACGTCCTGACACGAGGTGGCAGGAGAACGTCGGCGGTGACGCGTCCGATGCCGGCGCCAACGTCCAATGCGCGGAACCGTTTCTGTGGTTTAGAATCTGCTGAGAGGCGACGGCGCGCGGAAGGAACTGTGCAAAGCTCTGGGAGGAGATCGAGGAGAAACTGGCGCGATCCTAGAGCATCTACTCGCGGTAGGGACTATATAGTCGGCCTGGTCGATCAGTACTGTTATTTGTTAAAGCCTTGACATGCGTACTCCAGATCCTAATCCTCCTATATCGTGACGGATAGATCAGTTGGACTTGAGCTGCGAGAACCTCCCAGGAGAGCAACACACCGAGCACACCGTCTAGGCTTGCGGGTTGAGTTCCCCAGTAGTTTAGTCCGGCTTTGACGACCGATTCGTCTCTTCCACCAGTTGACGAGGCCATTTCGACTTGTCAATGTCGATCTTATGAAAAGACCTGAACCGACAAATTACAATCCCCACATCAGAGCACGGTCACGTGATGGGCGATATCATTCACTACTAAAATTTCACCTGTTTCTTTTGAGTTTCTTTCCCGCTTTCCACTTCGTGCAGCGAACACCGTTGATCGTGGGGTCATACCTTCTGGTGAGTGTAGGTTCTTTCTGTGACCGAAGACCTGGATGGTCTTCCTAGGATGAACTTTATCAGACCTGTTCTGTCACCATTGTGGAGATAACTTGATATTGCCTTTTACTCTGAACTGCTCTGTTGAAATTTTTGAAGAGCTCTAGCTAACATCGTCCTTGAACAGAATGGATACCTCGAATATGCATGGAGGGACTATTAGTGGTTTAAGCGTCAAGCAAGGCCAATCTTTGTCAATGTATGTTATAGATTGCACGTACAATAAACAATGTTGTTCTCGCCACCAGCGTTCGCCGTTAGTATTGCTACATGTCCTTCGAGCCTCTCGTATTGTTTGCTGCTGGATCTCGTTGACCAGTCCCGCATATCCTCCCAACGCAAATGACCATCGGACGAGTCGAGGCGTAGTAAGTACCTCAAGCTCGAAGTCACAATACGCTATGATACAGAACTCGAGACCCCCCAAGTCTTTTCGAATTTGAGGCTCTATTACCTTTTGACGTGCACTTGCCAAGGTCGTCTGCCATTTATCTATCATAAAAACGTATGGGACATATTGTATATTACGAATACATCTCGTCCCAGTCATCATCGTTGGTTGCACGAGAAGTGTTCCCACTGCTAGCAGTCTCCGATGAGGGTGTGATAATCACTGAGGATATCGGTATGTGATTCCTGGCTGGCTGCCTCTTCTCACCCCGTTCAATCTCGTTGACGACGTCCCACATATCCTCTTCTTCGTCCGGTGCTGCGGATGATGGTGTAGTACTCTGTGGCGGATTGGATAGCGGCTGAGGACCATCGAACGGGTCAAGATCGTCCCATAGCGCTGCTTCATCGATGTCTACTGCGTTTGCGTCAGGGTTTTCTCTGTATGAAGCTTTCGCTGGCGGTTTGGGTGTGGGCGACGTCTGCGCCGACCCAGAACCAGACGTGGTTGCGCGTAGCGTAGCGAGCCGGTCTTCCTCCGCTCTGATTATAGCGTCGATATCGAAGTCGTCGTCTTCTGCATCTGAGGATGCGGGGGGGAGGGAAGGTGCACGAGAGGATGCCCCGTCGCTCGTTGGTTGGTGGTTTTCGGGTTCCTTGTCGTCCTCAGTTCCCACAAGAGTGGGTTCGGTGAGATCGATGACGTCTGGATCGTCATCCGGTTGCCTGCCGTTGACAAGACCTTTGGCTTCGTCACGCCAGACGCTCAAGCGAACCTTGGTGCGAATATGAGTTAAGAACCTCAGGTCAATGTATGTATTCAGATGACTTTACCTGCATGCGCTTGGAATGGCAAAGCTTCTCGACACGATCGACTGTCTCTTTGAAGGGCTCCTTTGGATACATCTTGTGTGTCCAGAACTGGTATACCTGCAAAATCCGATTAAGATCTGTGTGCTAGAACAAGTCAGCTGTCAGTGTTAGCATAGAAATTCCGAAACGAATGCACCTCGTGTCCCTTTCCCTTTGGCTTGAACCCCTTGGAATCCTTGATGAGTTGTGGAAATCCCTCAGTTCCTACCAGCCTCGCCTCATCTAATTTTAGTGGTTTCTTCCTGACCTTCTTCCCCTCCGCGTCTCCGCTCTTCTCCTTCCCTGTGTCTTTGCCTGATTTATCCAAACCACCGGCACCAAAACCCTCTGGTGGAGGCGAGCTGCTAGGCAAAATCTGATGCGGGGTGAGCGCAGGCACTCCGCTCCGCTTCGATCGCGCGTGTTTCGCCTCTGCCTCCCTAGCGAGCTTTGCGAGGTCCAATGCCGGAGCAAGTGGTTGATACCTCAGGTCCTGCTCTTCCACGATAGCACCCATGCTGGTGTCTCCATCTTTGTCGAGGTCCTCGAACAGAGCATCGATATCTGGCCGTGATTCGCGTGGGGCGGGTGTTGCGCGCTTTGGGGGACGTTCGTTATCGCTGTCGCTGCCGGAGAGAAAGAGGGATTGGTGGGGACGTTTAAGGGGGCTGGGATTGTCATTCGTTGGCGCAAGTTTGGATGGAGATACGATCGGCTCGTCCCAGATGTTGCTGAGGGACATGGTGGAGGCAAGACGGGAGACGCGTTATTTGGACATGTTTGCTTCATAGACGTGACGCAGTATTGGCAGGTATCGGAATTGCGGAGAAGCTTACCTCGGCTTTCATCCGGTGATCAGAACACAGTCTTCAATCTACACCACGGCGACACCTTAAGCTCAGCATCACTAAGTGTGCAGAATGTCCCATGGACTTCGCCCAAGGAGATCGCGCCCAAGTTACACTGCGTTCGCAGGCTACGATGTTGAAGGTGGTGAAGGCGTCGCAGGTCCCTCCAAAGCTCAACTTCTGGACGAGGAAGGAGATAGCGGGAGTGAATTCGAACCTGGAAAAGGCCCCGAGAACTTAAATAATTCGAAGGAGCGGAGCAGCGACTCGGGTGGCGGCGACGATATGGATATGGATGTCCAGGAAGATCAGGAGTTCCAGGTGCCAGTGGCAGAGCAACCGAAGCGAAGTCGCAAGGCGGCTTCTTCCGCCGTTGACACTAGTGCCATACGAGTTCCCAGTGGTAGCCCCAGTAGCTCCGCTGTATTCGTGCCTTCGAAAACAAGGAAAGAGCAATTTCGCAGACTTCCTTCAAAAATGCAACAAGGCACCTCAACGCCGTCGGCAAATGTCCCGCCATTGACAACGCCTCGGACAACAAAGATGTACGCCTTGCCCCAGCCAAGTGCGCACCATAGACACCGAGCGATACCAGTGTTCCTCCGGAAAGAGATGGTTGAAAGATTGGACAAACCTCCTTCACTCTTCGAGGAGCCTCAAATCACTCGGACTAACAGTATGACTGCTGAACAGTCCTTGACGGACAGGATTAGCAAGGCTTGGGGATACAACGTTGGTGCTGGACCTCTCTGGGAAATTATGGAGGACAGATCTTGTTACAAAGAAGCCATTAATTCTAGCACTAGTCCCGAGAACGAGTCCTCTCGGCGTCCCAGGGTGTACCAGAACATGTCGGTGCTCCCTGGATGGGAGATGCTGAGCTATCAGTGTGTGACATATGCCTGGTTTCATAATTAATGTTCAACTTTTTATTTCGCAATGACAGGGATGCTCTCAGATATTTGCCCACCGATGCGGTCATGACCGAGGATGGGCAATTCAAACCACCACCCCAAGTCAATTGCTTCATGGGCCCGTACGGTCAACAAACGCGGATTTCCTTCAACATGTTTGACAGCGTTGCTACTTGTAAGCGCTTCGTCCTGCCCTCATCACAACTCTTAAGCCTCATTATCTCTCCAGCCAGGTATTTCGAGGACGGCAAGTCGCATGTATTCAATGCAGGCGGTCCTGTCTGGGGAGTGGATTGGTGCCCCACTTGTCCAGAGGATCGTCCTGGTGAGTGCCTTCCCTTCCATTATCTCGAAACATACTCAGGGGTTGTGACACACGGACTATAGCTCGGAACTTCAAACATTATTTAGCGATCGCTCCTGCTCCGTCGCGCTCGCACGCTCCCAATATCGGTGCCAAAGTTTCTCGACCTTTCCCCGCCTGTGTGCAAATATGGGCCCTGAGACCCCGTATTCGAGATGAAAACGCAATGGAGGACGACAATACCCAACACGATCCCGCAGAAGTGCGATGTGAGATGGTACTATGCTTGGAAGGCGGGCCAGCTCAGGAGATCAAGTGGTGTCCTTTACCCGCCCATGACCGAGTTTGTTCTTTATCCTTCTTGATACCCTGTTTAAAGGCACTGAGACATGTAAAGTGGGAAGGTATGACTCCTAGCGGTACCCCTCGGAAACTTGGGATACTAGCGGGCACCTTTGAGGACGGGTCACTGTCCATCTACACAATTCCAGATCCGGAGGATGTCAAGCCTCCAAATCACGACTCCGCTCTCCCTGTCTTTGGTAAGTCCTTCTTTCCTTTATCCCTGCAAAGTGAACAACCCCATAAAGTGAATCTGTCCGAGCCAACCTTGCGCATCGAGTTCGAAGGCACATCGTGCTGGTCCCTCGATTGGGCCAATAGCGAAGTTATCGCTGTCGGCCTCACGAACGGTGAGATCGCCCCGCCGCAAATTTCCCCTCCCAGAGAATGACCAGTTTCAAGGCTGCATTGCCGTTTACGACGTCAAAAACGCACTGGCCAATGACGATGGTCAAAGTCAGTGGGATTTCTTCATTCTTCGCTCATATTGCTGATCTTACCTAGAAATTTTGCCAACGCATTTTCTTTCTGTACATCAGTCTGCTATTCGTGCTCTAGCATGGATCCGTGTGCCCCCCACGAACAGTGCTGGCGTCCCTGTTCCAACCGAGGATCCAACAATAATCGCCAGTGGCGGTTATGATGGCGTGGGGTGCCTTACTGACATTCGGGAGCCACACGGAAATGTAGTGAACCGGACAAGGGGCACGTTTACCACCTGACTTCGCATGCCGTGTCTTAACAGAATCCTCATGGACAGATGTCATCAACAGCGCAACCTATTCTGCGTTTGCGGCTGGTCCGATCATGATTGACCACGATAACTCTGTAAAATCATATACAGTGTCACCCAGCATGCTCGGTCGGGGTCACATCCTGATGGAACCAGACGGGCCTGTTTGGGTCAGTCCAGCATCTCGCGTGGCATAGTTCTCCTGAAAGCTTGCAACAGAGTGTGAACGCCTCCGACTATCATCCTCAGCTCGCTGTCGGATCGGCCGATGGCTCATGCGCGACGACTAATCTGCTGAAGTCCACCCGCAGAGGTGGATCAGTTGTAAGTTCGGCGGTCTTGGTAGCTTTGACACAGCTGATGCTCGTCGCCTGTGTCAGCCGTTCTTAGTCCACAAGCTATACCAACTCGATTACAGCCGCAAGACTGGAGAATTCCGTATGCTTGAACACTTTCTCCCACAAGTCAGCTAAATGAACTTCCTATCACCGTTGTTCTAAGCACACTAACCTGTCGACTCCAGGAAACCCAAGAAAGGTCGGTCAACGTCAAAGGATCAACTCAAGCACAGAAGGCAGAGGCAGCTGTTGCTGGTCTCAGTGCTAGCACAGGAGTATGGTCACAAGAGATTGGAGTGCACCGCGTGGCATGGAACTGCGGGAACGGCCTCTCAGGTGCACCATTGTTGGCCTCGGCGACGGGTTCAGGCCTTTGCAGGATCGACTGGCTGCTTGGGAGATGGAATAAAGACAAAGTGCCTTATGTGAGCGTACCGAACATGAGACAGGAAGTCGAAGGGGTCCCAGATGAGGAGTGGTGGAGGAATAATTGTTTGTATGACAAAGTGATGAATATTGATTGATGTAGCATTCCGCATTAATGTATACTTGAATGAGTGCGGATAGACGAGGTTCTCGCAGCTGTCAGTGGAAGGCTAAATACTTGTCACTGGATGCCACGAAAAGAGAATAATTCCATGAGATGATTCAGACTGCAATGTTCTGTGCGTGAGTGCCTCATTAGCAAACCTTCATACATGGCAGCAAGAAAAACACCTGGCAGGCAACCCCCCTAACCAAAGTCTGCAACTGATCCATCAGTTGTTTTGAACATGTTTTTAACCTGCAGTTGTTGGCGATGCTCCCTTCTCAGGCGTTGTTTCTCCGCTTTGTCGTTGTCCGCAGATGTTTTCGGCTTGGTCAAGTCCCACAGCCATGAAGGATACTCTTCGTCTGCTTTCGCGAGGATGGGTGGTTCGCCCTTCAGGTAGTTGAGTCCAGTAAGTACCGTGCCAGCCTGACATGATGAGATTACTTCGAGGACGAGGCATGAGCAACTGGAGCGACGTGGAAGTGAACGTCGCGACATACTTTTGGATTCAGCGGATGATGATGTGGCTTTTGACGACTGGCTAGGTTCACTGCTTGGCGCTGAGGCGTACCTGCGCGCAAAGTGGAAAGAAAACACCCTCCGAAAGGCGGTTCGAGGAAGCGCGAGTGATGACATGGCCTGACGCAAAAGTGGATGGCCTGGTCCTTGGGAGACCAATTAAAGTGAGTAGACGGAGACTGCCGAGTCTCTCGGCAAGTGTTTTGCTGAAGTCTAGATCACACTGCGAAAAATATACAAGACCATATAGCCAAATGTACAGTAAATACACGACAGAAACAACCTGTCGACTTAGCAAATTTGCACAGCACAATGACCCATTAATCTATATCTTCGTTAAGACGGCATGAGAAATGCTAGCTCCCCCCCAGGCTCTTCCTTGTCGGCATACATAGTGACAGCCAACCCAACGTTCATTCGGTGATCAGAATATCCCAGACCCAGGGAACAGTTGTGACTCTTCGTTTCCATCGTCGCCATCGCCGTCTTCGTCTTCCTCAACATGAGCCGCGTGTTCCATGTCGGGTGAGAGGCTATACGGCGTCGCAGGATATAATTGCTGCTGTACACCCTCCTCGTACCCATATGGCTCATGAACGAACGGATCGATGTCCGTCTCAGATGCGGCCGTCGGAAGGGGTTGTATAGGCTCCGGAGGAGCGACGGGTTGGATCGGGCGTGCGAGGGTCTGCGGGGGAGGTGTATTGTATTGGAAGGGCTGGGAGAGGGGTGTACCTCGCAGAGGAGGGGAGGATACAAAAGGACGCTGGGTCTTAGGTGGAGTGTTATGTTGCGGCGGGGCCTGTGTAGATGGCTGGACGCGAGATGACGGAGATGATGTCATAGGCTGGGGTTTGGGTTGGAGGTCATACTCGAACTGGATAAACGAAGGAGTCAGAACGAAAGTAGAAACGAGATGTAGAGAAAACATACCGCTAAGAAGACTTCTTCCCTCCGTTTCTTGCCCTCGTCTTTGTCGATGCAGTAGCAAAGGTACAATACATCCGCCCTTCAAGGGATTAGCACATGGAGAAAGACAGCACAAAAAGTACTTACACATCCTTGACAAGACCAACGCAGAATAGACCAACAAGTGCGGTCACACCACCAGCCAACAGAGCAGCCCCCAAGGCATAATCCGGAGAGTTCAAAGTATGAGCTACGAACAGATACGTCAAAAGCGCAAATGGAAAGGTGAGTGTCAACGGGGCATAAGTGAGCATCGTAAGTTGGGCTAGAAAATAATATACGCCTCGTCAGTACTCGCAAAGGTAGACAAGTTGAATTGCCATACGCTCAGTCTTGAACTTCCGTCTGAAACGCCCTGAGCTTGCAGATTCGACAGCGGCCGTGAGCGCACGCGCCCGCCTTGCGCTTGGGAAGAACGGATCGCCTGTAAGACCAGTGTACACGAGAGCATATTTGCTAAAGGATGATGTCACACTCTCCAAGTAGCTCACCGCCATCCCAGCACCGATTGTGAGTGGCTGGAGCCATGGACGGAGAACAAGAGGGAAATACCCAGGTAAGATACGGAGTGCGATCGTCAGGAGCGTGAGCATACGAATCGCGGCGAGTATAAGTGCACTCAAAACGATTGAACCCAAGGACGGATAAGTAGAGCGAATTATTGCAGCATGGATGGTGTGCGTGTCCGTTGGAAGAGGCAGAGGTTGATCCGGGCTGAAGAATACGTATGAGTACGATTCATTGGAGATGAAGGACATCCTTACTCTGCATAATACCATGCGCCGATGACTCCCGCACATGTCGTGCGTAGGATACCTCGCGCAACACCCCAGCTCCAAAGCCATACACCAGCAGCGCCAACAATTGCCCAATCCGCCCATTCCTTGACATGCCATTCAAACCTGCCTTCCACTTTTACGAAGCGACCCAGTAATAGCAGACGAAAATCAGCGTGACGAATGGGATTGAGGCTATCAAGATTATGAGAAGGATGACTGGAGAAAGTGCCAGGAGAAAAGGGTTGGCCATGAGAAGTTTGCGACGTGAGGTCAAGGATGGACGATGTGGAGTGAATCCTGCGAGGAAGGTCGATTAGGCGGCGGGCAGTGATTATTGACAGGACCAAGGGTATTACGGAGAACAACCGTAGGCTGAGCTGGGGTTGAGCGTGTCGTCAGGATAAGATGTTGATTGACTCACCCAACTGTCTCGCCCCATGTAGGCTCCTGGTCACCGTCCCACATGAAACTGCCAACGAAAGCCCATACAGCACAGATAAAGAGAGTGACGGGTATAAATACGGAGGTCACCACCATGACGGGTTTGACGAATATCCGCAAGAGAAATATGTGCGCATACGCAACCGCGGCACTTAGGAAAGTCAGAATGGTGAATAGCGGTACTGTGTGTAGTAAAGTGAGGTATGGAAAGGGCCCCCGTCTTGTATCGGGCACATGAGCAAGGAAGAGGAGTAGGATAGAGAAAAAGAAACATATTGTAACACCGGTGCACCATATAATCGTCCAATATGGATCGTTGAACCTTCTGCGGGAGCGCGATATGTGACGGGGGTCCGGTAGTGAGAATACGTCCATTGGGCGTGTGGTACCGTCCCGCGGTAATAGTGACTCGGTCAGAGATAGAGACACAGGTTCGCGAGCTCGCGGCGGCGGAGGGATAGGAGGTGACTGCAAGCGCAGAACGGACTTCGGAGGCTGTTGCGATGGTCCTGCTCTTGGCCTTGGAGATTCTATGAAAGAAGGTGGCGGCGAAGGTGAGGTGAGGGTGAGGGTGAACGTAGACGTCGCGGCGGTGATGCCTGGTGAGCAAGCCAGCCCTTTGGAAATTCCTGTGACTCTGCTTGCCCATAGTCGGAACCCATTAGAGGGATTGACTGAGAGGCCCCTGGTGGCATATCTTCTTCGTCCAGGTGGAGATATGGATCTTCATCATCTCTACCATGAACTCGGCTCCTATGATTACCCCTGCTGGACACCCTGCTCATATGGCTTGCACGCAGATGGGGATCGTCAAGGTCGTCAAGGTCGCCGTCGTGGTCATTGCCTGCACGAGACCCTTCGTCGGTTGTGAACGAAAAGAAGAGAGGGTGTGAGGAGGACAGACTCGACTCTGGGTTCTGTTGCTGTAACAAAAACTGCGAGGCATATTGCGCAAAAGACTTCGCCATCTCCGACGCACCCTCTCGTCAACGCGAACGGGATCCTGTGGAAGAGAGTTACAAAGTGCTGCAAGCTATGTTAACTTATAAAAGTTAATGTTGCTGGTAAAGCCGAACAACCCTCACCTAGGTTTGCGTAGACCATGCAGCGTGGGAGTCTTCTGCCTAAACCGGTTTACGTAGATCTCCTACCTCCAAGTCTGTGTTACAGTCCTTGCCAGTGCCCTAAAACTGTCGCCTTCCACAGGAACTGTTGGAGCACTGCAGGCCAGGCTTTGCTACAATGACCCTAATGTCTTCATATAGTTTATCCAAGCATTAAGCGACTCGTCTGACTCATGGTTGTGGCGATGAGTTGAATTCTTGCTCATGCTAGCGCTAGCATGGTCTCAGCAAAAGGTGCCACCAATTTTGTACTACAATCCTTATCCCCTCTCAAGATTTAGGGGACCATCGGGTATATCATACGTTCCACATCGGAGCTTATAGACGTTGCCGTTCAGAGGGAGCAGGATTACATTAAATCCAGCTAGGATTTTTGAGCGGGAGCATAATCTAGGCTTCCATCTTGCACGCTACATATTTACATATCAATATCAGGCGTGGATGTATGCTCTTTTCCAACAGCCAGTTCATTGTCCGTTTAGTTCCCGTCACGCGCACTGTCAACAGCTGTCAGGAAGGCTCGTCGGTAGATGAAGAACAGTCGACTTACACAGAATTGGATAGCGTGACCGTCGCAGGACCCTGCATTGGAGTCAGCGTGGCAGGCGTAACTGTAAAGAAATTATGGTTGTCAGTAGGGAGAGCGTCTGTGAAGTCACAATGTCACCGACTTCATCCCATTGAGGTTTAATCCGGTGAATGTGGTCGCAGAAGCGCCGCATGTAAAGGGACCGTTGGTGCAAGGGGCGTTGGAGGTAATTGAGTTAAGGACTTTGCATGAGCCGTCGAATACCTGCCCTGTTACACCGTAAGTCATGGTTGCACACCGCAAGGAGACAAAGCACGGCCTACTCACAGATATCTGCCTTCTGACTTGGGTCATTGCCTGTCTTGGCGATACCATAGTTGTAGCCAGGGCAGATCGCCTTGACGGAGCTCGCAAGAAGTGCAGTAGCGGCAGCAGTGAAAAATAATTTGGAGAGCATATTGAAAGATGTAAGGTGTGTCGAATAATCACGATGTGAAAGCACCCAGTACTAAGGAATTTGTGTTGTTGTTGGAATCATGGCGAACATGCCCTCTGTTTTATACCTTTCTCCGGGAGTTGTGGGTGGATTATCCTAAGTGCATGCTTTGCTGGCTGCTGCGGACTGCGACTCGGAAACCAGGTGGTCTTCTGGAGACGTCTAATGCTCACTGCTGGCATACAACAACCCAGGCGGTGTTGGAGATGTTGACAGACCCAATAGATATCGATATATCATCAGAACGTAACCAATGGTTGCCCATGGTGAAATGGGTGTGAGATGTCTTAGCATTCAAGTTGACTTACTACGTACCTAGCTATAGATCGAACTTGAGTACTCGAGTACCGGATCTCGGAGCTGGTGAGTTAGAACTTAGCAGCACCTCCATTTTCAACATCCTGGAATTATATTATGCGTGTTAGTTTTACCTTCTATATCTTCAGTTGAATATTTTGGGATCAGTTGGGAGTGCTTCACTAGAACTTCACAACCGTGCACAAGCACTTGAAGTTGCAGTCAAGGTACTGACTTGTAGGATCTTGGCGTGGTCGAAGTCACGGTGCTGCGTACAACGATTGGTACCCATCACGACGCGGATGCAGTTCAAATCCATTGATGATTGATCCGATCCCGATCAGTAACAGTAACGTTGAACCCCAGGGATTGTCCGCCGATCATCGCAAAATCAAGCCATACCACTCTTTCATGGAAATAAAGATGAGATATGAGTACATACTAGTCGCATCTATACTTCCGATTGACTTGCAATCACCCTCGACTCATCAGCTGCTGCATCAATCAACCAAGTCTTTGTTAAATGCTGGTAACCAGAAGTTCGGTCTAGGCTATGGACGACGCAACTTCGTCAAAGCAATAGGATTGTGTTCCGGAAGGTACACAGGGGATTCATATCCGTTGGTCGACTGCGTCAGCGGTGCAGTGTACTGCGGCTTCCAACAAATCTCCATCGTGGTACCCGGATCATTTGCTGGCGGGTGAATGTTCATTGATTCGTCTGCGCTGACTCTACACCGGGTGGATCTCCCATCTCTCGACTTCCTGAACGCCTCTTACTTTGTGCGAGGCGCACAGTGACTGCTGTGTCTGGCCACGACACTGGAATGTATGAACTGACCCTAAGAACACCGAACACCCCGGTTGCGCACAAGGTCCTGAGCTGGGCATTGACGGTACGTTCGCTCCCGCGACGTTTTCCGCCTCCACTGGCATCTCGATGGTTCCACTCCCACTGAACATATCTCTGCTCATGGCCTTCGAGGCGGCCACTGACTCGGGCCAGTGTGGATACTTCTGGCTGAAGTTACTTAGTACCAGATAGATAGGGATAAATATCAGTGTCCCGGATTCTGCATTGCATGGAGCAACTGAACGACACAGTTTCGCACAGCGTCCTTACATTCATAATAAGCGGTGTTACATCATGGTACTAAAAGATCTATGTGTGTGATTGAAGGTATTATATGTACTTAGCATGCTTGGCACTTGAACCATCGCTCCTATTGTTATGTTCATGTTCCCGATATCTCGTTGCCCGACTCCAGGCCACTGGCAATAGAAAGAGTACTCGTGCGCGTCGTATCTGTACCATAATTTAAAAACGCTGCTTGCATATCAGGAGTCGACACTTCCTTGTCTGCTTGTGAGGCGTCTACGGCGCCTTTTTCAGAATCAGCAGCAGTCTTCACAATGTTGCCTTTCAGAGGAAGCAGGGGTATATTAAATCCAGGTAGGATTTTTGAGCGAAAATATAATCTGACTTCCATCTTGCACGCTACACAGCTACATATCAATATCAGGCGTGGATGTATGCTCTTTGCCGCCAAGAACCAGTTCATTGGCCGTTTAGTTCCCGTCACGCGCACTGTCAACAGCTGTCAAGAAGGCTCGTCGGTAGATGAAGAACAGTCGACTTACACAGAATTGGATAGCGTGACCGTCGCAGGACCCTGCATTGGAGTCAGCGTGGCAGGCGTAACTGTAAAGAAATTATGGTTGTCAGTAGGGAGAGCATCTGTGAAGTCACAATGTCACCGACCTCATCCCATTGAGGGTTAATCCGGTGAATGTGGTCGCAGAAGCACCACATTCAAAGGGACCGTTGGTGCAAGGGGTGTTGGAGGTAACTGAGTTAAGGACATTGCATGAGCCGTCGAACACCTGCCCTGTTACACCGTAAGTAATGGTTGCATACAGCAAGGTGACAAAGCACGGTCTACTCACAGATATCTACCTTCTGACTCGCGTCATCCCGAGTCAACTTGAACTTGCCACTGCCATTGCCATTGCCATTGCCACCACGGCCACTGCCGCTGCCGCTGCCGCTGCCACTGCCGCTGCCGCTGCCACTGCCGCTGCCACTGCCACTGCCACTGCCACTGACACTACCGTCAGTGCCTGTCAAGGCGATACCATAGTTGTAGCCAGGGCAGATCGCGTTGACGGAGCCCGCAAGAAGCGCGGTAGCGGCAGTAATCAAAAGCAGTTTGGAGACCATATTGAAAGATGTAAGATGTCGAATAATCACGATGTGAAAGCACCGAATACTTGAGGAATTGTTGTTGTTGTTGGAATCTTGGTGAACACCCGTCTGTTTTATACCTTTCTCCGGGAGCTGGTGATGGATTATCCCAAGTGTATGCCTTGCTGGCTGCTGCGGACTGCGACTCGGAAACCAGGTGGTCTTCTAGAGACGTCCAATACTCACTGCTGGCACACAACAACCCGGGCGGTGTTGGTGATGTTGACAGACCCAATAGATATCATGAGAACGTAACCAATGGATGCCCGCGGTGAAGTGGAGGTGAGACGTCTTAACGGTTCAAGTTGACCTACTACCTAGCTATGGGTCGGACTTGAGTAGTTGAGTACCAGGCCTCGGAGATGGTAAGTTAGCAGCGGGCCGACGTCTCCACTTTCAAACATCCTAGATTATATTTTACGCATTTGTTAGTTTTACCTTCTATATCTTCGGGAAATTGTTGGGGCCTTTACTGGCACTTCGCAACCGCAAGCACCTGAAGTTGTGGTCAAGATACTGACTTGTATGATCTTGCGTGGTCGAAGTGCTGCGCACACCAACACCCAATGTAGTCCAAATCCATTATTGATCCCGACCAGTGACTTTGAAAGCCGGAAGTGCCCGTCGAATCGTCGATCACAAATCAAACTTCAAGTCATACCACTCTTTTCAGTGAAATAAAGACGAGAGATACATCGATGAGGACTAGTCGCATTCATGCTTCCGATTGACTTGCAATCACCCTCGACGCATCAACTTCGTCCGTTGCCGCGTCAATCAACATCTTTGTCTTGTTATAGCAAACACCAGTAACCAACAGTTAGGTCTATGGAGGACGTAATTTCGTCAAAGCAACAAGGTCATGTTCCAGAAGACACACAGCGGATTGATATCCGTTGGTTGACCACGCCGCGTGCAATAGGCTGCGGCTTCCAACAAATCACCTTGGTGGTACCAGGATCATTTGCTGGCGGGTGAATGTTCATTGGTTCGTCTGCGCTGACTCTACACCTGGCGGACCTCCCATCTCTCGAGATCCTGAACGTCTCTTACTTTGGGCGAGGTGCACAGTGACTGCTGTGTCTGGCCACGGCTCTGGAATATATGAATAGACTCTAAGAACACCGAACACCCCAGTTGCGCACAAGATCCCGAGCCGGGCACTGACGGTACGTTCGCTCCTGCGACCGTTTTTCGCCTCTATCTGGATAGTTCCACTTCCACTGAACATCCCTCTGCTCATGTCCTTCGAGGTAACCCCATTGACACAGGTCAGTATGGATACTTCTGGCTTAAGTTACTTACTAGCAGTAGGCGCGATCAGCCAGATAGATAGGGATAAATCTCTGCGTCCCGGACTCTGCATTGTCACGGTGCAACTGAACGACGCAAGTTTCGCGCAGCGTCCTTACACTCACAATAAGCGGTGTTACATCATTGTACTAAAAGATCTGTGTGTATGCAATTGAATGTATTGCATGTAGCATGCTTCGTGCTTGAACATTCCGAACTATCACTCCTAATGTTCATGCTTCCGATATCTTTGCCCGATCGTGGCATCAGCAAGGGTCCTCGTGCACATCATCTGTGTGCCATAATTTAAAAAACTATTGTCTCATATCAGGAGTCAACGCTTCCTCGTCTGCTTCGGAGGCGTCTACGATGCCTTTCTCAGCGTCACCAACCAGTCTTCCATTCCTCTCTTTTT